>BTPG01000007.1:160383802-160647404 GCA_036245525.1 Semisulcospira habei
TATATATATATATATATATATATATATATATATATATATATATATATATATATATATATATATATATATATATATATATATATATATATATATATATATATATATATATATAATATATATATATATATATATATATATATATATATATATATATATATATATATATATATATATATATATATATATATATATATATATATATATATATATATATATATATAGAGAGAGAGAGAGAGAGAGAGAGAGAGATTGATTGATTGATTGTACATTGCTTAACGTCCCGACAGCAACAAGGCTTTCTCAGGACGTGCCTGCACTGCTTGTTAAAAAAAACCAAAACAGAACATTGAATGTATGTCGCCAGCCGGTCAAATACGTTAAATAAACCTAACACATGGGGCCTAAATAAAGCTAAGACCATTTAGCAACACACATCCAATATCAAGAGCTACAGGCAGTGCAGACAGTAGGGAGAGTTTTAAAAAGGCAAATACAGGTGAATGGACAAAGGGTAGACAGAAACACATGCCCCAGAATAGAGAGAAAAACCCACCCTGTGGGGCTGACCAGGGTGACCCTGGGAACTAAAAAATACCTAACCCCACCCAAGTCCCCCAGGGCAGACCCGGGTGGGGGAGAGAGAGAGAGAGAGAGAGAGAGAGAGAGAGAGAGAGAGAGAGAGAGAGAGAGAGAGAGAGAGAGAGAGAAGACGTGTGTCAACACTCTCGCCACTCGCCAAAATATTAAACAACGGGGAGGGGGAGGCGGTAGCGTGTGTGTGGGGGAGGAGGGGGGTAGAGGAGGAAGGCCGCGTGTGTGTGTCAGCACTCTCGCCCTTGCCAAAATGTCAAACAAGGTGAGGGGGGGGGGTGTTAAACTCGCCCAAAAAATCAAATAGGCAGGGGAGGGGCGCAAAACTAACACCCCAAAATGGAATTTGTTATAGCATTTTAAACAATTTGGGGTGGGGGCCGGAACCCTTAGGATCCCCACTCCGAGATCCGCCCCTGCATCATGTGCACGATTTACCAGATGATGATCATCTGTGGATGTATACGGAACGCAGTCACGTGCTAAATGTTCGATCAGTCAAAGACGCAGCAAGAAGTGTAAGTTATACTCATTCTAGGACTCCTTTTTCCTACTACGACAAAACCAGCAAGAGAATATGCAAATTTCTTTCGCGTTTGCCGTGACGTAATCGAGCAGACCTTAGTTTCTGACAACCCCACGCCGTTTTATCGGCCACTTTCTCCCTTGCTGTCCGAGGCAGACAGACGGCGTTTTCCAGAGCTGAGTTTCGCAGCAAGGCTGTTCGACATGAACAAAGGTAAGGCCTTATTTCATCTTTACATTTAAACGCTTATTTGCATACATGTAACAATGCGTGTTATACAAATATCTAACCTTTAAAAAGAAAACATGCCAATTACAGCGGCGTTTTAGTTTTTTACAGTAATTTTTGTAAATTGCTGGTCTTTGATTCTGGACCTAAAGACCACTTAGCGTGCCTGTATGTTTTGGATGCTTGACCTCTCTGCCCAATAAAAATGCACATGCCATATATTATTTCACTACCTGATGAAAACAGGTTCCGACAGTGGTTGTCCGCCGCCGGTGTGACTTTTTCAAATCCGCCTTGAGGATAGCCTTGGTCGCCTACTCGACGTTAAACCCAAATGACGTTTACGTTGTAATGTTGTACATTGTTGTACATTGCTTAACGTCCCGACAGCAACAAGACTTTCTCAGGACTTGCCTGCACTGCTTGTGAAAGAAAAAACTAAACGGAATATGGAATGTATGTCGCCAGCCGGTCTAATGCGCTAAATAAAGCTAAGACCATTTAGCAACACACATCCAATATCAAGAGCTACAGGCAGCGCAGACAGTAAGGAGAGTTTAAAAAAGGAAAATACAGGTGAATGGACCAAGGGTAGACAGAAACGCATGCCCCAGAATAGAGGAAAACCCAGCCTGTCGGGCTGACCAGGGTGACCCTGGGAACTAAAAAGTAGTTAATCCCCAAGTCCCCCAGGGCAGACCCGGGTGGGGGAAATGACGTTTTCGATTTCTCTCCCGAATTTGACTTCAATGCGTTCGGTTGCCAATTGCGTTAACCCATTTAGCCCCGGGACCCAGCAGCAGGAGATGATGGATTGATCATAATTCAAGGGTGTTGCCAGATGAGCTTGGCGCCTGAAGGTGGTACATAGTCGTTAGACAATGCCACCAAATGTTTGGAAATGCGGCCGTGGGGTTAAGAGGGTTAAACATGCATTGTTCGCAATTAAAAGTAGCCAGCAAAACTGCACGTGTTTCAGTCCAAGAAACCAGTGGATTTAAAGCCAAGGCAAAATTGAACACGACTGAAAATAGAAACGGAAAAGGTCAAATTTACACGTATTTCGACGCAAACCGTGAAAAGCCGTTTGTCCGTGCGTTTAATCCACCGTTTTCGTCTAAACACGTGCAATATCTAGCATGATAGTTCAAGGGTGGTGCCAGAATAGCTTGGCGCCCATAGGCGCCAAGCTATTCTGGCACCACCCTTTAACTATCATGCTCGATAACGAAAAACGTTTATTATGATCTCGCGTGTCAAGTTTGACGTTCGGCTTTTGCGTCAAGGTAATCCAGCTGCGCATCAGTTTCCTCGAGGAGGGGGGGGGGGCGGGGTCCGGAACCTTGCGCCCCTGCAAATTGTATTTGTCTTCCTCAGTTGCTCAGTATTGTAATTAATACGTGCTGGTTTCTCCATGCCAGTGAACTTTACACTGGGGTAGAAAACCGTAGTATGGCAGTAACGGCAGAACTTTCGTGCCTCAGTCTGACTCGGAGCGTGCGACGCTCTAGTTGAGGGCATGAAGCACTTTTACATCTGTTACATAAATACCATAACCCGGTTTTCTCTCCTCCCCCTCCCCCCCCCCCTCCCCTCCAAACCCCACCCGGGTCTGCCCTGGGGGACTTGGGTGGGGTTAGGTATTTTTTAGTTCCCAGGGTCACCCTGGTCAGCCCCACAGGGTGGGTTTTTCTCTCTATTCTGGGGCATGTGTTTCTGTCTACCCTTTGTCCATTCACCTGTATTTGCCTTTTTAAAACTCTCCCTACTGTCTGCACTGCCTGTAGCTCTTGATATTGGATGTGTGTTGCTAAATGGTCTTAGCTTTATTTATGCCCCATGTTGTAGGTTTATTTAATGTATTTGACCGGCTGGCGACATACATTCAATTTTCTGTTTAGTTTTTTTTCACAATCAGTGCAGGCACGTCCTGAGAAAGCCTTGTTGCTGTCGGGACGTTAAGCAATGTACAATCAAAACCCTCCCCTCCAAACCGTGTGGTGTGAACTCTCACGAGACCGGAATATTGCGTTAGAGCAAAGCTTGCCTCGTGATTTTTGCAAATAACATTGAACGCATGATTTTACGACAACTCTAAGAAGAAAAAATCACCAACCTTTGTCCTGATTTATTTCAGTTATTTCTCTTTTAGTCATGACGACAATGCTTTAGCCGGTGCCCTCGGGAAATTTTTAACATGATCCAGTTAAACCTGTTAAAATATACCCTAATCGATCCCCGCTCAGACAGATATTTATTCCTGTAAACTTCATTCCGCTCTCCATGGTGAATCTTCGATACTTTGATCTTGAAAGGCGTCCATGCTTAACTCCTACCCCAACACCGAAAACCCAAAATTTTTGCCGTTCTCTGAAGACTGCATTGCAGTGCAGGACACAGATCGACCAAGATAGTTCAAGGGTGATGCCAGAATAGCTTGGCGCCCATGGGCGCCAAGCTATTCTGGCATCACCCTTGAACTATCTTGGTCGATCCTTACCTTGCTGTGGTCCCCCACCCGGGTCTGCCCTGGGGGACTTGGGTGGGGTTAGGTACTTTTTAGTTCTCAGGGTCACCCTGGTCAGCCCCACAGGGTGAGTTTTTCTCTCTATTCTGGGGCATGTGTTTCTGTCTACCCGAGGTCCATTCACCTGTATTTGCCTTTTTAAAACTCTCCCTACTGTCTGCACTGCCCCCCCACCCGGGTCTGCCCTGGGGGACTTGGGTGGGGTTAGGTATTTTTTAGTTCCCAGGGTCACCCTGGTCAGCCCCACAGGGTGGGTTTTTCTCTCTATTCTGGGGCATGCGTTTCTGTCTACCCTTAGTCCATTCACCTGTATTTGCCTTTTTAAAACTCTCCCTACTGTCTGCACTGCCTGTAGCTCTTGATATTGGATGTGTGTTGCTAGATGGTCTTAGCTTTATTTAGGCCCCATGTTGTTGGTTTATTTAACGTATTTGACCGGCTGGCGACATACATTCAATTTTCTGTTTAGTTTTTTTTCACAAGCAGTGCAGGCACGTCCTGAGAAAGCCTTGTTGCTGTCGGGACGTTAAGCAATGTACAATCAATCATGTCTGCACTGCCTGTAGCTCTTGTTATTGGATGTGTGTTGCTAAATGGTCTTAGCTTTATTTAGGCCTCATGTGTTAGGTTTATTTAATGTATTTGACCGGCTGGTGACATACATTCAATGTTCTGTTTAGTTTTTTTTTTTTTCACAAGCAGTGCAGGCACGTCCTGAGAAAGCCTTGTTGCTGTCGGGACGTTAAGCAATGTACAATCAATCAATCAATCTTACCTTGCTGACCCCACCCGGGTCTGCCCTGGGGGACTTGGGTGGGGTTAGGTATTTTTTAGTTCCCAGGGTCACCCTGGTCAGCCCCACAGGGTGGGTTTTTCTCTCTATTCTGGGGCATGTGTTTCTGTCTACCCTTTGTCCATTCACCTGTATTTGCCTTTTTAAAACTCTCCCTACTGTCTGCACTGCCTGTAGCTCTTGATATTGGATGTGTGTTGCTAAATGGTCTTAGCTTTATTTATGCCCCATGTTGTAGGTTTATTTAATGTATTTGACCGGCTGGCGACATACATTCAATTTTCTGTTTAGTTTTTTTTTCACAAGCAGTGCAGGCACGTCCTGAGAAAGCCTTGTTGCTGTCGGGACGTTAAGCAATGTACAATCAATCACCTTGCTGTGGTGTGTCTGGGGTAGAATGAGTTAAGGCGCCAAGCTAATCTTGCACTACTCTTGAATTATCACGGTAAAGCCATCTCCAGCAACTGGTACATAGTCGTTGGGCAATACCTCCGAAATTTGAGAAATGGAACCTTGGGGCTGAAAGGATTCAGAGTGCAGGAATGTGCTTAGTCATCCTTTTGAGCCCTTTGCCTGTTAAGACCACTAACTCGAGGCAAAATTTGTATCGTTACATTGTGTAATGTTCTGTGCATCTGTGGCCGGAAATCGGGGTATTTACCCGACCACATATAGTAGCGCACCTTCATGTTTGTGTATGTATGTTTCTCCTGCCTACTTAAGTTCCGGAGAAAGACATGGGTTATATAAGAGACCTGATCCATTCTTTTTGAGGATGGAAATGATTGTCTTATTCTAGACCTGCGTATTTCTCTGTGGGCTGGCGATTGGGTGCCTGATAGGCGGGGGCAGGGGATCTGTTTGTCCAGCGCTGTGATTCCCCTTGGTTTGAGTACTGACACTTCCTGTTGCCATGACTCCTGCAAGTGTTGGATCATTTTGAAGACATTTGCATAACTTGCAACATTTCTTTGTCAAAAATAAAAGAACCCCACCCGGGTCTGCCCTGGGGGACTTGGGTGGGGTTAGGTATTTTTTAGTTCCCAGGGTCACCCTGGTCAGCCCCACAGGGTGGGGTTTTCTCTCTATTCTGGGGCATGTGTTTCTGTCTACCCGAGGTCCATTCACCTGTATTTGCCTTTTTTAAACTCTCCCTACTGTCTGCACTGCCTGTAGCTCTTGATATTGGATGTGTGTTGCTAAATGGTCTTAGCTTTATTTAGGCCCCATGTGTTAGGTTTATTTAATGTGTTTGACCGGCTGGCGACATACATTCAATGTTCTGTTTAGTTGGTTGTTTTTTTTCACAAGCAGTGCAGGCACGTCCTGAGAAAGCCTTGTTGCTGTCGGGACGTTAAGCAATGTACAATCAATCAATCAATCAAAAATAAAAGATGTGATTTTCTGATCATGTCAGTGAGCGGCTCGCAACATACATTCAGTTTCAAGTTTTGGTTTTTGCTCGGTGTGAAAACTCGAGTCTGCCATTGGCCGCACTATGCCTATTGTGGCCGGTGTGATTATTTGCTAACTGGATAATTTCCTGTGAAGACGTTAAGCCAAGCACTAACGGAGGGTCTTGAAATTGGCATTTAGCATACATGTGCATTAAGGATAGGTCAGTGCGGTCCATTTTGTATTGTACCCCACCCGGGTCTGCCCTGGGGGACTTGGGTGGGGTTAGGTATTTTTTAGTTCCCAGGGTCACCCTGGTCAGCCCCACAGGGTGGGTTTTTCTCTCTATTCTGGGGCATGTGTTTCTGTCTACCCTTTGTCCATTCACCTGTATTTGCCTTTTTAAAACTCTCCCTACTGTCTGCACTGCCTGTAGCTCTTGATATTGGATGTGTGTTGCTAAATGGTCTTAGCTTTAGTTAGGCCCCATCTGTTAGGTTTATTTAATGTATTTGACCTGCTGGCGACATACATTCAATGTTCTGTTTATTTTTTTTTTCACAAGCAGTGCAGGCACGTCCTGAGAAAGCCTTGTTGCTGTCGGGACGTTAAGCAATGTACAATCAATCAACCATTTTGTATTGTGTATTTAGGCCCCATGTCGTAGGTTTATTTAACGTATTGGACCGGCTGGTGACATACATTCAATGTTCTGTTCAGTTTTTTTTTTCACAAGCAGGGTAGGCACGTCCTGAGAATCTTGTTGCTGTCGGGACATTAAGCAATCTGCCCTGGGGGACTTGGGTGGGGTTAACTACTTAGTTCCCAGGGTCACCCTCGTCAGCCCCACAGGGTGGGTTTTCCTTTCTATTCTGGGGCGCATGTGTTTCTGTCTACCCTTGGTCCATTCACCTGCATTTTGCTTTTTTAAACTCTCCCTACTGTCTGCGCTGCCTGTAGCTCTTGGTATTGGATATGTGTTGCTAAATGGTCTTGGGTTTATATAGCGTATTAGACCGGCTGGCGACATTCAATATTCTGTTCATTTTTTTTTCACAAGCAGTGCAGGCACGACCTGAGAAAGTATTGTCGGGACGTTAAGCAACGTACAACCAACCATTTTGTATTGTGAAGAGCATTTCATTTTTGCAATTAACCCCTTCCCTGCCTCTGTACGTAAAGTGTACGTGCATTTTTGTTTCTGAAATATTGGTTCGTTCAATGACCAAAAGCCGACACCGTCCAAGGAACATGGGTACAATATGGCCTCGGCACGAGGCACAGATCCTCAACCCCCGCAGTTGCGGGAGCTCAAAACGATCTATGTATTTTGCCGTTGTATGGAGTTCACTTTTTTCAGTGAAGGGGTCAAGTCTTGGCTTTTGAATTTTTGTATAGCAGTGATTTCACGTAAAGTAGGCGTGTAAAACTCTTGAAAACTGAAAATCATGTAGCTGATGCTAGACCTTTGGGAATCAGAAATTGGTCAATTGCATGTTTTGACAAAAACGGTGTATTAAAAACCTAGACAAACGTGATATTCCATGTTTTGTCCAGACGCTTAAACCACGATTTTCGTTTTAACACAAACCAGTTAGACCGAATTCTGATTTCCAGAAATGTCTCAATTGTTCCACCTACTTGCATAGATATTATGAAGTAAGCAGTGTAAGAATAGTATGCGCTCCCCACCCGGGTCTGCCCTGGGGGACTTGGGTGGGGTTAGGTATTTTTTAGTTCCCAGGGTCACCCTGGTCAGCCCCACAGGGTGAGTTTTTCTCTCTATTCTGGGGCATGTGTTTCTGTCTACCCTTGGTCCATTCACCTGTATTTGCCTTTTTAAAACTCTCCCTACTGTCTGCACTGCCTGTAGCTCTTGATATTGGATGTGTGTTGCTAAATGGTCTTAGCTTTATTTAGGCCCCATGTGTTAGGTTTATTTAATGTATTTGACCGGCTGGCGACATACATTCAATGTTCTGTTTATTTTTTTTTTTCACAAGCAGTGCAGGCACGTCCTGAGAAAGCCTTGTTGCTGTCGGGACGTTAAGCAATGTACAATCAATACAATCAATCCCAGGGTCACCCTGGTCAGCCCCACAGGGTGGGTTTTTCTCTCTATTCTGGGGCATGTGTTTCTGTCTACCCTTTGTCCATTCACCTGTATTTGCCTTTTTAAAACTCTCCCTACTGTCTGCACTGCCTGTAGCTCTTGATATTGGATGTGTGTTGCTAAATGGTCTTAGCTTTATTTATGCCCCATGTTGTAGGTTTATTTAACGTATTTGACCGGCTGGCGACATACATTCAATTTTCTGTTTAGTTTTTTTTCACAAGCAGTGCAGGCACGTCCTGAGAAAGCCTTGTTGCTGTCGGGACGTTAAGCAATGTACAATCAATCAATCAATCAATAGTATGCGTGATCATTTTCATGTTTGCTGTTGGCACAATAATTTTACTGACTTGTGGAAAGTCTAATTGATTTAAACAGTCATATTTATGGCCATTTTCTGTTTCAGTAACAGCAAACCCCGCAGACTGTTACTTTAGCAACTCCGGCACGGTCAGCTACTACTTAGGTGAGCTCTTTTTTTTTTATATTTGCTAATCGCTTTCAGCCAGGGTTGTTTGAGTTGGCTTTTCCAAAAGTGAGTCTTTCATCTGTATTCTGTGGTGTTAGTGAAATTTTGCGCTGCATGCAGTCATTTACTTTGATGCAGTTGTACTCGTATTGGTGGCTGCTTGCACAAGAGGCTTTGCAAAACGGACCCACATATTTTAAATTGAATGGTGCCACGCCCCAGCCTGTGCACAAAAACCTTTCCGGTCTCGAATAGTCTCGTAATGGTGTACCCCCACCCGGGTCTGCCCTGGGGTACTTGGGTGGGGTTAGGTATTTTTTAGTTCCCAGGGTCACCCTGGTCAGCCCCACAGGATGGGTTTTTCTCTCTATTCTGGGGCATGTGTTTCTGTCTACCCTTTGTTCATTCACCTGTATTTGCCTTTTTAAAACTCTCCCTACTGTCTGCACTGCCTGTAGCTCTTGATATTGGATGTGTGTTGCTAAATGGTCTTAGCTTTATTTAGGCCCCATGTGTTAGGTTTATTTACCGTATTTGACCGGCTGGCGACATACATTCAATGTTCTGTTTATTTTTTATTTTTTCACAAGCAGTGCAGGCACGTCCTGAGAAAGCCTTGTTGCTGTCGGGACGTTAAGCAATGTACAATCAATACAATCAATCGTAATGGTGTACCATTGGTGGATGTTGCGCCCCAGGCTGTGCCTCGCCCAAGCCTGTGCACAGATGGTTTTCCGGTCTCGAATTAATCACGTGACCAATGGAACACCTTGAGACACTTTCCTTCGCTTATATCCAATTACCGCGAATAACACAAAACGCACACTTAAATCGTAAAAAAATCGTGATTTACTTGCACAGATTTAATTTAAACAAATGGCACAATAAACGGTGCGCCATCCATCATTGTGCCAATTATATGGGTTAAGTTTTCAGCTCCGATGCGATGGCCCCCCACCCGGGTCTGCCCTGGGGGACTTGGGTGGGGTTAACTACTTTTTAGTTCAGGGTCACCCTGGTCAGCCCCACAGGGTGGGGGTTTTTCTCTATTCTGGGGCATCTCTGTCTACCCGTGGTCCATTCACCTGTATATTCCTATTTTAAACTCTCCCTACTGTCTGCGCTGCCTGTAGCTCTTGATATTGGATGTGTTGCTAAATGGTCTTGGCCTTATTTAGGCCCCTTATCGTAGGTTTATTTAACGTATTGGACCGGCTGGCGACATACATTCAATATTCTGTTTAGGGTTTTTTTCACAAGCAGTGCAGGCACGTCCTGAGAAAGCCTTGTTGCTGTCGGGACGTTAAGCAATGTACAATCAATCAATCATTGATGGATGTGTGTTGCTAAATGGTCTTAGCTTATGTTACGTGGTAAAATCGTGGTCGTAGAAATAACTACACCAAGCGCACACACGTAGAGTTCTTTTAAATAAACCTCATTCAGCTGCAATCCGTCACACGTGGCTTAAGGATGTAGACAATACTGGAGTAACAGTTCCAACAATATTTTATTACAGCGATGCGGTCTCCACGAAATGCGTTCACAAATGCTCCAACAATAGTACAAAGTCTTAGCTTTGACACAATGCGTATCTCATACAATGTACATCACCATTCACTGCATAACTACGTTACTGAAAATGAAGCACGATATCTTGCGCACTCTCTCGCAATGTCAATACACTGCAATTATACAACTGAACAATGTACCGACACTGTTACATCGCAATTTTACAACTGAACGATGTACACAGGTGCTTCCTAGCACGACTCTTTTATAGTGTTATGTTTTCCAGAAAAATCAAGCAAAATCGTACAACACAGCCAACCAAAACACAGTACGTAAATAAAACTCAAAGGTACATTCTTACTGGAACAATCTGTAAATATCTGTCTACCATCTTCAACACCTATGTTAGGTAAATCCCCGGCGCGCCATGACGTCACACAAAAGTAGGCCAGACAGGTCACGACCTTGCCCGCTTTAACGTGGTAAACACGCGATCGGTGCATTAGTACTGAAAGCTAAGCTACACGCTCGCAGTAAACAAATGAATATTCGAGCTGCGTCTAGACTTTTCCTGACTCATCTCCGTACGGCAACAGATAATCAACATCGCACTATTTATAAACGAAAATGAAATTCACTGAAAAGATATGTGATTCGAAATCATGATAGCTCAAATAAAACATCGGATCGCTTCCTACGATTTATGCATGCACGCTCTAACAGAACACAACCACAATCGTTAACATTACCCCCCCCCCCCCCCCTTTTAGAACGAAGTTTCACAAAATTTCTTAAATCCAAAAATACGGTTGTGGATGTGTTAATCTACACAGAACCTTAAGCAAATACAATTTCACAACAAATTAAATCAAGTTAACTACTTAAAATAATTAACTCGGTTCTTTTAAAATGTCGCGAATGAAAATATGCTCCTTTAAACTGTCCTGATCACAAATGTGTCTTTTTAAATTCTCATGGACACCAAAAATGTTTCTTTAAAACTGTTCTGCACACACCCCCACCCGGGTCTGCCCTGGGGGACTTGGGTGGGGTTAGGTACTTTTTAGTTCCCATGGTCACCCTGGTCAGCCCCACAGGGTGAGTTTTTCTCTCTATTCTGGGGCATGTGTTTCTGTCTACCCGAGGTCCATTCACCTGTATTTGCCTTTTTAAAAATATCCCTATTGTCTGCACTGCCTGTAGCTTTTGATATTGGATGTGTGTTGCTAAATGGTCTTAGCTTTATTTAGGCCCCATGTGTTAGGTTTATTTAACGTATTTGACCGGCTGGCGACATACATTCAATGTTCTGTTTAGGTTTTTTTTTTTTTTTTTCACAAGTAGTGCAGGCACGTCCTGAGAAAGCCTTGTTGCTGTCGGGACGTTAAGCAATGTACAATCAATCAATCAATCAATGTTCTGCACACAATCCGCTTGGAAGTTCTGCGAACCCTTGATTAAACTAAAAATGTCAAAGTTCACTCCTGGAACAATATCAAATCATGAGATACAGTTCCGACTCACAGTTCACAGTCCCCACCCGGGTCTGCCCTGGGGGACTTGGGTGGGGTTAGGTATTTTTTAGTTCCCAGGGTCACCCTGGTCAGCCCCACAGGGTGGGTTTTTCTCTCTATTCTGGGGCATGTGTTTCTGTCTACCCTTTGTCCATTCACCTGTATTTGCCTTTTTAAAACTCTCCCTGTCTGCACTGCCTGTAGCTCTTGATGTTGGATGTGTGTTGCTAGACGGTCTTAGCTTTATTTAGGCCCCATGTTGTAGGTTTATTTAACGTATTTGACCGGCTGGCGACATACATTCAATTTTCTGTTTAGTTTTTTTTTTTCACAAGCAGTGCAGGCACGTCCTGAGAAAGCCTTGTTGCTGTCGGGACGTTAAGCAATGTACAATCAATCAACAGTTCACAGTTCAAAGGTTACTGGTCCTGGATCAAACACTGTCGGCTTGTGTAAAGTATGAAAGCCCAAACACACCAAATTAGATTTTTCCGGTTTCTTCGCGATGACCACTGGCGATCTGGAATCTGACTCCAGGTCCGGTGTATCGCCAACATTCTTCCTCATTCCCTCATGTTGCGAAGCAGACGACACGGCTCGTCACGAAATGGCTCGTTCGATGTCAGATTAACCTCGTGCTGGACTGTTTGTTGTCCCCGGATCAGGTGTAAACCGACGCTTGAATTCTTGAGTTAGGACGCGCAACTCTTCTCGTTGAGTCTGGGTCAGATTCTGTCCGAACTGGATATCTTCTACATCCTTGTAGCGAATTTCGTTAAGGTCAAACAGGTTTTCGTCATCTCGTCTTTCGGTGTCAACAGACACACTGACGCAGCGTTTTGCGGTTCACACCGACGACTCTTCTCGATATACTCCGTCAGTGAATTCAGTCAGCATTCGTTCTGTTGTCGACTTTAACTCTGTAGTCTGATATCAACCACTGTCAGACACGCATGGTCTTCTGTCCAACATGTCCAGCGGCAGACGGCGAATTTCAGTGTCGTGTTCAGGCCGCAATCTGTCAAGCTGGTTCTGATGATTGATCTTCAGATCTTGCTCCCGTTCATGTCGATCCTGCCCTCCATCGAAATCTTCGACCTTTTGACTTTTATGTTCATACACCAGATTTTGGTTATCTCTCTCCCTATCCTCCTCCCGCAGCTCCATCTCCTATCAGAGGAGCCCCGTCTTGCTCGAATCCCTCGTTCTCCCTGCCTCCCGGCCACCCAGTTCGACCACCCTGGCGGCGCTCGACATCGTGCTGTCCAACCCCTGTGCTTGTTTTTGCCGCAGACTGTGGACGGTTGCTCGTTGTTCCACTGCCTACCCTCCCCACCCGGGTCTGCCCTGGGGGACTTGGGTGGGGTTAGGTACTTTTTAGTTCCCAGGGTCACCCTGGTCAGCCCCACAGGGTGAGTTTTTCTCTCTATTCTGGGGCATGTGTTTCTGTCTACCCGAGGTCCATTCACCTGTATTTGCCTTTTTAAAACTCTCCCTACTGTCTGCACTGCCTGTAGCTCTTGATATTGGATGTGTGTTGCTAAATGGTCTTTGCTTTATTTAGGCCCCATGTGTTAGGTTTATTTAACGTATTTGACCGGCTGGCGACATACATTCAATGTTCTGTTTATTTTTTTTTTTCACAAGCAGTGCAGGCACGTCCTGAGAAAGCCTTGTTGCTGTCGGGACGTTAAGCAATGTACAATCAATCCACTGCCTACCCGGCACCGGCGTCCTCGTGGTGTAGGTGGGTAGTCCGCTCAGTCCCTGACTGAGTGGGCTAGCAGACGGGTGCCATCTTTGTCCAGGATTAGGACTTGATGTCAACAGATGTTCAGCCTTTTCACTGGTCCGGTTTTTAAGGAGCTGTGCTAACCCAGGTCGTACCATGTTGGATTGGTCCTTAAAAATACTCGTGACTTTTTGGTCCTTTGGATCCCAAGTGTTTGCCGTGCTTGGAGACCCGTGTCGGGGGAGAAGAGGATCCTGGTGGCTGAAACACTCCACTTTGGCCTTGACTTCTGCCTAAACGGGAGGCTAGTCGTACCGGCCTAGTCAATCGGCTCTTGTCACGTTGAGCCCTATCCCACTGTTGACATACGGGTTGCTATACGGAGCACCATGCTATATAGCCTTTGCTGCTGATTAGGTGCGTTACGCCAGTATTCCCCTGCATTCAACGGTGTGATAGAAGACGGTGGCTCAAACGGTTCAATCGGGCTTACCCCCTTGAGTATATCTTTCGGGCAGTCGCCATTGTGCGTCGGCTGGAGACCCGCCGACAGTTGCACTTTCCCTTGTTGGGCTTGGTGGCGGGCGGGGACCCCCGGGGGATGAATATCTCTACTAATATAATATGGATAAAACAACCAAAACTAGCACAGAAACGGCATATAGACAACAAATTTGAACATGACAGTGATTCAGACTGAGGAAGCGACGCCTCAGGCGTCGGCCGTATGGCCTCGCTTCCTCATTGTCCATAGCAAGATGAAGGAGAAACCAGTTACCAAGCTGCATCCTTTTCTGGTGGGGGAGACCCTCAGGAGCCGTGTTGGCAGGCCTGACGCCCAGCGCCTCAGGTCTGGTGACTTGCTGGTGGAGTGCCGTACTCGGGCACACTCCAGCGGGCTACTGGGGCTCTCTTCCATCGGAGACACTCCTGTGGAAGTCACACCCCACAAAACTATGAATTCGTCAAGAGGCGTAATCAAAGATCAAGCTTTGGCAGAACTGTCAGAAGATGAACTTGTAAGGAACCTTAAGTCTCAGGGGGTGACTTGCGTCAGGCGCTTCGCTTCCAAGCGAGGTGGTGGGGAGATCCGTCTCCCTACCATCATCCTGACGTTTGGCACCCCCACCCCTCCTACTACCATCTGGGGAGGTTACTACTCCCTGAGAGTGGAAAAAGTACGTCCCTCTTCCCCTCCGGTGCTTTAAGTGCCAAAAGTATGGCCATGGGCAGAAGACATGCCGTCAGGCAGAGGCTTCATGCGCCCGTTGCACTAGGCCCGGACACTCTGCTGAGTCCTGCACAGCCACCCCCGTGTGTGTGAATTGCCAGGGGGCGCATATGGCTTCGGATAAGAAATGCCCTCGTTGGATATCCGAGTGCAAGATTCAGCAGGTGCGTGTGGAAAAGGGGTTGTCCTTTCTGGATGCCAAAAAACTGGTTGAAGGCCCTGGTGCAGCTACGGCTGCCCCAACCTCTAACACCTCAGTGTATACTTTTAGTGCAGCGGTGGCAGGCAAGCGCCCCACCAAAGACTTTTCATGTCAGACCCCAACTTCTTGGTTGGGGGCGGAGCCTCGGCTCATCTCGCCCCTGGAGAGTAACCCTCCTCCGGTGGTGACAAGGAGCCAGGGAACGCAGAAGGCGGACACTGCCGGTCCGGTTATGCCGCCTTCTGTTGCCCCTAAGCCTCAGCCCCCACCCAAACCTGTTAGTCAACTCCAAAGGCTTCTGGCTCTGGTCAGCCTTCTAAGGCCGCTAACTCTAGCGGCAGGAACGCTGCCCAGGACCAGAAGTCTAAGAAATCTATGGGACCGCTGTGCGCACGGGCCCAGAAGGGGAACACAGATGTCCCCCTTCAAAACAAATATGCTGCACTGGAGGAGCGGATGGAGGGAGTGGAAGTTGTTGTTGCTGATGCTGCGGCAGCTTCACCCCCTTCCCCCCCTTCTTCTTCCCCCTTCACCCCCTTCCTCTCCGACCCCCCACCCGGGTCTGCCCTGGGGGACTTGGGTGGGGTTAGGTATTTTTTAGTTCCCAGGGTCACCCTGGTCAGCCCCACAGGGTGGGTTTTTCTCTCTATTCTGGGGCATGTGTTTCTGTCTACCCTTTGTCCATTCACCTGTATTTGCCTTTTTAAAACTCTCCCTACTGTCTGCACTGCCTGTAGCTCTTGATATTGGATGTGTGTTGCTAAATGGTCTTAGCTTTATTTATGCCCCATGTTGTAGGTTTATTTAATGTATTTGACCGGCTGGCGACATACATTCAATTTTCTGTTTAGTTTTTTTTCACAAGCAGTGCAGGCACGTCCTGAGAAAGCCTTGTTGCTGTCGGGACGTTAAGCAATGTACAATCAAAAACCCTTCTTCTCCGAAGAACCAGAGGAGGCCCGGGAGCCGGCCCCCCTCTGTTTCTTCAACTCCTTCTAAGGTAAAGGAAAAAGGGGGGAAAAACTCCTTACCCCCAGATAAGACTTAATCATGGACTCTTTGCTAAAGTGGAATTGTCGTGGTTTTCAAGCTAACTTTGAGGAATTGCGTCTTTTAGTCAAGTTCTATAACCCCTCAGTAATCTCTTCAGGAGACTTACCTGAAGACTTCTGACCCTCTGTCCTTTAATGGTTTTAATGTTATACATAAAGGCTCTGATTCGGAGAGGCGCTCGGGTGGAGCGGCTCTTCTCATTAGTAGCCAAATTTTATGTAGCCCCGTTAGCATCGACACCTGCCTTCAGGCTGTCGCAGCTCGGGTTACCTTAAAGAAGACCATAACCATATGCAGTATTTACCTGCCACCATCACTGCGGGTCTGTAGCAATGATATTTTTAACTTAGTAGATCAACTGCCCCCTCCCTTTATTCTCATGGGGGATTTTAACGGTCACGCTCACCTTTGGGGCAGTGACCACTATGATGGCAGAGGTCAGATGTTAGAAGATGTTTTTTCTCAACTTAACCTATGTGTCTTTAACGATGGCTCACCTACATACTCTAACTCAGGTTCAGGATCTAGTTTTGTTCTAGACCTCACTGTGTGTGATCCTTCTCTCATGCTGGACTTTGACTGGAAGGTTCACGATGACCTGTGTGGTAGTGACCACTTCCCAGTAGTCCTGTCATCGGTCAGCTGTGAGGATTCGCCGGTGGGGCGCTGGAATCTCAAGAAAGCTAAGTGGCCTCTGTGTGCCTCCCTCCGTCAGCCTCGTCTTACAGAGGAGGTGGTCATGTCAGCTGAAGAACCTGTTTCTCGTTTTACTTCGATTTTGTTGGACGTAGCAGGTGAAACCATCCCTAGAACTTTCACATCAGTCCCTCGGAGGCCGAGAGTACCATGGTTCAATGAAGAGTGCCGCAAGGCCCAAAAAATACGCAAATCTGCTCAGCGACGTGCTTTTCGTAATCCGTCGCAAGCAAATATTTTAACATTTAAAAGACAGCGGGCGAAAGCCCGTTACATTTTTAAACGCGAACGCCGTGCTTTGTCTCATCTTTATCTTCTAGGACTCCGTCCCAAACAGTCTGGAAGGCTGTTCGAAGAATTAGGGGCAGGGGTGGCTCGGCTTCTGTCGGCCATCTTAGAGATGGTGCCAGTTTGGTCACAGATAAAAAGGCTGTGGCCAATTTGCTTGCCTCCACCATTGCCCATAATTCAACAGAGCATTATTCACCTTTCTTCCAGAGAGAGAAGGAGAAGCGAGAATCTTGTGCTTGTGATTTTATATCGGATAACTCGGAAGACTATAATGCCCCCTTTACGTTTTCAGAATTGCAGCAAGCCATGCAGAAATGTACTGACTCTGCTGCTGGATTAGATACCATCCATTATCAGCTCCTAACTCATCTGCCTGAGGATTCACTCCTTGTACTTCTCAAGGCCTTTAACCATATCTGGATAACCGGTTGTTTTCCGCCATCTTGGCGCCAGGCTGTGGTTGTGCCAATCCCCAAGCCGGGTAAGGATCCTTCCGACCCGGGCAACTACCGGCCAATAGCTTTGACATCATGTTTATGTAAGACTATGGAACGCTTGGTCAACGCCCGACTGGTGTGGCATCTTGAGTCACGTGGTCTCATCACAGACCTCCAGTGCGGTTTCCGGCGCTTCCGTAGTACAACTGACATCTAGTCCGCTTTGAGTCTTTTATCCGAGATGCTTTTGTCAACAAGCAGCATGTCATTGTCTATGCAATTTTCTTTGATCTTGAAAAGGCATATGACACTACCTGGAAGTATGGTATAATGTCTGATTTGTCGGACATGGGTTTTAAAGGGCACCTGCCTGTTTTTATTCACAATTTTTTGTCTAACAGGTCGTTCCATGTCCGTGTGGGATCCACCCTCTCAGACTCCTTTGAACAGGAGATGGGTGTCCCGCAGGGCAGCATTCTATCTCCTGTTTTGGGGAGCTGGGTGGCTCGGTGGTAAAAGCGTTTGCCTCCAGACCAAAAGGTCCCGGGTTCGAATCCAGCTTGGGTCAAAATTTGCTCAGACCCTTTTTCGTTGCCCCGTCTTTGAAATCACCCTCGTGGTGGACAAAAGACGTTAAGCCCTAAACATTTTTATCTCCTGTTTTATTTAGCATTAAAATAAATAACATTGTAAAGGCCGTCAAGGATGATTCTGAATGCTCTTTGTTTGTGGACGACTTTTTTTTTGTGTGCACGAGGTCGAGGACTTGCGTCCCTTGAGAGGCGCTTGCAGCTGTGCGTTGATCGCATCCAGGGGTGGGTGTCTCTCAACGGATTCAGGTTCTCGCCTCGAAGACAGTCTGTGTGCATTTTACTAACTAGACGAAATTTTTTCCAAAACCTACCCTGAGCATTGCTGGAGTGCCAATTCAGGTGGCCGAAGAGGCAAAGTTTCTGGGGGTCATCTTTGACAAAAGATTGACCTTCCGCAACCATGTTAACTACCTTAGAACCTCTTGTCGGAAGGCCCTCGACATTCTTCGTGTCGTTGGTCGTACTGACTGGGGTGCAGACCGCATCGTCTTACTTCGACTGTACCGGGCCCTTGTTCGGTCCAAACTGGATTACTGCTCATTGCATCACCCAGAATGTCTTCTTCTACCGCTTTGCCTCAGCATATCATGATTGAGAACACGACCGTCAGCTTCTGTCAGTGAAGAACCTGGGTGTTGCAATTGAGCAGGACTTGTCCATGGATAAACAGGTGATAAACATTTGCAGGGCAGCCTATTTGGAGATGCGTCGTATTGGCTCTATTAGACAGTTCCTTACCTCAGAGGCTACAAAAACTCTTTGTTCATTTGTTCTGTCTCGCATTGACTATGCCAACTCGCTCGTATCTGGATGCCCACAGTATCTATTTGATCGGCTCCAGAGAGTCCAAAATTCAGCCGCACGTCTGGTCATGAAAGCGAAAAGGTCAGACCATGTGTCCCCCATCCTGCACGCTCTCCACTGGTTGCCAGTGAAGGAGAGTCAAGCACAAAGTCTTGTCCATTTGTCATGTTTCTCTTTCTGGCACTGGACCCACTTATCTCTCAGAGCTCCTTCACTGTTATATCCCTTCGAGGCAATTGCGCAGTTCGTCTGACAATAAAATGCTTCGTATTCCTACAGTAAGGACTAAAGGATTTGGGCAGAGATCTTTTTCTTACCAGGGTCCATCAGCCTGGAATGATCTTCCTAAATCATTGAGACACAGCGAGTCTAGTGCCAGTTTTAAACAGTCTTAAAACCCATCTTTTCCCACTTTGATTATCAGTGTTCATGTATTTAGTCATAATTTTTGTTCTTTTGTGTAATTGTACATGTGGCTTTGTCACTTTTTGTGTAATATTTGTATGTTTTGTTCATATGTACGGCGCCTAGAGCATCTTACCATGTATTGGCGCCTTATAAATCTTCCTTATTATTATTACGGCTCTGTGGTATATGGCTCGGCTTCCAAGTCTGTTCTACAGCTTCTGAACACAATTCACCATCAAGGTCTGCGCATATGTCTGGGGGCCTTCAGGACATCTCCAGTTCATAGTCTGTATGCAGAGGCAGGGGAGCCTTCTCTCAGGCTCCGCCGCATCCGCCTCATGCTCAGCTACGTTCTGAAGCTGAAGGCCCATCCAGAAAATCCTGCCTATGATTGTGTTTTTAACCCGTCGTTTGCAGAGATTTACGATGCCCATCCGGGAGCTGTCCGTCCACTTTCCTTCCGTGTCCGACCTCATCTGCAGGCGGCCGGAGTGGACCTGGACAAAGTTTCGGAATCTCTGCAACACGTCACTCCACCCTGGCTACTACCAGTTCCTGACATCTTGCTGGACTTGACCGCCCACAAGGATTGTACTCCACCAGCCATATACCAACAGAGCCTCAATGAACTCCTTTCAATTTTTCCTGGCTATTGTCGTCTTTATACGGATGGGTCCAAATCTGAGGATGGAAGAGTGGCTCCGTCTCCCTGACCATTCCTCTGTATTTAGTACAGAACTGCAGGCAATTCTGCTAGCACTCAAGCATGCCTATCAGTCTCGGGGAAAGGAACTTCCTGATTGTCTGACTCTTTCTGCCCTGCAGGCCCTTCAGGGCGCGGGAACAGACCATCCACTGCTGGTGCAGATTAGAAAGCTCTACGCGGACTTGATGAAGGAATATTATGACATCATTTTTATTTGGGTCCCAGGCCATGTGGGCATCGAAGGCAACAGAATCGCAGATTCTGCTGCCAACAGTGCCCGCAGTGACCCTGTCCCTGACACAGATTGTCTACAGTGATTTTAAACCTGTTATTAGTGCGTACATAGCCCGCGAGTGGCAGTCCGAGTGGGACAAAGAGGAAGGGAACAAGCTTCATGAAGCTCTTCCTAAGTTGTCTGACAGTCTACCTTTCCGCTGCGGCAGCCGCCGTGAGGAGACTGTCCTTGCTCGGCTCCACATCGGGCACACGTATGTTACGCACTCTTACTTAAACAGGACGAGCGTCCATGGTGTTTTGCCTGTGATGAGCAGTTTTCTGTTCGACATTTTTTGCTGTATTGTGCTGACCTAATTGACACCAGATATAAACACTTCACAGCAGACTCATTGAAGGTTTTGTTCCGGGATGTCCCCCGGACAAAATCTTAATTTTTTGAGAGAATGCAATATTTTTTAACAAGATCTGAGCATTCATAGACTATGTGAATTTTTTTTATTTGCCCTTTTTGAGAGTCTGTAGACGTTTCTTTTCAAGACATGTGCGACATTTTAGCCTGAGATTTTTAATTTATATTTACATCTTGTCTTAAGACCTTGCTTTTAGTCTGGCTGACCAGATTTTTACCCATCCCGCCGTGAGATGGCCTTAGTCGCCTGCTCGGCGTTAAACCCAAATAACTAACTCTCTCATCCAATTTCCCCCACCCGGGTCTGCCCTGGGGGACTTGGGTGGGGTTAGGTATTTTTTAGTTCCCAGGGTCACCCTGGTCAGCCCCACAGGGTGGGTTTTTCTCTCTATTCTGGGGCATGTGTTTCTGTCTACCCTTTGTCCATTCACCTGTATTTGCCTTTTTAAAACTCTCCCTACTGTCTGCACTGCCTGTAGCTCTTGATATTGGATGTGTGTTGCTAAATGGTCTTAGCTTTATTTATGCCCCATGTTGTAGGTTTATTTAATGTATTTTCTGCCCTGGGGGACTTGGGTGGGGTTAGGTATTTTTTAGTTCCCAGGGTCACCCTGGTCAGCCCCACAGGGTGGGTTTTTCTCTCTATTCTGGGGCATGTGTTTCTGTCTACCCTTTGTCCATTCACCTGTATTTGCCTTTTTAAAACTCTCCCTACTGTCTGCACTGCCTGTAGCTCTTGATATTGGATGTGTGTTGCTAAATGGTCTTAGCTTTATTTAGGCCCCATGTTGTAGGTTTATTTAACGTATTTGACCGGCTGGCGACATACATTCAATTTTCTGTTTAGTTTTTTTTTTTTCACAAGCAGTGCAGGCACGTCCTGAGAAAGCCTTGTTGCTGTCGGGACGTTAAGCAATTTACAATCAATCAATCAATTATTTAATGTATTTGACCGGCTGGCGACATACATTCAATTTTCTGTTTAGTTTTTTTTCACAAGCAGTGCAGGCACGTCCTGAGAAAGCCTTGTTGCTGTCGGGACGTTAAGCAATGTACAATCAATCAATCAATCAATCCATTCACCTGTATTTGCCTTTTTAAAACTCTCCCTACTGTCTGCACTGCCTGTAGCTCTTGATATTGGATGTGTGTTGCTAAATGGTCTTAGCTTTATTTAGGCCCCATATGTTAGGTTTATTTAATGTATTTGACCGGCTGGCGACATACATTCAATGTTCTGTTTAGTTTTTTTCACAAGCAGTGCAGGCACGTCCTGAGAAAGCCTTGTTGCTGTCGGGACGTTAAGCAATGTACAATCAATCAATCTCATCCAATTTACTGTGGTGGCTCGACATAACAATGCTTCTTTATTTATTCATATTAACATACCGATATTAGACGTGGCATCAACGAAGGTTATACTTATGATTATACATCCTAAAAGATTCTGGTGCAGCAATTGTCTTCCGTTGTTTCCCCCTTGTTTTTTTATTGCTTCTTGTGGTGTTTGTTTTGTTTTTTTTTGGGTTTTTTTTGGATGGGGGGGGGGGGGGGGGAAGAGGATGCAATAATTATATCTCTCCGAAGTACCAAAGAATGAATAAATAATATGAATAAATAAAGAAGCATTGTACAGCCTTTCAGGATCTTGCGACCTGCTGTGTCTTACACACACACACACTCTCACTCGATTTTGTGGGTACATATGAGCTTCCAGTTTGTGTGTGTGCTTGTGTCAAAAAGCCCAAAAGAAACATGCTTAAAATAGACACTCACAAAATTTTTTATTCAATCGTCATAATTATCTGGACCACCAAAATGTTATAATTTGCTGGGAACAGTCTTTCTAAAAGTGGTTCTTTCCTCAGAATTTTATATCCAGTTTACATCTTTTAACTCTATTTTGTGTGTCCATGTATGTTAGTCGCTGTGTGCATTTGGGTTTCAGAGCTTATGCACAGTACATAGACCATACATTTGGACTCGGATGAGGGCCCAAACAGCAACAAATCAGACTATCTGGACATGGTGGGGGCACAACAGAGGGCCAATTGAGGTGCCTGGAAAGTCTACATGCAACAGAAGTGAGGAGAAATGAAAGGTAGAAATTTAATGTGCACCACCAAAGTGAAAACATCAGGACACTTCTTCAATACAGAACACACCAAAGATCCATTGTGGCTTGTACTGCATTCACTAACATGAATTGCTTGGTAATTTGCACTGTTGTCCTCTTTCAGACTGTTCTTATTGGCCTAGCTCTATTCACCTTTTTCCCCTCGAGGCAAGTGAAGGCTGTGTATCACATGTTACATCGCCAACTTGTGATAGTTTCAACTTGGCACATTTTCTAATGATGTAATTGCTGAGAAAAAACAGTGTTCCCCCAATATGTCTTTGGCCAGTCATATTGTTTTGTATGAACAAACTCTAATCTCCATGATTCAAACTGTCGGGCACCAAAATGAAGTGAAATAAGCAATATCGCGTCTTTATTTTGTGCATGGATGATGTCAGGGGGCAAACAACTGAATGCAGGTGTTATGGTAATCTCGTTAATACCAATGTCTTACCCAAAATAATTGAAAAGGGCATTCAGTTGGATAACATCATGCACGAAATATACGAAGCACAGACGGAAGCAATCTTTGGGAGCTTTATAAGCATAACTGAAAGATGCAACCACAAAAAGCCAGCTAAATAAAAAGTGAGGTTTTATGCAACAAAATAACTATGTGCATGTGTTGCGTTCGACTTATGGTACCAAGTCAAACGTACTAAGCATGGGTTCTTTTATGTTGATACTTGATGCATATTCTTATTGTTGTATTATGTTGTATTATTTGTATTCATTTTATTATGAGTTAGACTTTGCCGTTGGTTCTTGTCATCTAGAGGGTCTGACCAGGGAGTGCAATGTCAGAGGTACCCCTGACACTGAACTCCTTGATTGGATTCTAGAGATGACAAGAACCAAAGGCAAAGCCTAATTTGGAATACAGCTGATATCACACTTTGAGGAAATGTGGCTGCAAGCAAGTTCAGTCAGTAACAGCTATGACAGGCTATACTAATCATGCTTATATAATGGAAGTTCTAAGAGGACTGATAGCGAGTGTAGGCGTCATCCTCAGTTCAAAATCTGAAACGTATTTTCGCCCTCGCACCTGAATGTGGGCATTGTCATATCCCAGGCCCTGAGAAACGCTCCACCCACAAAATTAAAAAAAAAAAACAAATAAGCTTGACTGCGGAATTTATCATTGAGTATTCAGCAGATACTCCATCACATTTATACACATAGTTGGCCACACCAGCAATTTGAAAAACACTGAGTCAAACACAAATCACTAAAATGTGGGTTCATTTGTGACACAGTGCTGCCACTGACAGCATATTTGGTGCCTATGCTCTGCCTCAAATAGTCGGTGGCCGCTTTTGCACCAACCTGGTACTGGCTCGGCCTGCTCATGTCCAATGCTGTTGGTGATAAACGGTATCATGTGTGCCTGTGTTTGAAGGATGTTCCTTAGATGTTGTCTCAACTCGTCCTCTCCCATGTTCAACTTGTTCTGATAAATAAATACATGACAATTTTATATATATTTACTTTTCAGTTGGTAAATACAGTGGTCGGTGAATATGGCCAACCTAACATTTCACACACATTTACACAAAGGTGAAAAGGCAATGTTAGAGGGCCCTACAATTTACACACAAATAATTATGCAGAAATCAACAAGGGAGACAATTATTCCATTGGAGAAAATGATAAATGTTCAAGGCATTTAAAATGCAGAATACGGATTTATACCTTGAAACCACTGCTCAT
Organism: Semisulcospira habei; assembly: GCA_036245525.1. Taxonomy (NCBI): domain Eukaryota; kingdom Metazoa; phylum Mollusca; class Gastropoda; family Semisulcospiridae; genus Semisulcospira; species Semisulcospira habei. The sequence continues at coordinate 160,408,102 of BTPG01000007.1, forward strand.
TGGAAAAGACAAAAGTCAAGATGGTCATCCATCCTAAAGAAAATCAAACTTACAAGTCAGCATTGATATGACCTTTTCCCTCCCCAATAATGGGATGCTATGGGCCACTATATTTGTAAGGCAGTAATCTTAACTTTACTTTGGGAAGCCACATTGGCAGAAGGCCTCTTTGATAGACAATATGCACTAACCTCTGCAGCTGTATTTTATCGCTGCTTTGCTCCTGTCTGCAGCAGACTCCACCTCCAGCAAGAGGTTCACACCTGATAGTGTCCCAATGTGAACCAGCCCCAAACCTGCCCCGAGATGCTTTCTCACTCGACTGAGAAGGACGTGAGATGTAGGCCTAAGGTGCTTCTATGCTTGCCTGCTCCTCATTGGACTCTACACGTTCATCCTGTACAAATCAAAAACATTCGTGACATGACGCATGTGGCACAGTGGATTCTGCTTTGTGTGTTATAAGCTGAATATTTGCACTTACATACCATGCGGTGTTATTAGTTTGACAAAAGAATATACTTTACATACATAAAGATAGACATAAATTGCGTGGGATATGCTGCTGTGTGTTATGCATGATGTCCTCGTGACTTGCTGATATTATTTATCTATGACATGGCAGTTTTTGTGTTTATTTTTGGGCGTTTCGGTTTTCTTCTTTGTTTTGGTTGGAAGGGGGTGGCAGGGGAGTAACTTTGGTCTGTGCAGCTTTGGCCGTCACTAACGTTCAGTGTAGTTGAATTCTCTAGTGTATAAAATTTACGTGGAGCACAAATTGTGTTCAATTTCCATACATATGTGAAAAATAATTAAAGAAGCCTTGTTCATTTATCGTTTGTTTCGACTAGAATGTGTATTTATTGGTCATCACAAAGTGCTTGTCAGGCCATAATTAATTGTTTACATATACAGGTAGTAAAGTTCCAGTATAAGGTATTGCCAGAGTACCAGAGGAGGGTATGTGCCAAGTTTATCAGAAGCAAAGTAATTTGAGTACCGTCAGGTTAGCCAACAAAGTCTTATTGCGTGCACATTTTGTAACATAGATTACATGGGTTTGATATACCGGAATTTTAATGTATGTAACGGATTCAGGAACAGAAGTGTAAGCATTTGAATGTACACAAGGATCAAGCTTGGCAGCTGAATTCACATAATTGGTGTTACTAATGCTTTCATTACAACAGACAGAAAAACTAACGCCAAAATACTAAATGGCAACAAGCTAAGAAATACACTTCACTTACCATTCCGGTGTTTACACAGGCCCACAGTTTGTGCATATTGTTTTGTGCTGCTTGCAGACACCGCTGAGAACGGGTAGACCTTTTGTGGCATAGGCAGCATTTGGATCCCTGATGAAAAAAATAAAATGAACACAAAGTAACATGGTGCTAACACGGCTGCGAGGTAATACTATACAAAAGGGTTGTTTGCATGTACACATTTACACCTGCCTTGCATCATCAGATCGGACAACATCGCAACTGTCCCATAATATATACTCTTCTATTTTGCTAAAGTCAGCAGGAAAAATGCATTGAAATGTGCAAGAGAAACACACAGGGTACTCTATAATAATAATAATAAGCGAACATACACAATGGAAAGGAAAAAAAAAACGGCAGCTAAAACTGTACTGAAATTGTATAAAGTGCAACTTACCTGATAGCCCATTTTAGTTTACAAGATCGGCCCCCGTGTCTTCCATCAGAAGCAGCTGCAGTTGCTTGTTCTTTTCAGACTAATTACATGCAGCGTAAGAATTCATTCTATACGAATGTGATCGCGATAATTTGCCTTCATCGAAACCAGTGTGTAGACTTGACCACCATCTTGCATATCCAAGGTAACCAATCACGCCGAGTAGCTACCTCTGATTTCCCACAAGCCTCGATGGCGACTAGCTCAGGTTGTGTGTACGGTAACTGGTAAATTGTACACCTGTACTATATGTATAATATCATGGACTGGATGTACGTGTTGAAAATTTGTTCACAACTACAAAGTGTCGGGAGTCATACAGCTTGTACAGCCGTACATTCTGCCATCATCCCCAACGCGTAAAAATCCGTGGCTGCCCGGTCAGTTGCAAAGTGTCACGCAATCGTCTGCTGTTGTCCGATCTGCTAATCGCGATGATTTCCGTGCAACAGGAAGTGGCCTGTGGTTTCCCGAGAGTTTTGCAAACTCAGTCGGGATACGCAGTTGCCAACTCCGTCAACTGAGTTACGAACCGATTCATATGTGACACACTTCAGGGGCAGGGCCCAAGCTGGGTCCTGTAGAGTCTTTTTAAAACACGCGCTGGGCGGGGTTTTCTCATTGCACCTCAGCTTTAAGCACTGTACAACCTACAGATCTGTTCCCCTGAGCTCTCGCTAATAAAACCCCGTGCAAAACTCTTCCCCTATGATTGCGGGTGGCCTCGTGCATACACGGGATACCGCTGACAAGACGGCCTTCCTGTGTGAACTCTATGCATGGGCATAGCGGAGCTTCATCACAGTACCGTACTAGAAAGCGTTTGTGGAGGCCTGGTCAGTCACAGGCGCTCAACTGCCAGCCCACAGCCGGTAACTTTTCAACATCACGCGGCCTCGTGTGTATACGGTCATTGTGACGCATTTGCAGTGTGTACGAACACCTGTGGTTCACTGCTCGTCTCCTGCCAGTTTCAGATGTAATCTCGGCTCAACACACGAGCGTGAAATGTGTCGAATCAAGAGAACATTAACAACGACGTACACGGGTCATATAAAATGCTCGGAATGGTAATTACAAGTCGAAATGTAACCTTGTTTTTCATCTCGCCGTCGGTCTGTCTCGCCGGCCAGGAACTTGATTTTTCTCCTCTCCCCGAATCGGTCTTGCCTCCTAACTCGGCACTGATCTCACACCAGCCTTGTCAATCTGGCGCATTATTTCAAATCTCAACGCTACTACTAACTTTCGCTTGCTAGTCTCTGTATGTCATCAAGCTGATTCCTTGCAAGGAATGTCATTCTAGTTGTACAATCACTTTCGGAGGTACACCGCCATCTGCTTGACAATCACTGATGCCATTTTTGTATTCAATGCGTATGTCTGTAGTCGAAACTATAACCGTATCTGTGGCTAATCTATTTTTAAACGATAATGATTACGCGTCGAGATGAACTAGGTTTTTATACAGTGTTCAGATGTCACGTCTGGAGAGAAATTGAGTACCTGTGGTGTTCAAATGGACTTTGGCTTTAATGAAATACCACAATACACGGCTGTTTCCAGAAGTTCCCCGCGGAAGTATAGGGCCTTTAAGACCGATTCATGATCATCGTCGGTTCCGTGTAAGCCGCGCTGACGTTTCCGTGATTCCATTTTCCACCAGAAGCAACTAACAAAAGAGAAAAGAAGTACCCAACGGAGAAAGAAACACGCTTAGAAAAAACGGTACAACACAATTTATTAATATTTCGGGTAAATACCCTTTGTCAAAATAGAGACATTAGCCGCTACTTATCTTCAGATGCAGAAGGAATGTGGCACATTCCTTCTGCATCTGAAGATAAGTAGCGGCTAATGTCTCTATTTGTTTGTCTATTTTGACAAAGGGTATTTACCCGAAATATTAATAAATTGTGTTGTACCGTTTTTTCTAAGCGTGTTTCTTTCTCCGTTGGGTACTTCTTTGCATTTCACACGCTTGGCAGTCACCTTTTTGGTCTGGATTGCTTAACAAAAGAGAAGCCTAGTAGTAATAGGAAAATGGCAGACAACAAAACCATGCAACTAAATCTCACGCACGAGGTTTGTTTTTCCGCATGCGCAATAATACTGTAGCCAGTAAAAAATATCGGTTCGGACAACGGATTGTATTGGAAATAGCTCTGGAGATAAATCGTATTTGACCGCAATTAAATTGCGTATTTGGAAGGCGCTGGTCCTATTCGCGTAATTTGAGCCGAAAAAGCGTAAAATTAAGAGCTAGCACGCAAGGTAGGCACCTCCGTTTCCCACATCCCGACTCCTGCCCCCCTCCCCCCCCCCCCCTCCGCCGTGAGATTTCCTTAGTCGCCTGCTCGGCGTTAAACCCAAATAATTAACCCCCTCCCCCCGCCGTTGCCCTCTAACGCCGCGGCACTAAGTTTCTCGGCGGCCCTACTAATCTCCCCCAAACTAATGCTAGCGTCTACTCCGTCTACCGACACAAAATTAAAAACCATAAGCTGCAACTGACAGATATTTATGGATCTTATCTGGGGAACAAACAAAATGCATTTTAAGCATTAAGAAACCAAACGATACATGATACAAATAGTACAAGTGAAGCAAAACTATACTGATACAATGACAATGTAAAGCAAAGAAAATGTTTGTCAAAAATCAGGAGGGAGCAGGGTTGGACTTGCTGGTTCACCAGGTTGTGCGCCATCCCCGCTGCACAGTGTATCGTGCGGGGGCAGTGCAGTGGGTGCGTAAACTGCAACGCCCTTCCGCATCTGCTCTTTGCGTCGGGTGGGGAGGAGGGAACAGCCAGGCCGGGGGCTGGGTAGTGAACGGGGGACTGGGGCTGGGTAGGGGCTGAAGCTAAATTTGCGTCTGGGGCTGGGCCTGAATATGGGGCAGGGCAGGGAGCTGGGGTTGGGCCTGGGCAGGGGGCTGGACAGGGCGAAGGGCCTGGGCCTGGGAAGAGACCTTGTACGGGTGGTATCTGTATCAACACATTTGCCTCCTAAAAGCAGCATGCTTCATGCGAGTGGATGCTGTGCATGTCTTCTGTTTGCGTTCTTATTGTCTCTGATACGCGTTTGAATCTGAAATCTTGACGATGTTGCTGCATGTTTCATCTGTACGGTGTGTTTGTGTGCCTGTATGTCACCGCCCACCCGGGTCTGCCCTGGGGGACGGGTGGGGTTCACTACTATAGTTCCCAGGGTCACCCTGGTCAGCCCTACAGGGTGGATTTTCCCCTCTATTCTGGGGCATGTTTCTGTCTACCCTTGGTCCATTCACCCGCCGTGAGATAGCCTTAATTGCCTGCTCGGCGTTAAACCCCAATAACTAACCAAATTGGTTCATTCACCTGTATTTTCATTTGTTAAACGTTCCCTACTGTCTGCGCTTTCTGTAGCTCTTGATATTGGATGTGTTGCTAAATGGTCTTAGGTTTATTTAGCGTATTAGACCGGTTGGCGACATAATTCAATGTTGTGTTTAGCTTTGGTTTTTTTTCACAAGCAGTGCTGGCACGTTCTGAGGAGGTCTTGTTGCTGTCGGGACGTTAAGCAATGTACAAACAACCTACATGTCGAACAAGGTCCCTTTCTCCCAACCCATCTACCCTAAACGTTTCCCGCATCTCCGACCCCTGCTCCCCCCCCCCCCCCCCCCCCCCCCCCCCATCGCCGAGCCATCTCTAACGCCGCCGCACTAAGTTTCTCGCGGCCCTACTAACTACTAATCTCCCCAAACCTAATGCTATCGTCTACCCCGTCTACCACCACCAAATTAAAAACCATAAACTGTTCGTTCGTTAATTCCAGTTTAATGTCCCACTGGCACATAAGTGATCGGGGACTCTACCATAAACTGCAACTCTGACAGGTATTTATAGTCTAGCAGCTTTTCGCAATTTCTGCAGAGGTAAGTAGTTCGTCAAGAGTAACAATGGTTTGCAGGTACGAAACGAAAGTACTAATGCCATATAGTTTATGCATGGCAACAATATTTGTCCTTAGGATGGAGACATTTTTGTAGAAGTGTTTTTCGAAAGCTATTTTTCGATGTGAGGGAACCAGTCCTCGTACACCGCCAGGAAAAGGTGCAAGACATTTTTTGTGCATAACATTGAAAATTTCAAGCATACAAGTTACAAGTTTATTCCAGCGAGTAAATTAAAATCATCAGCAAGTAAACATGCATACATATATACGATAAAATAAGTTTAAAAGTATTATTTTTAATGCGGTAAGCATGGTCGCGTCGCTAGTTTCAAAATGGCGGTCAGCGAGAAGCCTTCTAAAGTCGATCAGACGCGCACGGTTGATGAAGCTTTACTTTGCTCCTGAATTGAAACGGGAGATTATTTTCGATTTGAACATCTTTTCAACGTCAAATACGTTATTTTTCCTGGTCTTGAAAACAGCTTTTTCCATAGAACTCGGTCTTTTGTGGGAGGAAAGCATATCGAAATTAAACTCCCTTTGTGCATGTTTTGCAATGTGTCTGCCGACCATCTTCAACATTCTGAAGACTTTTTGGCCGGATACAACATGCATGTTGTTCGTCTGTTTTTCAGCCTAACGGCTCTAAGTGCAGGTCTGCTCTTTTTCTTTTTTTTTAATTTTATTAGTGGAGATGGGATTTTTAACTGGTCAAGCACGCTCGTATCCGACTGGTCTTAAGCACAAGCCAGGCAGAGTGAAATCCCTCTCCGAACCGTTTCCATCAAAATCACCATGTTCAGCTAAACACCTAAATATAAAATTTTAGTTCTTGCAACCAATTCAACCAATCCGCACTCAAGTACTCACAAAGACTCTTATACCCCACCCGGGTCTGCCCTGGGGTACTTGGGTGGGGTTAGGTATTTTTTAGTTCCCAGGGTCACCCTGGTCAGCCCCACAGGGTGGGTTTTTCTCTCTATTCTGGGGCATGTGTTTCTATCTACCCTTTGTCCATTCACCTGTATTTGCCTTTTTAAAACTCTCCCTACTGTCTGCACTGCCTGTAGCTCTTGATGTTGGATGCGTGTTGCTAAATGGTCTTAGCTTTATTTAGACCCCATGTTGTAGGTTTAACGTATTTGACCGGCTGGCGACATACATTCAATTTTCTGTTTAGTTTTTTTTCACAAGCAGTGCAGGCACGTCCTGAGAAAGCCTTGTTGCTGTCGGGACGTTAAGCAATGTACAATCACCCCACATACAAAACCACAGAACACCCATTAAAAGACATGCACATCTGTGCATGTTCATAATATATCCTTTACTTGGTATTCATATGTCCTATTTATTTAAATTATTTATTATTTGTTTGAAAAGTAGGTTTTGTACATATGCTGATGTTCACATACACATATATGGTAATACTGCCCACTCCCAACCCCACTCCACAACCAGAGAACGCCCACCAAACGACACTTACATCTGTGCATGTTCATAATCTATCGGCCTTTACTGAGCATTCATATGTCCCAGGTATCTTGACTTACTTTATCTTTATTTAACCGCCATGAGATGGCATTGGTCGCCTGCTCGACATTAAACCCAAATAACTATATATTTAAATTTTGTTTGCTTGTAATGAAGGTTTTGTACATACACATCAGCAAACAAGAAAATAAACACATATATAGATGGTAATAGGTGCCATACTGCCTGCTCCCAACCCTTACCTAAATACACACATAAAACCGCAGAACACCTACCAAAGGAAGGACATGCACATCTGTATGTTCATAATTTTTAATCTGTCCTTTACCTAGCATGCATATGTCCCAGGTACCTTAGACTTTTTCTTATTTAAATTTATTTTGTTTGTAATGTAGGTTTGGTACATACGCATCGGCATACAGCTCGAGAACATACACCATGGTGCCCCTGTGCATGTGGCCACCAGTACTATTCTGTCAGATCTGTCACACCCAGCCATCATCTCTTCGAGCTTCTGCCCTCTGGCCGGCGGTTTCGTGCTTTTAAAGACAGAACCTCTCGATTCAGATGCATTTTTTTCCCCAGAAGCTGTCCTCAATACATCACCATGCACGGAACAACGTGATTCCATGATTTGTGACATGTGACTGATTTGTGTTTAATATTGTGTTTATCTATCTTTTAGTGCTGTATATAGGATGATCGCCAACTAAGTGTATGACATGATGAATGCCCTACAAGTGAAGACATTTTACTGTCGCCATGCCACACAAAAATCCTTGTAACGTTTTACTTGGTGATTAAATGTCTTATGTCTTATACACGTACATGGTAATAGGTGCAGTATCGCTCGCTCCCAACCCCAATCCAGTTACACACACAAAACCGCAGAACATCCAATGTACATCTGTGCATGATCATAATCTATACTTAGCATTCTTATGTCCCAGGTATCTCTGACTTTATCTTATTTAACTGCCACCCCACCCGGGTCTGCCCTGGGGGACTTGGGTGGGGTTAGGTATTTTTTAGTTCCCAGGGTCACCCTGGTCAGCCCCACAGGGTGGGTTTTTCTCTCTATTCTGGGGCATGTGTTTCTGTCTACCCTTTGTCCATTCACCTGTATTTGCCTTTTTAAAACTCTCCCTACTGTCTGCACTGCCTGTAGCTCTTGATATTGGATGTGTGTTGCTAAATGGTCTTAGCTTTATTTAGGCCCCATGTGTTAGGTTTATTTAATGTATTTGACCGGCTGGCGACATACATTCAATGTTCTGTTTATTTTTTTTTTTTCACAAGCAGTGCAGGCACGTCCTGAGAAAGCCTTGTTGCTGTCGGGACGTTAAGCAATGTACAATCAATCAATCAATCAATGTATTTGCCTTTTTAAAACTCTCCCTACTGTCTGCACTGCCTGTAGCTCTTTATATTGGATGTGTGTTGCTAAATGGTTTTAGCTTTATTTAGGCCCCATGTGTTAGGTTTATTTAATGTATTTGACCGGCTGGCGACATCCATTCAATGTTCTGTTTAGTTGTTTTTTTTTTCACAAGCAGTGCAGGCACGTCCTGAGAAAGCCTTGTTGCTGTCGGGACGTTAAGCAATGTACAATCACTCAATCAATATATCCGCCAAACTACAGGCTTTCAGCCAAGTCCATCGGACTCGATAGTCATAAGCCAACATGGCAGACACAAAGGAGCCATCAACATGAAAACGATCTCATCAATGATCAAGGCAGTATTAGCAAAGTACACCATCAACAGAGCTTTCATTCCCATATAAGCTCATCATACATGAAATAAAACCAACACAACGAAATACATAAAATAAACCTAATTACACGTTTACTTGGAGGCAAAACTCGGCACAAAGGAGTCCTTCACACTATTCAGTCTTGCAAGCGGGATGCAGTTAAAATTCGCGCACAACTGAAATGAAGGTTCACATGGCACAAGTGGTCTGTGCCTGGCTCAGAGGTGAATGAATGCTACGCTGCGTGCGGGGCTTTATGTAGGGCGCGCGCGGGCCGCAAAGAAAGCACCACTCGCCTGCTTCCAGAATTCGGTGCTGTTGAAGCGGAATTGCTGAAATTTGTGTTAATCTGCGATGGGTTTTCTGACCATAGCTCTGATACTCAGCAGTACTGAACCTAGAAACTTGCGGTTTGTTACTAATGAAAGATCCGCAATTGTAGTTTCACTAGTATCGGACATTGATTTGATTAAAGACGGCTAAAATTAATTATGAATTTTTACACGACTTTTCTCCATCGACCTGGTTGGTGTAAAAGGTGCAAACTCCCAAAATGTTTAAACCAAAATCGATTGGACTAGACTATAGATTACAAAATGAAAGACTATCATGCTGACTCTTATGGATCTTGGCTTAAAACAATCGGTACAGGCATTGAGGAGATATTCAACTTAGAATGCCTCATCACAAACACAAGTTATCATCGCCATTGTAGGCACCGGATGCTAGAACAAAGCCACGAGGCGGCCGACGCGGTTGCGTCCCCTGACTCAATAGACACTGAATACCTAGTGGTCTAGAAGTAAGCCAGAGGGGTCGGACTAACACAGGCATCAATGAAAGCAATACCTTGCGAGACCTTACATTGAAGGAAAAACACTGAATGATAATACACACCACTTTTGCAAACCAAGTCGTGATGCAACAAACAAAATTACATCAGATGGGTTATGAGAGCCGGGTGTACCCGGTCACAAACCTCCCCACCCTGGTCTGCCCTGGGGGACTTGGGTGGGGTTAGGTATTTTTTAGTTCCCAGGGTCACCCTGGTCAGCCCCACAGGGTGGGTTTTTCTCTCTATTCTGGGGCATGTGTTTCTGTCTACCCGAGGTCCATTCATCTGTATTTGCCTTTTTAAAACTCTCCCTACTGTCTGCACTGCCTGTAGCTCTTGATGTTGGATGTGTGTTGCTAAATGGTCTTAGCTTTATTTATGCCCCATGTTGTAGGTTTATTTAATGTATTTGACCGGCTGGCGACATACATTCAATTTTCTGTTTAGTTTTTTTTTTCACAAGCAGTGCAGGCACGTCCTGAGAAAGCCTTGTTGCTGTCGGGACGTTAAGCAATGTACAATCACCGGTCACAAACCAAAAATTTAATTTGTTAAATGGTAAAATCTTTCAACCCTGCCAATATCGCACAGCTTTTCACAAAAACAGACGTTTCACGTGCATTTGATACGTTCGTGGAAATTGATGAATTGTTTGTTCCCTGTATAGTGGACTCCCCCACCCGGGTCTGCCCTGGGGGACTTGGGTGGGGTTAGGTATTTTTTAGTTCCCAGGGTCACCCTGGTCAGCCCCACAGGGTGGGTTTTTCTCTCTATTCTGGGGCATGTGTTTCTGTCTACCCTTTGTCCATTCACCTGTATTTGCCTTTTTAAAACTCTCCCTACTGTCTGCACTGCCTGTAGCTCTTGATATTGGATGTGTGTTGCTAAATGGTCTTAGCTTTATTTATGCCCCATGTTGTAGGTTTATTTAATGTATTTGACCGGCTGGCGACATACATTCAATTTTCTGGTTTTTTTTCACAAGCAGTGCAGGCACGTCCTGAGAAAGCCTTGTTGCTGTCGGGACGTTAAGCAATGTACAATCAATCAATCAATGTATAGTGGACTGTCTAAAGTCAACTTTTAACCCATTTGGATCGAAAGAACATCTCGGCGTACTTGCGACGATAAACAATGACACAAAAAACTGGGGTGGCCCTTAAGTTTTGACCATTGCTTGCTTGCTTAATTCCTTGGATTCCTCGTGGAACAAAGTGCCTCTGCAACAGTCCGCCAGCGCACACGATTCTGGGCAGCCTTTTTCAGTTCACCCCACGACAGGTTGCAGCTCTTCATTTCCTCCTCACAGCATCGTCTCCAGGTGGTCTTGGGGCGACCGACCCGTCTCTTTCCCTGGGCCCCCACCCGGGTCTGCCCTGGGGGACTTGTGTGGGGTTAACTACTGTTTAGTTACCAGGGTCACCCTGGTCAGCCCCACAGGGTGGGTTTCCTTTCTATTCTGGGGCATGTGTTTCTGTCTACCCTTGGTCCATTCACCTGTATTTGCCTTTTTTTTTAAAAAAAACTCTCCCTACAGTCTGCACCCCCACCCGGGTCTGCACGGGGGGACTTGGGTGGGGTTAACTAATTTTTAGTTCCCAGGGTCACCCTGGTCAGCCCCACAGGGTGGGTTTTCCTCTCTATTCTGGGGCATGTGTTTCTGTCTACCCTTTGTCCATTCACCTGTATTTACCTTTTTAAAACTCCCCCTACTGTCTGCACTGCCTGTAGCTCTTGATATTGGATGTGTGTTGCTAAATGGTCTTGGCTTTATTTAGGCCCCATGTTGTAGGTTTATTTAACGTATTGGACCGGCTGGCGACATACATTCAATATTCTGTTTGGTGTTGTTTTTTTTTTTCACAAGCAGTGCAGGCACGTCCTGAGACAGTCTTGTTGCTCTCGGGCCCCCACCCGTGTCTGCCCTGGGGGACTTGGGTGGGGTTAACTACTTTTTAGTTCCCAGGGTCACCCTGTTCAGCCCCACAGGGTGGGTTTTTCCTCTCTATTCTGGGGCATGTGTTTCTGTCTACCCTTGGTCCATTCACCTGTATTTGTATTTTTAAAACTCTTCCAACTGTCTGCACTGCCTGTAGCTCTTGATGTTGGATGTGTGTTGCGAAATGGTCTTAGCTTTATTTAGGCCCCATGGCGTAGGTTTATTTAACGTATTGGACCGGCTCGCGACATGCATTCAATATTCTGTTTTTTCACAAGCAGTGCAGGCACGTCCTGAGAAAGCCTTGTTGCTGTCGGGACGTTAAGCAATGTACAATCAATCTTTCCCTAGGGGTTCCACTGCAAAGCCCGCCGGGTGATGTCTGGGGGTGGGGTGGGGAGGGGGTTTCGCAGGTTGCGTTCTATCGCCATTTCCGCCTGGCAATCTGCTGGTCGATGGGATCTTGGTTTGTATATATAATTACGTTCAGAAACTGTGTTCAGCCATGACAGTTAAAACCAAATGGTGTGGCACTCTTTCTCTTTTACGGCATGCAGCATGTTGCACTTTGGACATCGGCTTTGAAGATGACGTTTGTTTTTGTGGGTTGCGTTTTGTTTTGGTGCTGTGGTGTCAAAATGAAATGGGTAAAGCGATGGTAAAGCGAATGAAAATGTTACAAACCTTTAAGACGTAAAAATGCACAAAGCGACTTTGCACGTTCGCGTTTCTTGGGAAAAAAGTTTATGTAGAAATCGAAAGAACTCGTCGGCACACAGAAATTCACGGCAACGAGTCCGTATGCGTCTTGTATCATGTGCCGATCACATGATATAGGATACATTATTGAGTAACGATATTTGAGCTCAAGGCATGCTTTTTCGTAATTATTTCTTCTAATATAATTAAGTGTGAAAATATGGCCTTTGTAGCTATTTTTTCCAAATCCCCCCCCCCCCCCCCGGTCTGCGCTGGGGGACTTGGGTGAGGTTAACTATTTAGTTCCCAGGGTCACCCTGGTCAGCCCCACAGGGTGGGTTTTCCCTTCTATTCTGGGGCATGTGTTTCTGTCTACCCTTGGTCCATTCACCTGTATTTTCTTTACTCTCCCTACTATCTGCACTGCCTGTAGCTCTTGATATTGGATGCGTGTTGCTAAATGGTCTTAGCTTTATTTAGGTCCCATGTTGTAGGTTTATTTAACGTATTGGACCGGCTGGTGACATACATTCAATATTCTGTTTAGTTGGGTTTTTTTTTTTACAAGCAGTGCAGGTACGTCCTGAGAAAGCCTTGTTGCTGTCGGGACGTTACTCAATGTACAATCAATCAATCCCAGGGTCACCCTGGTCAGCCCCACAGGGTGGGGTTTCTCCTCTATTCTGGGGCATGTTTTTCTGTCTACCCTTGGTCCATTCACATGTATTTTCCTTTTTAAAACTCTCCCTACTGTCTGCACTGCCTGTAGCTCTTGATATTGGATGTGTTGCTAAATGGTCTTAGCTTTATTTAGGCCCCATTTCGTAGGTTTATTTAAGGTATGGACCGGCTGGCGACATACATTCAATGTTCTGTTTAGTTTTTTTTTTTTTTTTCACAAGCAGTGCAGGCACATCCTGAGAAAGCCTTGTTGCTGTCGGGACGTTAAGCAATGTACAATCAATCTTCCAAATTCCCCATTCATAGCCTTTGTATTTACCCAGTATCTTATTCATGGCCCGTGTACTATTTCTACCACCAGTGGGACTTGGGTGGGGTTAGGTATTTTTTAGTTCCCAGGGTCACTCTGGTCAGCCCCACAGGGTGGGTTTATCTCTCTATGGGGCATGTTTCTGTCTACCCTTTGTCCATTCACCTGTATTTGCCTTTTTAAAACTCTCCCTACTGTCTGCACTGCCTGTAACTCTTGATATTGGATGTGTGTTGCTAAATGGTCTTAGCTTTATTTAGGCCCCGTGTTAGGTTTATTTAATGTATTTGACCGGCTGGCGACATACATTCAATGTTCTGTTTAGTTTTTTTTGTCACAAGCAGTGCAGGCACGTCCTGAGAAAGCCTTGTTGCTGTCGGGACGTTAAGCAATGTACAATCAATCGATCAATTCTACCACCAGTATTTTATTCATGGCATGTGTAGCTATTTCTACCAAATGTTTATTCAAAGCTATTTTAGCCATTTCTTTCTCACCTCTTGTTCATAGCCATTGTAGTTATTTATTCCCACGTGTTATAACCCCACCCGGGTCTGCCCTGGGGGACTTGGGTGGGGTTAACTACTTTTTAGTTCCCAGGGTCGCCCTGGTCAGCCCCACAGGGTGGGTTTTCCCCTCTATTCTGGGGCATGTGTTTCTGTCTACCCTTGGTCCATTCACCTGTCCCCCACCCGGGTCTGCCCTGGGGGACTTGGGTGGGGTTAGGTATTTTTTAGTTCCCAGGGTCACCCTGGTCAGCCCCACAGGGTGGGTTTTTCTCTCTATTCTGGGGCATGCGTTTCTGTCTACCCTTTGTCCATTCACCTGTATTTGCCTTTTTAAAACTCTCCCTACTGTCTGCACTGCCTGTAGCTCTTGATATTGGATGTGTGTTGCTAAATGGTCTTAGCTTTATTTAGGCCCCATGTGTTAGGTTTATTTAACGTATTTGACCGGCTGACGACATACATTCAATGTTCTGTTTAGTTTTTTTTTCACAAGCAGTGCAGGCGAGTCCTGAGAAAGCCTGGTTGCTGTCGGGACGTTAAGCAATGTACAATCAATCAATCAACCCACGTGTTATACATGTAGCGAGGACCGGCGATCACGCGGCGAGCGGCTGCGTCGGGGGGAACGCGGACGCCTGGAGGAGAATTGCCGGGACGGACAGACGAACGGCCAGGCCGGCGGGGCGTGGTGCGCTGCGGCGAGCGAGGTAACGGTCCACGCTTCGAGCGATGCGCCGAGAGGGCGAACGGTGGGGGCAGCGTCCGTCCTGGCGGAAGGCCTAGAGAGCAAGCCTCCCGCCGCGATGCGCCGAGAGAGGGCGCGGTCCACGCTTCGTCCGAGTCCTAGGATCGTTAACGTCCGTCGTCGCTCGCGCCGTCCGATTGTCCACCTCTGGGGGGAATACGGCGTCTCGTCGCATCCATGGTGGGGGGGGGGGGGGGGGCGTGGTGGGCGGTAGCAGGTGCCTGATCTAGCGGTGGTGTCGGCCGTTCGCTGCGACCACTGCTCTTCCTGCTAGGGGGCGCAGTGTACGCACGGGTGAGTGGAGGCATAGCCGGAACAGGGCAGGCAGACGGCATGCTGGTTACTCGGCTATTGGAAGTCCCCTTGACACAGGATACACAGCAGGCTGTTAGAAGCATAGATCAATATGCGGGGCTCATGAGGATCAATACTTCTTGCTAACTCCATTGCAAGTGGAGGCGATTATTGGCGCTCAGTCTATAAATTATAATACAAACAATGTGAGATGCAGAATACACGGCCAGTGGTAGTTTAGGTCGTAAGTGTTGCTGACATATGTATACAGTTCCCTTATCATGGTGGGTGGTGTTTTAGTAGATCATCAATGCTCGCTGCACATATGAACGATGATACGCGCTCCGACGTTGTTGCTATTGTTGCTGTCGTAGTTGTTGTTACTGCTGCTGTTTTGTTGTTGCTGCAGTTGTCGTTGCTCTTGGTGATGGTGGTAGTGCCATATTGTAATCGGTTCATCCAGGAATGCGGTACTGCTATAGAAAGTCACAGGCCGTCAAGTCCTGCAAAAACTGAAATAAATAAGTAAAAATGAACACTACACAGACATCATTATCGTAGTAAACCTAGTGGTAAAAACAATTATTTACAACCTGAAAGTCAGAGTAAGTGTTAAACTGTGTTTGTTAATAATCGGCATCCATCCCATCCATCCCACCCCACCCCAGTGTTGAACTTCTCTGTGGAACCGTCATAACGGAATAGGTCCGGCTCATACGACACCCACACATTGTCATCAGTAAAGGGGACACACGTGACAAACGTCAGTGTCCGGATCAGCCCGACAGCGGAACTGCTCCACCACGGTCACTTCTGGCGCTGACACCGCCATCTCCATCTTGGCCACACTACCCATGTAGTCACGCATGCGCTGTAACGTGGCGTCGGGTGTGGCGCTGAAGCGGAGGACAGGACGGCAGACGGTCGTCATCTGTTTTGTCGTCAACTTCTGCACGGCTCATCTCATCTCTCTGGCCACAGTCATCAACTCAGAAATGTTGTCGCTGTCCACAGCACGCTGTATCTGCTGCTGTGGCCGGTTTGGTCAGCTGCTCCAAGTTGTCCAGCAGGTTTGCCGAGATGGACGACACTTCAGTTTCCATGGTAACGGAGACCGTGTCTAGCAAGGCCAGAGCTTCGTCCCGGTATCTGTCGATGGCTGTCTGCAGTGTGGCGTGTCTGTTGTGGATGGCCTCTTTCACTGCAGATTTCTTGTCTGACAAGTCCTGCTGTTGTTCTTTGGCTTCTTTGACCTGTTTGGTCACCGTGTTCACACACCCATCTATCCGCGGCTTGGTCTGCTCTATCTGGGTCTTCAGTCTCACCTTGGCCTCTGTGATGTCTACAGCGTCGTGCTGCTTGTGCTTTGTCACTATACACGTCACGCAGATCAGCGCGTCACAGTCCACGCAGTAAATCTCCAATGTTTCTGCGGGTGGATGAGGCAGAACGTGTTGTTCCGTGCCTTGTCCAGGTCCTCGGCGTTGATGTAAAAGTTAGTCCTAAAGGCGGACACTCCACCCGAGGGGACTTGGATCACCTCCCGGCATGTGGGACATGGGAAGGTGTGAGTTGATTGATGGCCGACCAGGCCGACGGGCATGACAGAAGGTGTGAAAACAGGGCAGGATCTTGGGGGATGTGAACACCTCCAAACACAGAGGGTACAGCAGGGACTCATCCACACTGGGAGCACTGAAAGGAGCATTGGTCTTTCCCGCTGCCATTTTATACAAACGTGTTTTTTTTTTCTTTTTTCGAATTCACATTGCCCCATAGAAGGCGAAAAAGTCGGGAACAGCCGACCGTCAGACCAGCCCACCAAAACAAACATGAGAACAAACAACGAGCCAAATAACCACAAAACTTGGTCAATCAATCGAAAGACGACTTTTGGAAAATGCACGTGTTTCGACGAACAAGCCCGGACAAACATGTTGTCCGGGTTTTTAATCCGCTGTTTTCGTCGAAACGGGTGCAATTGTTTGGGGTTTCTTTTGTTTGTTGTTGTTTTAACTTCTTCTGATTTCCGAACAACCGGCGTGTATTGCATAGGCAATCAGTCGGTCTACAAATAAATGTCTGTCAATCAGGCAGCCGTGCAATTAATCAGACTAACTGCTAAGGATGCATACCTCCGCCCACCCATCCGCCCGCCACCCCAGCGACCGCCTCGACAGTGTTGCGAGTTGTGCCGTTGTCACAGTCATGCTTGATCCCCATACCGACGTTGATCACATCCACAGCAATGGCAACAGGCAGAAGCACTTTGTTGGCTGTCTTCAGAGTTTTGGCAGTAGCTTCGGCCGCCTACACACAGAAAGAATGAAATAAAGTCAGTCAGTTTCATTGTTTGCAAAATCCTGTATAATAATACTCGATTTCTGTTCAATCAGAAACAGTTTTTTTGTTTTTTTTTAAATGAGCGTCTATTGACAAATAGTGGATTAACTTATTCAAGGCACCCCATATCAATAGCTGCGGAAGTGTCGTATAGCGTCGCCGGCCTGCGGTTGATGCAGTGCTCCATGAATGAGTTAAAAGCCAGGACACACATTCGATGAATGACGACAACATGACGCGCAGTTGTAATTTACGGAATCGTCCACTGGACAAACACAAATTCACAACGTTTCGGGTCACATATCACAATCGCTTCCTCGCCGCTACTCCTCTGCTCGAAATGCGAATGTGAGGGTCAGGTCTTCCTCGGATGGCGTTTGGGTTGATGTTGTGGTCGAAGTGGCCACCCACAGGGTGTGTGTTTCCTAGATGCGGGTTGTCCACCCGAATCAGCCAGTCTCCTCTTGGGCGGCCGTCTCTCCCGATCCTGCCGGCATGCATGTCAATGAGATTGACCCTGTCGAAGCACGAACAGTTGCTACATGTTATACAACATTGACTGCCTGTGACAAACGGGCAATATTAAAATTTATGCAAAAAGGGCGAACTTCATCCATCCATCCATTAATCCATCCATCCATTAATCCATCCATCCACCAATTCATTCACTCATGTATTATTTATTTATTATTTATACTGCATGCTCTAACTCAAAAAAGAAATAATCTGGATATTTTGAAATTGTTATTATTTTTTACTTTGGAAACATTCTGATGTTTTCTACATACATGGTATCGACATCAGCTTAAAAAAAATAAAATTAAACCTTTGGTTGTCGGCAACGCTTTTTGTCGATGTGATTCGCCTCGACAAAAAAAAAAAAAAAAACGCGCTATCGACAACCAAAGGGTTAATTCGGGGTTTTCCCCGTCCTTAGAAACAGGTTACTGAAATTCAACCCGTCATCCTCTGTAGGAATTTCGCTGTCCAGTGATTATGAAAAGGTGGGGGGGGGGGGGGGGTCGTCAAAATGGTTGACTTCAGAGAGGAAGAAACATCTCTTCTATTTTTTTCTCTTATTTATTTATTTATTTTGCAGTCGAAAACTTACAAGTCAAGTTTAATAAAAAATTAATAAAAATTGTTATTTTATAATTTAACAAAATTGCCGAAAAATATTTTTCTACAGTTAAACAACTTACCTGTTTGAAAGAGAACCCCCCCCCCCCCCCCCCCCCCCAAAAAAAAAAAAAAAAAAAAAAAAAAAAATCTTTTCAGCAGAAAACAGTTTTATTGGAGAAACCCTTTCCAGCACAAACACGATTTATTTGTGCAGTAAAAAGTTTCCTCGATAAAGCTGCTTTTCACCGCTGTTGAAACATATACAGTACTTGACTTTTGTCTGTTTCATGTTGCTGCCGTACCTGTTGGCGCCCCTGTCGGATAAATTAATCTTGTAGCGTCTGCCTGCGGCCCACGCCCCTGCCGCACCCCCAGCCACGTCGTCCTCTGCAATGTCACTCCGGTCCATGTCCTCAGTTTAGTCTGTAACCAACATTACATGTTAAGTGTGCGGGCCTACCCCAGTAACAAAACGTCTTCGGGCCAACGACGGCCGCAGTGGGCCCGCGCACATTCGTACGCGGGCCCTCAGCGGCCGTTGTGGGCCCAAAGACTTTTCCTTACTGGGATACGGGCCTACCGGTGTCATTTGCAGTCAACCAGCATATTTCAATACCTCGGCCAAGTGCGTGAGTTAGCTCAGTCCTGCTATAGCGAGGAGAGGGGGGGGGGGGGGGGGGGGGGGGCTAGTGCTAATTTTGAAGGATACGGACGGACTTGCAGCTCTCGCCGATTTCGTCCAGGAGAGGGAGGGGGGGGGGGGGGTGTGTGCTATTTTATTATTTACGACGATGTATCATTTTCACCGAGTTGTGATGTACAAAATAATAGCCTTTACGTCAGTTCCTTATTTAGGGGGCAGTCCCAGAATAGGTCTCGCTTTCTCAACCACTTGTAACCCGTTCAGCGCCCAGTGAAAAGCTCTTAACACAACCCAACTGCTGGAGCCGGTATAGATCCTCATGAGCCCCCGCAGTTGCGGGGGCTCATGAGGATCTATGCCTTTTGCTGACACCACTTTGAATTTATGTCAAGTTCCTTGGGGTAATGTTGAATTAACAAAGAATGCAGAAACGCAATCTGCGTCAACCGACACTGAACGGGTTAACTCAGTGGCCAACCTCTCAGTCGCGAAGTGCCGCATTTGCCTGGAATTTTTATCTAAGGTATTTTTTACTTGACACATTTTCAGTCATTCTGTTGCATAGAATTGATAATATAGGCCGAACACAACGCATGCATATAGTAATTTTGTTGTGTAACTCCCTCAATTTTATTTATTCAACTTTGTGTTTCTTCGCCGTTTCAGGAATCCGGTCAGTACGTGATGGGGCCTTCGTTTCAGTTGAACTATTCCTGTCGTTGGTTTTGTCTAAGTTATCCAGGTATGTTTTGTGTGACTTGACTCGTGAGACTGGTACCTGACATGTGTCGGTGACACTGGAACTCCCGTTGCCTAAAAGAGACTGAAAGAAGACAATGAACATTATCACATAAAAACTGTGGCCCGCAGTTCCGTGATTGTAATTAGGTAAAACGGCTTATGGATTCGGCCATCAAAGGTCATGAGCGGCAGTTCCACCCAGCCTTGAACTATTTTTTTTTAGCCGCATGACAGTCAACTTTTCATCAAAAATCGTGTATCACGGTTTATATCTAAACTTTGCCTGTATATATTCTTCGTCAGCCGGCTCTCGCACAACTGACTAATGGGAAACTTGAATGGCGTGTTTTGTTTTGTTGATAAAAATAAGTACGGGAAAACCCTTTCGTATTCAGGCTACCCAATCACTGACGTCACCTGAATAAAACGATTTACAGCGGACTTCGTCCTAGACAAGACTGTTAGTAGCCGGTAAAACTTGATCAGTTAACCCTTTCATTGGCGGCATCACTGAGACTCAGTCTTCGTTTTTTATGAGTGACATAAACAGGGCCTTTTACGCATCAAGAAGAGTCTCGTTTCAGTCGACTTTCACCTCAGTTCAGTTCTCAGGTCAACACGGCCATTACCACTGACGGCTTCCGGCGTTTCAGTCTTGACTCCGATCAGGAGAAGTATTGCAATCACCAACTGAAGTCACGATCGAGAACAAAAAGAGGCCAGTGTTTGGCGACATACACGGCCGCGGGAGTTCGGGTGCAGTGGAAAATCAGTCGGGCGGTAACAAAACAACACGGCCATGCCGCGGCCGGCCGGCGCCGGGCGGCTCTACGTTGAGTGAAAACCTGACACACTGATACCGCGGCGGGCTACAACCGCAGGTTGTGAATCGACCATGATAGTTCAAGGGTGGTGTCAGAATAACTTGGCGCCTAGCTTTTCCGACTGACGCCACTCATTTTGAACTAGCATGGTCGCCGATCTTCCGTGACGCCACTCATATTTAACTGACTGGCAGTGGTCACCGATCTTCCGACTGACGCCACTCATATTTAACTGACTAGCATGGTCGCCGATCCTCCGACTGACGCCACTCATATTTAACTGACTAGCATGGTCGCCGATCTGTCTCCAGAACTGTGACGTAGACCGACCTCGATCTTTAAAAAAAAAAGGTGATACTTTCCTCCTCAGCCCGCAGGTGCGTACTTCAAAACTGCGAAACATAGTCGACAGTGAGAGGCGGGCGAGCGTGGCTCTCAGAGGCCACGCGTACACGAGCGAAGGCGAAATCAACACAAAGCCCGGAATTCCACGGCTAGTGCCGTCGCCCGGCGCTCCACTCTCTTCCCAGAGCGCCGGTCACTGGCAGCAACCAAGGTTTTACCTTGCCATGTCGGAGAGGTCGGCGCAAGGCCAAGGTACCACCGTGTCGTAGAGGCGAAGCCCCTCGGCAGCGGCCCAGCGGTAGAGGTCCCACCAACGAAGTACGCCAAGCTCGCACCGTGAACACGGTAATCCCGGGAAGCGCCGCACACGGTAAGCAAGTTAACAGTCGCCAGCACCACGAGTCCGGAAGCCCTCGCAGACTTGAAACCAACGAAGGTAATCCAAGCTAGCACAGAGAACAGCGTAACTCGGGCTAGCACGGAGCACACGGGAGCAAACTATATGGTCACAGACGACCAGTCACACCATAGCACAGCCCAGCCCAGTCGCAGAAGAGTAGGTACACGACCGTCCCCGGCAAGGCTAGCTGTAACGCACGCAGACTTGCCCACAGTCGTACGCACAGACTCTCACGCAACAGACGCATACACCGCCACTGACTCAGACGGGCGCATGCGGTAAAACACAACACACGGGCTCCCTTTCTAAAGTAACCTTTATACACTATAAAAGAAAAACGCTTTAAAGACTATCAAACTATATATACAAGGCTCTCTATCACGCACTCAAATCACAGTATCTTTGCCAGGCTAGGTTTTAGTCTCTCAATGTCTCCAACCTGTTAGATGTTGTTGCCTGGTTACGTTGGTCCTTCTCACGTCTAGGCGTGAAAGTCCTTCGTCGTACGCGTATTGCCGTCCTGTCTCTTTGGGCACGGACGTCCTCGTTCTCGTACGGTACACTCAGTTCTCGCTTGGACTTGGGTGTCTTGGTTCCCAGTCAGACTCACTCTCAGAAGAGCTGGAGGGATGACCTCGCGTAGGTCCCACCTGCGACTCGACGTCTCGGCGTCCGTCTTTTCCACTCTTGTTACAAGAACTCTAAATAGACAACAAAAGTCCCAACGTAACACTTGCTAAACACACAACATATTGGATCAATGAGATAGTCACGTAACCTGGCTGATACAAATAACTCGCGTTCATTCACACACACACACACACGTGCTTCATAAACTATTTTCGTATCACCCCCATATCTCTGTCACTATCTTGAAACAGACTATAGCCTGACACTCTTGCTATACATTACTCTATACCCTGGAAAAGACTATGCTTAACCAACCACGTACTATCTTCATAGCGGTTTAGACATGCACACTTCATATTCCTTTAGTCGTCTAACTCGGTAAACAACTTGTACACAAAAACACCGGTTACTTCACCGAATTCTAAACATACTATAACTGAACTAAACCGAAACACCACTATACAACCACATTAATCTTACCACGCATACTGTCATTAACTAAACAACTATCAATACTACATTTCTAGAAATATACCTGAAATCTAGGCTTCAGAGTCTTGGAATGCGGGCTAGGTAACTCGAACACAACCGTTCCATACAACAAAACAGCCCGCACTAACCAAACTAGACCTCTGACAGTCACAGCTTCCGCCTAAAAACTCGCTAAACGGAACTCACTAAAAAAAAACCGTGCTAACCATGTCTTACAGATTTCCACGTGCGTCTAATGCCACACGGACTTTCGGCAACAAACCGTTAACAAAAACCGTACCGTACTAATCCTACTCGTTAACAAAAACCGTACCGTACTAATCCTACTGTGCGAGCACTATGCCCAAGCATAGAGCTTCATCACAATTCCCCCTTCCTCGGGAAAAAAAACGACCGAGTTTCTTAAGACTACTCGACGTAATGTTATCCGAAAACAGGAAAGGACTAACTATCTAGAATACAAGAAAGAAAATTACAGCCTTACGCCTTAACGCACACCGTCAGATCACACAGCGAACTTGAAAACCGAATTAACGCCCTAAAACCTCCAGAAACGAAAACGATCCAACGACTGCCCACACACACAAAAAAAAACACAATCGCGAGACTTCGATCTCCGATTTACCTACATATTATTGGGTGCTGAGCCGCATTTCTGTCCGCAACGGAAGTATGCCGTCTCCAGCCAACCCGACTATTGGGCCACACCCGCTGACCGATTCCCTGTTTCTGGACGGAAATAACACGTTCCGTCTGCCCACGAGCACGCTTGCTCTGAGCTCTCGTTACGACTGATGCGACTGCACCGCTAGGAACGTGAGCTCGCTCAATCGCTCCAACTCTAGCGATGACTGGCTGCACACCCTTCATGTTACCCAGAACTAAATCTACCACTGGCTCGTCGATGACACACGAAACCAGACTACCTGTAAAAAAACTGTCAATCTCTATCTTAGCTAACGGAAAAACCTCTATCTTTCCTCCAAACGAAACTACTTTCTGTGACTCCCCTGTGAACTGATCTGGTCTAACAAGGCTACGTCTGACCCCTGCGGTCGTCGTACCTGAGTCACGGAGAACAGAAGCAAGACATCCATTAACACCGTCTACCAGCGGTAGGCAACCACCTCCGTCATCTGAACACACTGCGCCCAGCTGTGGTTCCTCCCCGACTGGGACCGCAAAACTGGCTACGTGAGTGGGCTGCACCGCCCCCTCCACCATACCAGGATTATTAGGACCTTGATGAGCCAGAAGGCCGTGCTCCTGATAACTAGCATACTGCGCGCCTGCACTGTAGTACGGACAGCTCCGACTGAAGTGACCGTACCCACGACAAGAAAAACACTGCGTGTCCGAACTCGCAACACGACCACGACCATACCCACGCAAAGAAGTCCCTCCACGTGCGTACGAATCGCTACCGCCGTTGCTGTTACCCCGATCACCGCGTCGAAAACGCAAAGTACCTCTACCGTTACCCAGCTGCGCTCCACGTAAAGTATTGATGCCCCGGTAACCCTCAGTCGTGTTAGCAGCGACCAACCCGACTGGCGGAGGCTCGGTCCTACGCGCGAGGTTTTTCGTAGGATGCGCCATCCGAAAAGCCTCCGCGTGCTGTACTAACTCGTCCGTAGTCTTGAGGTTACGCTCCCTCAAGAATACCGCTAGATCTTTGGAAACGCTTCCAAAGAACTGTTCAGCCAACATGAGATCGAACAATGCGTCGTACGTGTGGTCGATCTTTGACAGTTCGACCCAACGTGCGAGCAAATGGGACAATCGTTTGCCAAACGACATAAACGATTCCCCTGTCTCTGGCCGACAAGCTCTCAAGCGTTCCCTAAAACCTTCCGCATTACACTGGAACTTCTGCAAGAGACGCTCCTTCAAAGTCTCGTAATCTATGGTCCCCGAAACAGTCAAACTATGGTAAAGACTCGAGGCCTGTCCCTCAAGCACAGATGAAAGCAAAACGGGCCAGTTGGCAGAAGACCAACTCAACGCCTGCGCATGATACTCAAAACGACACAAAAAAGCGTCAATAGAGTCCACGGACTCTTTAAACATTGGCAGTTTAGGAAAATTCCGTATGCCTCGGCCTACTGAATCACTGTCTGCTCTAGATCCCGCATCCCGAGCTAACTGTAGTTGTACCTCTCTATCTTTCTCTCCTTTCTCTCTCTGGTACTCCAATTCTCTTTCTCAACGCATGTTCCCTCTCGTCCTTCTCTCTCTGAAACGCTAATTCTTCTTTCTTAAGAGCTCTTTCTTTCTCTTCTCTCTCTCTCTCTCTGAACTTCCCTTTCTTCTCTCTGAACTTCTCTTTCTTCTCTCTGAGCTTCTAACTCCTTCTCCTTAAACCCCCACCCGGGTCTGCCCTGGGGGACTTGGGTGGGGTTAGGTACTTTTTAGTTCCCAGGGTCACCCTGGTCAGCCCCACAGGGTGAGTTTTTCTCTATTCTGGGGCATGTGTTTCTGTCTACCCTTGGTCCATTCACCTGTATTTGCCTTTTTAAAACTCTCCCTACTGTCTGCACTGCCTGTAGCTCTTGATATTGGATGTGTGTTGCTAAATGGTCTTAGCTTTGTTTGGGCCCCATGTGTTGGGTTTATTTAATGTATTTGACCGGCTGGCGACATACATTCAATGTTCTGTTTATTTTTTTTTTTTCACAAGCAGTGCAGGCACGTCCTGAGAAAGCCTTGTTGCTGTCGGGACGTTAAGCAATGTACAATCTCTCTTCTCCTTAAAGACTCTTTCTTTCTCTTCTCGCTCTCTGAGCTTCTAACTCCTTCTCTTCTCTCAGTATCTGCATTTCCAACTCTTTCTCCTCTTTAAGTCTACGAATTTCTAATTCTTTCTCGTCTTTCACCCTCTGAACTTCTAACTCCTTCACCTTTAAGGCTTTCTGAACCGCTAGTTCCTCTTTCTTAAGTACTCTTTCTCTATCTTCCCTTTCTCTCTGAGCTTCTCTTTCTCTCGCTCTATCCTCCGCCTATCCGGCACCGGCCTCCACGTGGCGTAGGTGGGTAGTCCGCTCAGTCCCTGACCGAGTGGGCTAGCGGACGGGTGCCATCTTTGTCCAGGATTAGGACTTGATGTCAGCAGATATGTTGTTCAGCCTTTTCACTGGTCCGGTTTTTAAGGAGCTGTACCCCACCCGGGTCTGCCCTGGGGGACTTGGGTGGGGTTAGGTTCTTTTTAGTTCCCAGGGTCACCCTGGTCAGCCCCACAGGGTGGGTTTCCTTTCTATTCTGGGGCATGTGTTTCTGTCTACCCTTGGTCCATTCACCTGTATTTGTCTTTTTAAAACTCTCCCAACTGTCTGCACTGCCTGTAGCTCTTGATATTGGATGTGTGTTGCTAAATGGTCTTAGCTTTATTTAGGCCCCATGTTGTAGGTTTATTTAATGTATTTGACCGGCTGGCGACATACATTCAATTTCTGTTCAGTTTTTTTTTTTCACAAGCAGTGCAGGCACGTCCTGAGAAAGCCTTGTTGCTGTCGGGACGTTAAGCAATGCACAATCAACCTCTATTACACGGGCCCCCACCCGGGTCTGCCCTGGGGGACTTGGGTGGGGTTAGGTACTTTTTAGTTCCCAGGGTCACCCTTTTCAGCCCCACAGGGTGGGTTTCCTTTCTATTCTGGGGCATGTGTTTCTGTCTACCCTTGGTCCATTCACCTGTATTTGTCTTTTTAAAACTCTCCCAACTGTCTGCACTGCCTGTAGCTCTTGATGTTGGAACCCCACCCGGGTCTGCCCTGGGGGACTTGGGTGGGGTTAGGTATTTTTTAGTTCCCAGGGTCACCCTGGTCAGCCCCACAGGGTGGGGTTTTCTCTCTATTCTGGGGCATGTGTTTCTGTCTACCCGAGGTCCATTCACCTGTATTTGCCTTTTTTAAACTCTCCCTACTGTCTGCACTGCCTGTAGCTCTTGATATTGGATGTGTGTTGCTAAATGGTCTTAGCTTTATTTAGGCCCCATGTGTTAGGTTTATTTAATGTGTTTGACCGGCTGGCGACATACATTCAATGTTCTGTTTAGTTGGTTGTTTTTTTTCACAAGCAGTGCAGGCACGTCCTGAGAAAGCCTTGTTGCTGTCGGGACGTTAAGCAATGTACAATCAATCAATCAATCTTGATGTTGGATGTGTGTTGCTAGACGGTCTTAGCTTTATTTAGGCCCCATGTTGTAGGTTTATTTAACGTATTTGACCGGCTGGCGACATACATTCAATTTTCTGTTTAGTTTTTTTTTTTCACAAGCAGTGCAGGCACGTCCTGAGAAAGCCTTGTTGCTGTCGGGACGTTAAGCAATGTACAATCAATTGTAACCTAGGTCGTACCATGTTGGATTGGTCCTTAAAAATACTCGTGACTTTTTGGTCCTTTGGATCCCAAGTGTTTGCCGTGCTTGGAGACCCGTGTCGGGGGAGAAGAGGATCCTGGTGGCTGAGGTTCCCTTTGGGCTGCGGCTCACTGGTGCCAACACTCCACTTCGGCCTTGACTTCTACCTAAACGGGAGGCTAGTCGTACCGGCCTAGTCAATCGGCTCTTGTCACGTTGAGCCCTATCCCACTGTTGACATGCGGGTTGCTATACGGAGCACCATGCTATAGCTTCTGCTGCTGATTAGGTGCTTTACGCCAGTATTCCCCTGCATTCAACGGTGTGATAGAAGGCGGTGGCTCAAACGGTTCAATCGGGCTTACCCCCTTGAGTATATCTTTCGGGCAGTCTCCATTGTGCGTCGGCTGGAGACCCGCCGACAGTTGCACTTTCCCTTGTTGGGCTCGGTGGCGGGCGGGGACCCCCGGGGGATGAATATCTCTAATATAATATGGATAAAACCAAAAAACCAAAACTAGCACAGAAACGGCGCATAGACACCGACATTGCACATGACAGTGATTCAGACTGTGAGGAAGCGACGCCTCAGGCGTCGGCCGTATGGCCTCGCTTCCTCATTGTCCATAGCAAGGTGAAGGAGAAACCAGTTACCAAGCTGCATCCTTTTCTGGTGGGGGAGACCCTCAGGAGCCGTGTTGGCAGGCCTGACGCCCAGCGCCTCAGGTCTGGTGACTTGCTGGTGGAGTGCCGTACTCGGGCACACTCCAGCGGGCTGCTGGGGCTCTCTTCCATCGGAGACACTCCTGTGGAAGTCACACCCCACAAAACTATGAATTCGTCAAGAGGCGTAATCAAAGATCAAGCTTTGGCAGAACTGTCAGAAGATGAACTTGTAAGGAACCTTAAGTCTCAGGGGGTGACTTGCGTCAGGCGCTTCGCTTCCAAGCGAGGTGGTGGGGAGATCCGTCTCCCTACCATCATCCTGACGTTTGGCACCCCCACCCCTCCTACTACCATCTGGGGAGGTTACTACTCCCTGAGAGTGAAAAAGTACGTCCCTCTTCCCCTCCGGTGCTTTAAGACCCCACCCGGGTCTGCCCTGGGGGACTTGGGTGGGGTTAGGTATTTTTTAGTTCCCAGGGTCACCCTGGTCAGCCCCACAGGGTGAGTTTTTCTCTCTATTCTGGGGCATGTGTTTCTGTCTACCCTTTGTCCATTCACCTGTATTTGCCTTTTTAAAACTCTCCCTACTGTCTGCACTGCCTGTAGCTCTTGATATTGGATGTGTGTTGCTAAATGGTCTTAGCTTTATTTAGGCCCCATGTGTTAGGTTTATTTAACGTGTTTGACCGGCTGGCGACATACATTCAATGTTCTGGGTTTTTTTTGTGTTTTTTTCACAAGCAGTGCAGGCACGTCCTGAGAAAGCCTTGTTGCTGTCGGGACGTTAAGCAATGTACAATCAATCAATCCGGTGCTTTAAGTGCCAAAAGTATGGCCATGGGCAGAAGACATGCCGTCAGGCAGAGGCTTCATGCGCCCGTTGCACTAGGCCCGGACACTCTGCTGAGTCCTGAACAGCCACCCCCCTGTGTGTGAATTGCCAGGGGGCGCATATGGCTTCGGATAAGAAATGCCCTCGTTGGATATCAGAGTGCAAGATTCAGCAGGTGCGTGTGGAGAAGGGGCTGTCCTTTCTGGATGCCAAAAAACTGGTTGAAGGCCCTGGTGCAGCTGCGGCTGCCCCAACCTCTAACACCTCAGTGTATACTTTTAGTGCAGCGGTGGCAGGCAAGCGCCCCACCAAAGACTTTTCATGTCAGACCCCAACTTCTTGGTTGGGGGCCGAGCCTCGGCTCATCTCGCCCCTGGAGAGTAACCCTCCTCCGGTGGTGACAAGGAGCCAGGGAACGCAGAACGCGGACACTGCCGGTCCGGTTGTGCCGCCTTCTGTTGCCCCTAAGCCTCAGCCCCCACCCAAACCTGTTAGTCAACTCCAAAGGCTTCTGGCTCTGGTCAGCCTTCTAAGGCCGCTAACTCTAGCGGCAGGAACGCTGCCCAGGACCAGAAGTCTAAGAAATCTATGGGACCGCTGTGCGCACGGGCCCAGAAGGGGAACACAGATGTGCCCCTAAAAAACAAATATGCTGCACTGGAGGAGCGGATGGAGGGAGTGGAAGTTGTTGTTGCTGATGCTGCGGCAGCTCCACCCCCTTCCTCTCCGAAGACCCCCACCCGGGTCTGCCCTGGGGGACTTGGGTGGGGTTAGGTATTTTTTAGTTCCCAGGGTCACCCTGGTCAGCCCCACAGGGTGGGTTTTTCTCTCTATTCTGGGGCATGTGTTTCTGTCTACCCTTTGCCCATTCACCTGTATTTGCCTTTTTAAAACTCTCCTTACTGTCTGCACTGCCTGTAGCTCTTGATATTGGATGTGTGTTGCTAAATGGTCTTAGCTTTATTTAGGCCCTATGTGTTAGGTTTATTTAATGTATTTGACCGGCTGGCGACATACATTCAATGTTCTGTTTAGTTGGTTTTTTTTCACAAGCAGTGCAGGCACGTCCTGAGAAGGCCTTGTTGCTGTCGGGACGCTAAGCAATGTACAATCAATCAATCCTCTCCGAAGAACCAGAGGAGGCCCGGGAGCCGGCCCCCCTCTGTTTCTTCAACTCCTTCCAAGGTAAAGGAAAAAGGGGGGAAAAACTCCTTACCCCCACTCTTTGCTTCAGTGGAATTGTCGTGGTTTTCGAGCTAACTTTGAGGAATTACGTCTTTTAGTCAAGTTCTATAACCCCTCAGTCATATCTCTTCAGGAGACTTAACTGAAGACTTCTGACCCTGTGTCTTTTAATGGTTTTAATGTTATACATAAAGGCTCTGATTCGGAGAGGCGCTCGGGTGGAGCGGCTCTTCTCATTAGTAGCCAAATTTTATGTAGCCCCGTTAGCATCGACACCTGTCTTCAGGCTGTCGCTGCTCGGGTTACCTTAAAAAAGACCATAACCATATGCAGTATTTACCTGCCACCATCACTGCGGGTCTGTAGCAATGATATTTTTCACTTAGTAGATCAACTGCCCCCTCCCTTTATTCTCATGGGGGATTTTAACGGTCATGCTCACCTTTGGGGTAACCCCACCCGGGTCTGCCCTGGGGGACTTGGGTGGGGTTAGGTATTTTTTAGTTCCCAGGGTCACCTTGGTCAGCCCCACAGGGTGGGTTTTTCTCTCTATTCTGGGGCATGTGTTTCTGTCTACCCGAGGTCCATTCTCCTGTATTTGCCTTTTTAAAACTCTCCCTACTGTCTGCACTGCCTGTAGCTCTTGATATTGGATGTGTGTTGCTAAATGGTCTTAGCTTTATTTAGGCCCCATGTGTTAGGTTTATTTAATGTATTTGACCGGCTGGCGACATACATTCAATGTTCTGTTTAGTTTTTTTTTTCACAAGCAGTGCAGGCACGTCCTGAGAAAGCCTTGTTGCTGTCGGGACGTTAAGCAATGTACAATCAATCAATCAATCAATCTGTCTACCCTTTGTCCATTCACCTGTATTTGCCTTTTTAAAACTCTCCCTACTGTCTGCACTGCCTGTAGCTCTTGATATTGGATGTGTGTTGCTAAATGGTCTTAGCTTTATTTAGGCCCCATGTGTTAGGTTTATTTAATGTATCTGACCGGCTGGCGACATACATTCAATGTTCTGTTTCTTTTTTTTTTTTTTTTTTTTTTTTTCACATGCAGTGCAGGCACGTCCTGAGAAAGCCTTGTTGCTGTCGGGACGTTAAGCAATGTACAATCAATCACCTTTGGGGTAGTGACCACTATGATGGCAGAGGTCAGATGTTAGAAGATGTTTTTTCTCAACTTAACCTATGTGTCTTTAACGATGGCTCACCTACATACTCTAACTCAGGTTCCGGATCTAGTTCTGTTCTAGACCTCACTGTGTGTGATCCTTCTCTCATGCTGGACTTTGACTGGAAGGTTCACGACGACCTGTGTGGTAGTGACCACTTCCCAGTAGTCCTGTCATCGGTCAGCTGTGAGGAGGATTCGCCGGTGGGGCGCTGGAATCTCAAGAAAGCTAACTGGTCTGTTTGCCTCTCTCTGTCAGTCTCGTCTTACAGAGGAGGTGGTCATGTCAGCTGAAGAACCTGTTTCTTGTTTTACTTCTATTTTGTTGGAGGTTGCAGGTGAAACCATCCCTAGAACTTCCACATCACTCCCTCGGAAGCCGAGAGTACCATGGTTCAATGAAGAGTGCCGCAAGGCCCAAACAATGCGCAAATCTGCTCAGCGACGTGCATTTCGTAATCCGTCGCAAGCAAATATTTTAACCTTTAAAAGACAGCGGGCGAAAGCCCGTTATATTTTTAAACGTGAACGCCGTGCTTCCTGGAGACGCTTCGTCTCATCTTTATCTTCTAGGACTCCGTCCCAAAAAGTCTGGAAGGCTGTTCGAAGAATTAGGGGCAGGGG
Source organism: Semisulcospira habei (assembly GCA_036245525.1). Lineage (NCBI taxonomy): Eukaryota > Metazoa > Mollusca > Gastropoda > Semisulcospiridae > Semisulcospira > Semisulcospira habei. The sequence continues at coordinate 160,439,389 of BTPG01000007.1, forward strand.
TGGCTCGGCTTCTGTCGGCCATCTTAGAGATGGTGCCAGTTTGGTCACAGATAAAAAGGCTGTGGCCAATTTACTTGCCTCCACCATTGCCCATAATTCTTCAACAGAGCATTATTCACCTTTCTTCCAGAGAGAGAAGGAGAAGCGAGAATCTTGTGCTTGTGATTTTATATCGGATAACTTGGAAGACTATAATGCCCCTTTTACGTTTTCAGAATTGCAGCAAGCCATGCAGAAATGTACTGACTCTGCTGCTGGATTAGATACCATCCATTATCAGCTCATAACACATCTGCCTGAGGATTCACTCCTTGTACTTCTCAAGGCCTTTAACCATATCTGGATAACCGGTCATTTTCGGCCGCCATCTTGGCGCCAGGCTGTGGTTGTGCCAATTCCCAAGCCGGGTAAGGATCCTTCCGACCCGGGCAACTACCGGCCAATAGCTTTGACTGGTGTGGCATCTTGAGTCACAGGGTCTCATCACAGACCTCCAGTGCGGTTTCCGGCGCTTCCGTAGTACAACTGACCATCTAGTCCGCTTTGAGTCTTTTATCCGAGATGCTTTTGTCAACAAGCAGCATGTCTATGCAATTTTCTTTGATCTTGAAAAGGCATATGACACTACCTGGAAGCATGGTATAATGTCTGATTTGTCGGACATGGGTTTTAAAGGGCATCTGCCCGTTTTTATTCACAATTTTTTGTCCAACAGGTCGTTCCATGTCCGTGTGGGCTCCACCCTCTCCGACTCCTTTGAACAGGAGATGGGTGTCCCGCAGGGCAGTATTCTATCTCCTGTTTTATTTAGCATTAAAATAAATAACATTGTAAAGGCCGTCAAGGATGATTCTGAATGCTCTTTGTTTGTGGACGACTTTGCTTTGTGTGCACGAGGTCGAGGACTTGCGTCCCTTGAGAGGCGCTTGCAGCTGTGCGTTGATCGCATCCAGGGGTGGGTGTCTCTCAATGGATTCAGATTCTCGCCCTCCAAGACAGTCTGTGTGCATTTTACTAACCAGACGAAATTTTTTCCAGAACCTAGCCTGAGCATTGCTGGAGTGCCAATTAAGGTGGCTGAAGAGGCTAAGTTTTTGGGGGTCATCTTTGACAAAAGATTGACCTTCTGCAACCATGTTAACTACCTTAGAACCTCTTGTCGGAAGGCCCTCGACATTCTTCGTGTCGTTGGTCGTACTGACTGGGGTGCAGACCGCATCGTCTTACTTCGACTGTACCGGGCCCTTGTTCGGTCCAAACTGGATTACGGCTCTGTGGTATATGGCTCGGCTTCCAAGTCTGTTCTGCAGCGTCTGAACACAATTCACCATCAAGGTCTGCGCATATGTCTGGGAGCCTTCAGGACATCTCCAGTTCCTAGTCTGTATGCAGAGGCAGGGGAGCCTTCTCTCAGGCTCCGCCGCATCCGCCTCATGCTCAGCTACGTTCTGAAGCTGAAGGCCCATCCAGAAAATCCTGCCTATGATTGTGTTTTTAACCCGTCGTTTGCAGAGATTTACGATGCCCATCCGGGAGCTGTCCGTCCACTTTCCTTCCGTGTCCGACCTCATCTGCAGGCGGCCGGAGTGGACCTGGACAAAGTTTCGGAATCTCTGCAACACGTCACTCCACCCTGGCTACTACCAGTTCCTGACATCTTGCTGGACTTGACTGCCCACAAGGATTGTACTCCACCAGCCATATACCAACAGAGCCTCAATGAACTCCTTTCAATTTTTCCTGGCTATTGTCGTCTTTATACGGATGGGTCCAAGTCTGAGGATGGAAGAGTGGCTGCGGCTGCAGTGTCCTCTCGCCATCCTAGACGCCCATTTAAAGCTGAGGTGCAATGAGAAAAACCTGCCCAGCGCGTGTTTTTAAAAGGCTCTACAGGACCCAGCTTGGGCCCTGCCCCTAAGTGGGTTAAATCAGTTCGTAACTCAGTTGACGGAGTTGGCAACTGCGTATCCCGAGCTTGCAAAACTCTCGGAAAACGACAGACCACTTCCTGTTGCACGGAAATCATCGCGATTAGCAGATCGGACAACAGCAGACGATTCTGTGACACCGTTTGAAACTGACCGACATCCACGGATTTTACGCGCTAGGGACTATGATGGCAGAATGTACGGCTGTACATGCTGTAAGTATGACTCCTGACACTTTGTAGTTGTGAACGAAGTTTTTCAACACGTACATCCAGTCCAATATAGGCTAAAATAAATAAATAAAGAAGCATTGTGATGTACAGCCAACACAGTAAATTGGATGTGAGAGTGAGAGAGAGAGAGAGATTATAACAAACACAAAACGACAAATAACCCCTCCTTCCTACTCACCCTTCCGATATCAAATAAAGCTTCAGGCTGTACTGTGTAACTTGCGGATAGCTCGGCCTGGTCCATATCCAGTGTACGTCCAGGCAAGACACAAATGGCCTGCTCTGTCCGTCGGGTGGTCGAGTGTCGTCTGGCTACTGTTGATATCAGTAAAAATATCGCTGGTTTAGATCAGTGAGCGCGGTGCCCACCCGCGCTGCATACAGGAAGTGGCCTGTCTTTTTCACGGGAGTTTTGCCAGCACGACAAACGCAGTTGAAAACTCAGTCAACTGTGTTGCAAACCGGTTTCCCGAAGTTAGCCGAACGTTCACGAAGACAGGGCCCTCGCTGGGTCCTGCAAAGTTTTTTTAAAACACGTGCGGGGCGGAGTTTTTCGACTGTTTCTCAGCTTTATGCTCCGTCTCCCTGACCATTCCTCTGTATTTAGTGCAGAACTGCAGGCCATTCTGCTAGCACTCAAGCATGCCTATCAGTCTCGGGAAAGGAACTTCCTGATTCTGTCTGACTCTCTTTCTGCCCTGCAGGCCCTTCAGGGCGCGGGAACAGACCATCCACTGCTGGTGCAGATTAGAGAGCTCTACGCGGACTTGATGAAGGAATATTATGACATCATTTTTATTTGGGTCCCAGGCCATGTGGGCATCGAAGGCAACAGAATCGCAGATTCTGCTGCCAACAGTGCCCGCAGTGACCCTGTCCCTGACACACAGACTGTCTATAGTGATTTTAAACCTGTTATTAGTGCGTACATAGCCCGCGAGTGGCAGTCCGAGTGGGACAAAGAGGAAGGGAACAAGCTTCATGAAGCTCTTCCTAAGTTGTCTGACGTCTACCTTTCCGCTGCGGCAGCCGCCGTGAGGAGACTGTCCTTGCTCGGCTCCACATCGGGCACACATATGTTACGCACTCTTACTTACTTAAACAGGATGAGCGTCCATGGTGTTTTGCCTGTGATGAGCAGTTTTCTGTTCGACACTTTTTGCTGTATTGTGCTGACCTAATTGACAACAGATATAAACACTTCACAGCAGACTCCTTGAAGATTTTGTTCCGGGATGTTCCCCCGGACAAAATCTTCAATTTTTTGAGAGAATGCAATATTTTTAACAAGATCTGAGCATTCATAGACTATGTGAATTTTTTTATTTGCCCTTTTTGAGAGTCTGTAGACGTTTCTTTTCCAGACATGTGCGACATTTTAGCCTGAGATTTTTAATCTATATTTACATCTTGTCTTAAGACCTTGCTTTTAGTCTGGCTGACCAGATTTTTACCCATCCCGCCGTGAGATGGCCTTAGTCGCCTTCTCGGCGTTAAACCCAAATAACTAACTAGCTCTATCCTCCCTATCCCTACATTTCTCCACATAGTCAAAAAGCTTCTCATCCCTAAGTCCTAACCTTTCACCCTGTTTAATGTAAGCCTCTACCGGGTCTGACTCCATACTTACAACAACTTCCTAAAAAACTTGAAAACGTAAAAATACAAACCACAACCAAATCAACGGAAACACTTAAAATGAGAACTTACAATATCAACAAACTATGGAGAAAACAGTGACCTACTTTGCCGTCCAGATGGAACGAAAAATAAGAGCGATAGAAAGAAGAGCAAGGAAAAAGAACACTACCTATACAAAAGGCAGAACAAGAACTATCTCCTCGTAAGATCCAGAAAACTACAGAAATAACGGATCTTGCCCCCTAGAATCGGAGAGGGGAATCTAACACAACAACATGCACATAGCAACAAATCCTACTCTAAAATCGCTACTCGCTATCGCCCGCAGATACTTCAACCTACCGCTAAAACAGGGTCACCACTGTAACGCACGCAGACTTGCCCACAGTCGTACGCACACTCTCACGCAACAGACGCATACACCGCCACTGACTCAGACGGGCGCATTCATGCGGTAAAACACAACACACGGGCTCCCTTTCTAAAGTAACCTTTATACACTATAAAAGAAAAACGCTTTAAAGACTATCAAACTATATATACAAGGCTCTCTATCACACACTCAAATCACAGTACCTTTGCCAGGCTAGGTTTTAGTCTCTCAATGTCTCCAACCTGTTTGATGTTGTTGCCTGGTTACGTTGGTCCTTCTCACGTCTAGGCGTGAAAGTCCTTCGTCGTACGCGTATTGCCGTCCTGTCTCTTTGGGCACGGACGTCCTCGTTCTCGTACGGTACACTCAGTTCTCGCTTGGACTTGGGTGTCTTGGTTCCCAGTCAGACTCGCTCTCAGAAGAGCTGGAGGGATGACCTCGCGTAGGTCCCACCTGCGACTCGACGTCTCGGCGTCCGTCTTTTCCACTCTTGTTACAAGAACTCTAAATAGACAACAAAAGTCCCAACGTAACACTTGCTAAACACACAACATATTGGATCAATGAGAAACGTCACGTAACCTGGCTGATACAAATAACTCGCGTTCATTAACACACACACACGTGCTTCATAAACTATTTTCGTATCGCCCCCATACCTCTGTCACTATCTTGAAACAGACTATAGCCCAACTGACACTCTTGCTATACATTACTCTATACCCTGGAAAAGACTATGCTTAACCAACCACGTACTATCTTCATAGCGGTTTAGACATACACACTTCATATTCCTTGAGTCATCTAACTCGGTAAACAACTTGTACACAAACACCGGTTACTTCACCGAATTCTAAACATACTATAACTGAACTAAACCGAAACACCACTATACAACCACATTAATCTTACCACGCATACTGTCTTTAACTAAACAACTATCAATACATTTATAGAAACGTACCTGAAATCTAGGCTTCAGAGTCTTGGAATGCGGGCTAGGTAACTCGAACACAACCGTTCCATACAACAAAACAGCCCGCACTAACCAAACTAGACCTGACAGTCACAGCTTCCGCCTAGAACTCACTAAACAGAACTCACTAAAAAAAAAACCGTGCTAACCATGTCTTACAGATTTCCACGTGCGTCTAATGCCACACGGACTTTCGGCAACAAACCGTTAACAAAAACCGTACCGTACTAATCCTACTGTGCGAGCACTATGCCCAAGCATAGAGCTTCATCACACTAGCTAAGAAAACAGACTGGTTACTTATTCCCGGTTAGGTGGCCATTGTACTATTTTTTTCCCCTAACATCTTATTTTGTTACCCCACCCGAGTCTGCCCTGGGGGACTTGGGTGGGGTTAACTACTTTTTAGTTCCCAGGGTCACCCTGGTCAGCCCCACAGGGTGGGTTTTTACCTCTATTCTGGGGCATGTGTTTCTTTCTACCCTTGGTCCATTCACCTATATTTTCCTTTTGTAAACTCTCCCGTTTGCACTGCCTGTAGCTCTTGATATTGGATGTGTGTTGCTAAATGGTCTTAGCTTTATTTAGGCCCCATGGCATAGGTTTATTTAACGTGTTGGACCTGCTGGAAACATACATTCAATATTCTGGGTTTTTGTTTTCACACGAGCAGTGCAGGCACGTCCTGAGAAAGCCTTGTTGCTGTCGGGACGTTAAACGTACAATCAATCTCTTCCATCGGAGACACTCCAGTGGAGGTCGCACCCCACACAACTATGAATTCAAGAGGCGTAATCAAAGATCAAGCTTTGATAGAACTATCAGAAGATGAACTTGTACGGAACTTTAAGTTTCGGGGGAGTGACCTACATCAGGCGTACCCCACCCGGGTCTGCCCTGGGGGACTTGGGTGGGGTTAGGTATTTTTTAGTTCCCAGGGTCACCCTGGTCAGCCCCACAGGGTGGGGTTTTCTCTCTATTCTGGGGCATGTGTTTCTGTCTACCCGAGGTCCATTCACCTGTATTTGCCTTTTTTAAACTCTCCCTACTGTCTGCACTGCCTGTAGCTCTTGATATTGGATGTGTGTTGCTAAATGGTCTTAGCTTTATTTAGGCCCCATGTGTTAGGTTTATTTAATGTGTTTGACCGGCTGGCGACATACATTCAATGTTCTGTTTAGTTGTTTTTTTTCACAAGCAGTGCAGGCACGTCCTGAGAAAGCCTTGTTGCTGTCGGGACGTTAAGCAATGTACAATCAATCAATACATCAGGCGCTTCGCTTCCAAGCGAGGTGGTGGGGAGATCCGTCTCCCTACCATCATCCTGACGTTTGGCACCCCCACCCCTTCTACTATCATCTGGGGAGGTTACTACTCCTTGAAAGTGAAAGTACGTCCCTCTCCCCCTCCGGTGCTTTAAGTGCCAAAAGTATGGCCATGGGCAGAAGACTTGCCGCCAGGCAGAGGCTTCATGCGCCCGTTGCGCTAAGCCCGGACACTGAGTCTTGCACAACCACCCCCGTGTATGTGAATTGCCAGGGGGCGCATATGGCTTTGGATAAGAAATGCCCTCGTTTGATATCCGAGTGCAGGATTCAGCAGGTGCGTGTGGAGAAGGGGCTGTCCTTTCTGGATGCCAAAAAACTGGTTGAAGGCCCTGCTGCGGCTGCCTCAACCTCTAACACCTCTGTGTATACTTTCAGTGCAGCGGTGGCAGGCAAGCGCCCCACCAAAGACTTCTCATGTCAAACCCCAACTTCTTGGTTGGGGGCGGAGCCTCGGCTCCTCTCGCCCCTGGAGAGTAACCCTCCTCCGGTGGTGACGAGGAGCCAGGGAACGCAGAGGGCGGACACTGCCGGTCCGGTAGTGCCGCCTTCTGTTGCCCCTAAGCCTCAGCCCCACCCAAAACCTGCTAGTTTGTCAACGCCAAAGGCTTTCTGGCTCTGGTCGGCCTTCTAAGGCCACTAACTCTAGCGGCAGGAACGCTGCCCAGGACCAGAAGTCTAAGAAATCTATGGGACCGCTGTGCGCACGGGCCCAGAAGGGGGAACACTGATGTCCCCCTTCAAAACAATTATGCTGCATTGGAGGAGCGGATGGAAGGGGTGGATGTTGTCGTTGCTGATGCTGCGACAGCTCCACCCCCTTCATCTCCGAAGAACCAGAGGGGGCCCGGGGAGCCGGCACCCCTCTGCTTTTTCAACTCCTTCCAAGGCAAAGGAAAAAGGGGGAAAAACTTCTTACCCCCAGATAAGACATAATCATGTACTCTCTTCATCAGTGGAATTGTGGTTTTCAAGCTATCTTTGAGGAATTACGTCTTTTAGTCAAGTTCTATAACCCCTCGGTAATATCTCTTCAGGAGACTTACCTGAAGACTTCTGACCCTGTGTCCTTTAATGGTTTTAACATTATACATAGAGGCTCTGATTCGGAGAGGCGCTCGGGTGGAGTGGCTCTTCTCATTAGTAGCCAAATTTTATGTAGCCCCGTTAGCATCGAACCCCACCCGGGTCTGCCTTGGGGGACTTGGGTGGGGTTAGGTATTTTTTAGTTCCCAGGGTCACCCTGGTCAGCCCCACAGGGTGGGTTTTTCTCTCTATTCTGGGGCATGTGTTTCTGTCTACCCTTTGTCCATTCACCTGTATTTGCCTTTTTAAAACTCTCCCTACTGTCTGCACTGCCTGTAGTTCTTGATATTGGATGTGTGTTGCTAAATGGTCTTAGCTTTATTTAGGCCCCATGTTGTAGGTTTATTTAACGTATTTGACCGGCTGGCGACATACATTCAATTTTCTGTTTATTTTTTTTTTTTCACAAGCAGTGCAGGCACGTCCTGAGAAAGCCTTGTTGCTGTCGGGACGTTAAGCAATGTACAATCAACCGTTAGCATCGACCCCCCCCCCCCACCCGGGTCTGCCCTGGGGGACTTGGGTGGGGTTAACTACTTCTTAGTTCCCAGGGTCACCCTGGTCAGCCCCACAGGGTGGGTTTCCCTTCTATTCTGGGGCATGTGTTTCTGTCTACCCTTGGTCCATTCATCTGTATTTGCCTTTTTAAACTCTCCCTACTGTCTGCGCTGCCTGTAGCTCTTGATATTGGATGTGTGTTGCTAAATGGTCTTAGCTTTATTTAGTCCCAATGTCGTAGGTTTATTTAACGTATTAGACCGGCTGGCGACATACATTCAATATTCTGTTTTTTTTTTTGTTTTTTTTTCACAAGCAGTGCAGGCACGTCCTGAGAGTCTTGTTGCTGTCAGGACGTTAAGCAATGTACAATCAACCAACCAACCATTCACCTGTATTTTTCCATTTTAAACTCTCCCTACTGTCTGCGCTGCCTGTAGCTCTTGATATTGGATGTGTTGCTAAATGGTCTTAGCTTTATTTAGGCCCCATATCATAGGTTTATTTAACGTATTAGACCGGCTGGCGACATACATTCAATATTTCTTTTTTTTATAATTTTTTTTACAAGCAGTGCAGGCACGTTCTGAGAAAGCCTTGTTGCTGTCGGGAGGTTAAGCAATGTACAATCAATCAACCGTTAGCATCGACACCTGTCTTCAGGCTGCCGCAGCTCGGGTTACCTTGAAGACCATAACCATATGCAGTATTTACCTGCCACCATCCTTGCGGGTCTGTAGTAATGATATTTTTAACTTTGCCCCCACCCGGGTCTGCCCTGGGGGACTTGGGTGGGGTTAGGTATTTTTTAGTTCCCATGGTCACCCTGGTCAGCCCCACAGGGTGGGTTTTTCTCTCTATTCTGGGGCATGTGTTTGTCTACCCTTTGTTCATTCACCTGTATTTGCCTTTTTAAAACTCTCCCTACTGTCTGCACTGCCTGTAGCTCTTGATATTGGATGTGTGTTGCTAAATGGTCTTAGCTTTATTTATGCCCCATGTGTTAGGTTTATTTAACGTATTTGACCGGCTGGCGACATACATTCAATGTTCTGTTTTTTATTTTTTCACAAGCAGTGCAGGCACGTCCTGAGAAAGCCTTGTTGCTGTCGGGACGTTAAGCAATGTACAATCAATCAATCAATCAACTTAGATCAACTGCCCCCTCCCTTTATTCTCATGGGGGGTTTTAACGGTCACGCTCACTTTTGGGGTAGTGACCACTATGATGGCAGAGGTCAGATGTTTTTTCTCAACTTAACCTATGTGTCTTTAACGATGGCTCACCTACATACTTTCAGGACCCCACCCTGGTCTGCCCTGGGGGACTTAGGTGGGGTTGACTACTCTTTAGTTCCCAGGGTCATCCTGGTCAGCCCCACAGGGTGGGTTTTCCCTTCTACTCTGGGGCATGTGTTTCTGTCTACCCTTGGTCCAATCGCCTGTATTTTCCTTTTTTAAACTCTCCCTACTGTCTGCGCTGCCTGTAGCTCTTGATATTGGATGTATGTTGCTAAAATTGTCTTAGCTTTATTTAGGCCCCGTGTCGTAGGTTTATTTAACGTATTGGACCGGCTGGCGACATACATTCAATATTCTGGTTTTTTTTCACAAGCGGTGCAGGCACGTCCTGAGAAAGCCTTGTTGCTGTCGGGACGTTAAGCAATGTACAATCAAACTCGGGTTCCGGATCTAGTTCTGTTCTAGACCTCACTGTGTGTGATCCTTCTCTCATGCTGGACTTTGACTGGAAGGTTCACGACGACCTGTGTGGTAGTGACCACTTCCCAGTAGTCCTGTCATCGGTCAGCTGTGAGGAGGATTCACCGGTGGGGCGCTGGAATCTCAAGAAAGCTAACTGGCCTCTGTTCGCCTCCCTCTGTCAGTCTCATCTTGCAGAGGAGGTGGTCATGTCAGCTGAAGAACCTGTTTCTTGTTTTACTTCTATTTTGTTGGACGTAGCAGGTGAAACCATCCCTAGAACTTCCACATCGCTCCCTCGGAAGCCGAGAGTACTATGGTTTAATGAAGAGTGCCGCAAGACCCAAAAAATTGCGCAAATCTGCTCAGCGACGTGCTTTTCGTAATCCTGTAGCTCATGATATTGGATGTGTGTTGCTAAATGGTCTTGGCTTTATTTAGGCCCCATGTCGTAGGTTTATTTAAGGTATGGACCGGCTGGCGACATACATTCAATATTCTGTTTAGTTTTTTTTTTTTTTTTCACACGCAGTGCAGGCACGTCCTGAGACAGTCTTGTTGCTGTCGGGACGTTAAGCAATGTACAATCAATCTACAATTCTTCGTTCACATGCAGTGGCAAAGGTGCATGAACATGCCTTCAAAATACAATACAATACAATACAACTTTATTGTCTGTTCGAGTCCAGGCACGACAGAAATTTGCCTTTCGGCTCGTCATGAAACAACAATATAAGACAATGACATTAACAAACGCTGCAAAAGCATATCATGAAAAATTATCATTGCAGCAATCTATCACAAGCAATCTGTCACAAGATGGGAGGTAATGTTAAGTAGATCATACTTATCGCGGCGTTATAAACGAGAGTTCAAAATCGAGACAGCAGTTGGAATAAAAGACTTCTTAAAAACATTCCTTTTGGCAAGTGGCATGTTGAAACGTCTGCCTGATGGTAGCATTTGAAACTGATCAGAGAGTGGGTGACTAGGATCATTGACAATGCTAGCAGCTATCCTTCGGACAGCTCTATGGTACAGATCATCTACTGGGTACTGTCCTAGGCCAATGATCTTCTCAGCTGTTCTGACGATACGTGACGGTCTGCCCCTGTTTTTCATACTGAGATTGCCATACCAAGCAGTGATGTTAAACGTCAGTATGCTTTCGATCTGAAACGGATTCTAAAACCCTGGAACTGACATCAAAACTTCTCAGTTTCCTAAGAAGGTACAGACGCTGGTTTGCTTTTTTCACAATCAGATCAGTGTTTCCAGTGAAGGACAGCCCACTATCCACGACTGTGCCAAGGTACTTAAATTCAGTGACCACCTCTACAGGTTGATTATTAATTGAGACAGGTACAAAAATATCAACTTTCCTGTCATCAATGACGAGTTCCTTGGTTTTATGTACATTCATTTCCAGAAAACAATCTTTGCACCATGACTCTAATACTGCTATCTGTGCAAAGTACTCGGCCAAACTGTCTTCTTTTTGGAGTAGGCGTACAAGGTAGAGAGTAATCTGACATTTGGAGCATATTGCACTTTTTTGTGTACATTTTCATTTTATGCATATTGCATTTTTCTTTAATGCACATTGCACTCAAAGCGCATCTGGCACTGCTCTTGAATTATGATCGAGCCATCTCCTAAAAGTACAACTGATACATAGTCGCCGAAATTTTGGAAATGGAGCCGAAGTATTATATGGGTTAACATAGATTTGGTGCTTATTGCACTTTGTCATATATTTCTGGTGCACATGACGCAGAGCGTTTGATAAGATTTGATTGCTTGTGTATCACATTTTGAGTAACAGTTAACTTGCAAGCTTGTAGTGCATCCTTTCTTAAAACTGACAAGACATGACTGCCAAATTTGATTTCAAATTTAAATTGTAGAAATGATAAAAATGGAGTCGTGTAGACTTTTTTCGTTTGGATAAAATTATTGAATTTTGAGGGGGAAACATTGTTAAAGAAGACTTTTTAAAACGGAATTTTATCTGCATGGCATGTTTGGTATTTTGTATTTGTAAACACGTTGAGCCCTGACACTAAAACGGACATTTATTGACCTTGATATTTCAAGAGTGTTGCTGGAAAGTATCCTGACATCATCCTGTAATCTACCATGTCCATCTTTCTAGATACTGCACTGTACGGCGGTCTGTAATGTACAGCTCTAATGTGTGTGTTTTGCATTAGAATTAAATCGATGCGATTTACACTTGGACTTGACAGTGCTTGTAAATAGCGTTCGTACTGCTCATTGTAAATGTATCTATAACTAAAAGGTTGGCATCCTCTGCATGTATTATTTTACTTTCACTTTTGACTGTGATATTAAAGCATCGGATGCGATACTGTATGACATCAGACTGATACTCGTGTACAGTTGACATTTGGAAGTCAAAATTGCATGTGTTTTGATAAAAATTGTGCGTCAAAAGCTGGGACGAAGATGCGATATTGCGTGGTTGTCCAGGCTTTTGATCTGTTTTTCAGTTGTCAAAATATGTGCAGTTTTGGCTTGCTTCTGTCAGTGTTTTTGTTTAGTTTGGCATTCTCATTAGGTCAGAACTGTTTGTCTAAGAATAAGTTGGTTTTGTCTGGCTTTCTTTTTGTATTAACCCACTTGTGCATTGTCACAGGTGCTGTGAAGAGTACCGGTGGCCACATGAACAAGGGGTTGATGAGCAAGCTTAACTGATTCGCAGCCAGCCGCATCCGGATGCGCTGCTTATGCCGCGCATCCGGATGCGGCTGGCCGCGAATGAGTTAATATTATCCTTTATTCTTTAGAACACTGAAACTTGGATCTGTAATTGATACTTGATAAGCTTGGTCAGGTGTTTAGTGTAGCTTAGCTAGGAAATCCTGGGTCTAGCTTTCTTGTGTACTGGCCAAAAATGCATGGATCTGCTGACTGCTGCATCTGAAAAAAACTGTTTGTGCCCACTACTTCAGTACAGAAAGTGCTGCTATGCGTTGTGTGTGGACCTTCGTCTCCCTTCTGCTGTCAGGAAAACGTGCCATCATGTAACTGTGCATACATCAAAGACTTCCATACATACTTGAGGTCGTATGTGATTTCATCCTCGTGCCAAGGCCTGCTGTTTGCTGGAGACAGACCGTGCTCCGTGGTAATTTTGCCCTGTGCTTGGTATTGAAACTTGCATTGACTCCGAGGACTGGACAGCGAGTGAAATCTGCGAGTGTCTGTGCACTTGATGAATCTGTGACATTTGTTTTAATTCGTTCGAGACTTGCCGCCTCCAGATACTCGGCTTATGCCGCGTATCCGGAGGCGGCACGTCTCAAATGAGTTGATGTACAGATAGTATCTGTATCTACATCCACCTGCCTCGAAAAGTAGCCTGCTCTGCATGACTTGAAGCCGCACTTGATGCTTCCTCTGTTTGTGTACTTCTTGCTTCTTGTATCTATGACGTTTGTTTTTAATGTAACATCTTGGGGATGTTGCTGCATTTGGAAACTTTTATGAAGACCGCCTGTCAGCCGACAGATGGATCACCTGTGATAGTTCCAGGGTAGTGACACCCCCACCCGGGTCTGCCCTGGGAGACTTGGGTGGGGTTAACTACTTTTTAGTTCCCAGGGTCACCCTGGTCAGCCCCGCAGGGTGGGTTTTCCCCTCTATTCTGGGGCATGTGTTTCTGTCTACCCTTGGTCCATACACCTATATTTTTCTTTTGTAAACTCTCCCTACTGTCTGCGCTGCCTGTAGCTCTTGATATTGGATGTGTGTTGCTAAATGGTCTTGGCTTTATTTAGGCCCCATGTCGTAGGTTTATTTAACGTATTGGACCGGCTGGCGACATGCATTCAATATTGTTTTTTTTTTTTTTCACAACCAGTGCAGGCACGTCCTGAGACAGTCTTGTTGCTGTCGGGACGTTAAGCAATGTACAATCAAGGATAGTGACAGATTACCTTGGTGCCTTTCCAAGTACCAAGCTAATCTGACACTACCCTTGAACTATCTTGGCTGGTCTGACTCCCTTGTCTTGAAGATGAGTGTTTACTACTGCAGCTATGCAATGCTGGTAATATAGCAAATATTTTTTAAGTTTTGAAACTTAAGCATACACACTGTAGGGATTAAGATTGTAAACTTGTTATGGAACGTCAGCATTGGGCATAGATCCTCATAAGCCCTCAGCCTGTGGGATCTCATGAGGATGAATGTGGCCTAATTCTTTACATGCTGTAAAAATCCTTTTTATCCTGATGCACTACTGCTTGAAATTTGACTGATAGTTCAAGGGTGGTGCCTCTGCAGAGGTTGAGAATTTGTCTCTTGCTGGCCATGGACAGTCTTATATTTTTGCACTGTCACCCATGAATCTCCCTTAGAATGATTTCTACTTGAACATGTACCAGTATGTAAATGCAGATAAGTTATGCCAGTGTTCATTCTTTGACAGATTTACATAGGTTACTACTTTGATCTACTACACTGTTGTATCAGATCTAGGGAGTTGGCCAGTGTTGAACATGTCGTGAAATGTGAAATGCTTGAAATGAAAATTTTGGATCATTGTACCTGACTATTATTACCAGTGTTATGCACAAGTTAATTCTGTTAATAGGTGTAAGGTATATTTACATCATGTCTTAAGACCTTTCTTTTAGTCTGGCTGACCAGATTTTTACCCTTCCCGCCGTGAGATGGCCTTAGTTGCCTGCTCGGCGTTATACCCAAATAACTAACTGTTAATAGGTGTAGGACAGTTCATGTGATATAGAGGGGTTGCCATGTTTGACAATCAACTTTAGCATTGTACATGAAAACATTACCTTTACTATGCACTTTTCAATGCTTCCCTTGTAAGGCTGGCAAACTTTTCAATGTTTGTTTTCCCCTGTAGTGCTGGCATCGGCTGAACGAGCGTTTGTTTTAGACATAATAAAATAAGCCACTCTTGTCTGTTACAGCCAGTCAATCGAGGGCTACTGTTACACTCCGCATGTGATATACACATTGAGCAGATTTACACCCAATAATGGGAGTCATGTTTATACTGACGGGTCCACCAGCTGAAGGAGATAAACTGTCCTGGATAGTTTGTGTCTAGTGCTTTAAGGCACTTCCCTTGAACTTTACATGGCCGATCAATCTCTTGATGTGACAAGCACATGATTATGCGTTGACCCATTAGACATTGAGGATATCCTTCGAGGTCAACCTCTCCATATCATTTATGGATTAAGAGCTATTGTTTTGTACTTGGATTTATAAATAACCGCTGAGAGAAAAGAGATAAAACGGACGATAAAGAAAGTGATAGCAGTTAGCAGTAAATGTGTAATTATTTGCACTAATTAAACTATCGCATCATTTTCTAGAAATCCCAAATACATAGAACAGTTGTCTACAAATATTCAGCAGAATTGTGTGATTAATATATCGTATGATCTGAACTTGTTGTTCCTGATAGGACACAGCAGAAACTGGATCGACTATGAAAGGTCAAGGGTGGTACATGTACCGGAATAGCTTGGCACCAGTGGTTGTACATGGAGCTTCATGACAGAAAAACTAACTATAAATACATTAATAATTTACATAATGAAATAAAAAAATTATTAATTACTGAACTACTAAATAAACTTATTAAAGAGCAATGTCATGAAGGCACAAGGTCATGTTCAAATATAGAAAAATGAATGAGTGAAACAGAACTGAACATGATGGAAGCTAAACTTTCTGCCGTGTCACTCGGGAATGGCATCGCCTTAGAAAAGATGCTACTGTAAATTTAAATACGTGAACATAGAGCTTTCGATGTACAGAAAATGTTACTACAGTGGATCGAACTAATCAACAGAAAGTGTCATCACTGTACATGGAGCTTTGATGACAGAAAATTAAACTGCTAGTTATCTGCGCGATCAGTAGGATTGTACGTACTATACCCAAAAAAAAAAAACTTTCATGACGACTTAAACCATTGCACCCCAAGGCTGATTTTTTTTTTTTTTTTAATTTTAACTTGCTCGTCATACGAAGCCTACATTACAGATTAGATCAACCATTTTAGTTCAAGGATGGTGCCAAAATAGCTTGGCGCCTGAGGCACCAAGCTATTCTGGCACCATCCTTGAACTGAAATAGTCCAATTAATTTCAGGCAATGGTGTATGGGAATGAAGTGTTTTACATGCTGCTAAAGCGGTATAGACTGACAATGGTTTGTTTTGGAGATACCATATTGAATGAAGCTGAAGGTTCATACTGTCAACATGAGATTTGGGACATGATTGTTGCCACATGAAATTTGAGGCTGTTGTGTTGTAAGTATGACTGTTGCCACAAGAAATTTGAGGCTGTTACTGTGAACATGAGTTTGGTGATTGTTGCCACATGGAATTTGAGGCTGTTGATACTGTGAACAAGAAAAGAGGCCCCCTCAAGAAAAAGCTTGATGTCGCCAGCCTTCAGCGTGATGACAAGAAAGCTGCCCTTCAGACAGATTTAAAGCGCATGCTCAAAGACACAGTTGATCCAGCAGACTCATCCCCTGAAACACTCTGGGAGCAACTGAAAACTGCTATTGTAAAATCTTCTGTGGAAGTCTTGGGCTTTGTTAGAAAGAGGAACAAAGACTGGTTTGACGAAAACGACGTGGAGATCCAGGAACTTCTAGCAAACAAAAGAGCCGCCCACCAGGCCCACCTAGCCCAGCCTTCCTGCCCTGTGAAGAAATCTGCCTTTCGCCTCATCTGCAGCAGTCTCCAGCTCAAGCTTAGAGAGCTCCAGAACGAGTGGTGGTCGAGACTGGCACAGAGGACCCAGCTTTGCGCTGACAACGGTGACTACGGGGGCTTCTATGAAGCACTGAAAGCAGTGTATGGCCCTAGGCACCTGGTACAAAGTCCCCTGCAAAGCGCCGATGGACAGGCACTCCTCACAGATAATACCTCCATCTTGAACCGCTGGTCAGAATACTTTCAGGACCTCTTAGGCGCTGAGCGCACTGTTCAAGAAACGGTCATCCTCCAAATCCCACAGCTCCCACTAAAGGTTGAATTGGACGAACCGCCCACCGCCGAAGAGACCCTCACAGCCATCCACCAGCTTAAGAGTGGCAAAGCAGCAGGCATTGACGGAATCCCGCCAGAGATCTTGAAACATGGAGGCCCAGCACTGCACAACAAGCTCCATGACCTCTTTCTCTGCTGCTGGGAGAAAGGAACACTACCAAAGGATCTCCGTGATGTCATCATCACCCTATACAAGAAAGGAGAGAAATCTGCCTGCTCTAATTATCGTGGAATTACCCTGCTGTCCATTGCCGGGAAAATTCTCGCAAGGCTGCTCCTGAATCGGCTGGTACCTGCCATCGCTGAAGACCACCTCCCAGAGGGCCAGTGTGGCTTCAGAGCCAACAGGAGTACCACCGACATGGTCTTTGTGCTGAGACAGCTTCAAGAGAAGTGCCGCGAGCAGAACAAAGGGCTGTACGTAACGTTTGTCGACCTAACAAAAGCGTTCGACACTGTGAGCAGGCAAGGTATGTGGCAGATCCTGGAGCGACTTGGCTGTCCCCCAAAGTTCCTAAGCATGATTGTCCAGCTCCACGAGGACCAGCAAGGCCAGGTTAGATTCAACAGTAACCTCTCAGAACCATTCCCCATTATCAACGGCGTGAAACAGGGCTGCGTGCTGGCACCAACCCTCTTCACCATCTTCTTTAGCATGATGTTGAAGCAGGCCACAGTAGACCTCGACGATGACGATGCAGTGTACATCAGGTATCGTCTCGATGGCAGCCTGTTCAACCTCAGACGACTGCAGGCCCACACCAAAACCCTAGACCAACTGATTCGTGAGCTGCTCTTTGCTGATGACGCTGCCCTTGTTGCACACACAGAGAGAGCCTTGCAGCGCATCACATCCTGCTTTGCAGATGCTGCCCAGCTCTTTGGACTCGAGGTCACTCTGAAAAAGACAGAGGTACTTCATCAGCCGGCACCCAAGGTAGAGCATCGCCCTCCCCACATCACCATCGGCGAGTCTGAACTGAAGTCAGTACACCAGTTTACCTACCTTGGCTGCATCATCACGTCAGATGCCAAGCTGGACAAGGAGCTTGACAGCAGGCTGGCAAAAGCGAACAGCGCTTTTGGGCGACTTTTCAAGCGGGTGTGGCACAATCAACAGCTGAAAACGGGCACCAAGATCAGTGTGTACAGAGCTGTCGTCCTCACCACCCTGCTGTACGGTTCCGAGTCCTGGGCCCTCTACCGCAACCAACTACGACTCCTCGAACGCTTTCACCAGCGCTGCCTGCGTACCATCCTGGGCATTCACTGGAGTGACTATGTCACCAACGTCGAGGTCCTTGAACAGGCAGAAACTATGAGCATCGAGGCTTTGTTGCTGCGGACACAGCTTCGCTGGGCGGGGCACGTCTCCAGGATGGAGGATCATCGCCTACCCAAGATCACTCTGTTCGGCGAGCTTGCTACTGGACACCGTGACAGAGGGGCACCAAAGAAGAGATACAAAGACGGTCTCAAGAAGTCACTTAGTGCCTGCCAAATCGACCACCGCCAGTGGTCTTCGCTTGCTGCGGACCGTGACACCTGGCGCTCCACCATCTACAAGGCAGCCGTCTCCTTTGAGGACTCTCGCAGAGCTAACCTTAAGGACAAACGGCTCAGGAGAAAAAACCGAGTTGCCGTAACTCAGAACCCTGACCAGACCTTCCCCTGCAGCCACTGCGGTCGAACCTGCCTGTCCCGGATTGGCCTCCGCAGCCACGAAAATGCC
Source organism: Semisulcospira habei (assembly GCA_036245525.1). Lineage (NCBI taxonomy): Eukaryota > Metazoa > Mollusca > Gastropoda > Semisulcospiridae > Semisulcospira > Semisulcospira habei. The sequence continues at coordinate 160,457,957 of BTPG01000007.1, forward strand.
TGCAGACGACGTGAGCAAGCCCTATAGAATCTTCGTTCGCGAAGTCAAGCCAAGACTGTTAACACTCGTGAGGCTGTAGGGACGAGGTTTTGGTGATTGTGACCACATGGCATTTAAAAGCTGTTGTGAACGTGAGGTTTTGCTGACTGTCGCTACATGGAATTTGATGAGGCTCTTAATACTCTTAACACACATGTGGCTGCAGGGATGATTGCTACCACATGCAAGTTGATGAAGCTGTTGATATTGTGAACATGAGGTTTTGGTGGGAAAAAAACAGGGAAAAAATTCTCCGTATACTGGAAATGAGTTTAAAACATTCGGTTCGGTGTGGGAAGATCCTGAGAGAAAATCCATGAGTTCACATTAGTCATCAGCAGCTTGATCAGAAGCTCAGTGTGATTGTTTACACTTTACTTGACGCCTTGAGAGCAACAACAAATTTCTTAACTCATTCGAGACGTGCCACCTCTGGATACGCGACATAAGCCGCGTATCCGGAGGCGGTATGTCTCGAATGAGTTAAGACAAACCTGTGCTGCATGTGAGAAGAAAACAAACCACCAAAGAATTTTACTCTGCTGTTACAACTGTCGTGAACTATTGAAACTGTTGCTATGGCATTACCCATGCAAACTGGTTAAATCTCGCAATCAGATCCAGGGAGGATTCCAGTGACTGGTGTCGCTGAAAATAGTTTTCCAACTAGGGTTTGGTGTGCGTGGGTGTGCGTGCGGCTCTGCAGCAGTGTGGGTCGGCCGTCTGACATTAGCAGGATGGGGGCTAGGGAGTCGGTAATAGTGCAACTCCGGTGTTGTCCAACCCCACCCGGGTCTGCCCTGGGGGACTTGGGTGGGGTTAGGTATTTTTTAGTTCCCAGGGTCACCCTGGTCAGCCCCACAGGGTGGGGTTTTCTCTCTATTCTGGGGCATGTGTTTGTCTACCCGAGGTCCATTCACCTGTATTTGCCTTTTTTAAACTCTCCCTACTGTCTGCACTGCCTGTAGCTCTTGATATTGGATGTGTGTTGCTAAATGGTCTTAGCTTTATTTAGGCCCCATGTGTTAGGTTTATTTAATGTGTTTGACCGGCTGGCGACATACATTCAATGTTCTGTTTAGTTGGTTGTTTTTTTTTCACAAGCAGTGCAGGCACGTCCTGAGAAAGCCTTGTTGCTGTCGGGACGTTAAGCAATGTACAATCCGGTGTTGTCCAAACTAGTTTCCAACTAGGGCCTGCAGTGTGTGTTGGCTCTGCAGCAGTGTGGGGTCGACGTTCTACTGATATGCAGGTGGGCTAGGGAGTCGGTAACTCTAGCGATGCCAGTTTTCCAACTAGTGCCTGCAGTGTGTGTGTGTAGGGGCCTGGCTCTGCAGCAGTGTGGGGTCGGCCTTTTGCTGACATGCAGGTGGGCTGAGGACTAGGGAGCCGGTCTGTAACCAGTATGACTCTGGCGATGTTGTTGAAAGGCTAGTTGTCCGAATAGGGCCTGCCGTGTGTTTGTGAGGGCCTGGCCCAGCAGCAGTGCAGGGTCGGCCTTCTGCTGATGCACGTGGGCTGTGGACGAGGGAGGTACGACTTGAATCGTAAAGCGATGTTGAAAAGCTAGTTGTCCGAATAGAGGCTGCAGCCGGTGTGCGTGTGTAGGGGCCTGGTCCCATAGCAGTGCCGCGGGGTCGGCCTTCTGCTGACGCGCTGTTGTCCTTAGAGAGAGAACATGACAGTCCGGAAGTTTTTTGTCACATTTTTTAAACCGGCGTGACAAGTTTAGAGCAGTTGTGACATTTTACTGTCAAAAGTGTAACCCATTTAACCCTACGGCCGCATTTCCCAAGTTTCAGAGGTGTTACGGATTCACTTGCAGGGTAATTTAAGGGTCCAAGCTAATTTGGCACTACCCTTGAATTATCATGGTCAATAATCTGCTGTAGGTTGTTGGGGCTAAATGGGTTCAGTAAATCCTCTTGTACATGCATCAACCCATACTGTCAACAGTGCCTATGGCTGCATGAGGAAGCGGGCTAAATCAAAACTGTATGGTGGCACATGAAAAAAGACCGTGTGTGATTATCTGCAGCCTTGATTATCATTTCATTGTGGTAACATCTCTAAAGTAATGTCACGAGTTCACATTAGTCATCAACAGTTCCATCATCCAGAGTTGTGTTGCGTTTTGCTAAGTGTTTTGACGACAACCACAACACGCTCTGAAATACCTGTGCTACATGTACATATGTTATTCTGTGAACATTACTGTAGAATTAAATTTGTGTTTGGTAAGCGACACGAAAAGCAAAGCTGTGATAAAATATTTTATTGCTGTACATAATAAACCTGAGACTGAGCCTTTAACAAAAATGGGTGTGGTGTCGTCTAGAGTGCGTGCGTGTGTTGTAGCAGGTACATTTCAACTTTAAGAAAATGTGTGAACCTTTTGAGCTTGGCTGCGCGAGTGAGCTAAGTTTTACTCAAGCCACCAAGCAAGGTGCTCCGCTATAGCGGAGCACCTTGCTTGGTGACTTGCGCAGGAATAAGCTCACAGCACTCGCGCAACTGAACCCAGTTCCCTATGTTTGTGCTGCGCTATGATTTTGTACCTCGTGGCCTAGGATGCAAAATCACAGACAAGGCAATAAAGTAAACTGCACTCCTGTTAAAATCGGAAGAATACCGCCTTGCACGCACACAACGTACACATACCCAGCACACGCACCCCGCCACATGTACACACAATCTAGGACTGAATCTCTCACCTTGCGAAAATTAATGTGAACTACCGCTCATGTCGATCAAGCACTGACATTGGTTATCAGTATGAGGTCGATCTGTATAAAAAGGTCACAGGAACATGCAACACTGTACTGTATTTGTATTATGTACGGCCCACTCCATAGTTTTCCCGTTGACATATGTATTGATATATTTAAAGCTGAGGTGCAATGAGAAAAACCCGCCCAGCACGTGTTTTAAAAAGACTCTACAGGACCCAGCTTGGGCCCTGCCCCTAAGTGGGTTAAATCAGTTCGTAACTCAGTTGACGGAGTTGGCAACTGCGTATCCCGAGCTTGCAAAACTCTCGGAAAACGACAGACCACTTCCTGTTGCACGGAAATCATCGCGATTAGCAGATCGGACAACAGCAGACGATTCTGTGACACCGTTTGAAACTGACCGACATCCACGGATTTTACGCGCTGGGGACTATGATGGCAGAATGTACGGCTGTACATGCTGTAAGTATGACTCCTGACACTTTGTAGTTGTGAACGAATATTTTCAACACGTACATCCAGTCCAATATAGGCTAATATAAATAAATAAAGAAGCATTGTGAAGCACGAGAGAGAGAGAGAGAGAGAGAGAGAGAGAGAGAGAGAGATTATAACAACAAACACAAAACGACAAATAACCCCTCCTTCCTCACCCTTCCGATATCAAATAAAGCTTCAGGCTGTACTGTGTAACTTACGGATAGCTCGGCCTGGTCCATATCCAGTGTGCGTCCAGGCAAGACACAAATGGCCTGCTCTGTTCGTCGGCTGGTCGAGTGTCGTCTGCTATTGTTGCTGTCAGTAGAAATATCGCTGGTTTAGATCAGTGATCGCGGTTCCCACTGACTCCGCGCTGCATACAGGAAGTGGCCTGTCTTGTTCACGGGAGTTTTGCCAGCACGACAAACGCAGTTGAAAACTGAGTCAACTGAGTTCCAAACCGGTTTGCCGAAGTTAGCCGAACGTTCACGAAGACAGGGCCCTCGCTGGGTCCTGCAAAGTTTTTTTAAAACACGTGCGGGGCGGAGTTTTTTGACTGTTTCTTTGTTCGATATACTTTCCTTCCCAAAACCCCTTGCGCGCCAAGAAGACTCGATCTTGATACTTGCATTTTTCAAAACGGAAAGGCTAAATATGCTCGCACTGCAACATTTACAAGCTCCTTGTGTGTGTAGGAGCAATGAAATGCTTCTTAGTGTGTATGAACGCTCGACATTTATATCCTATATACATACGCGAACGGTGAAGACGCCGGGAAACGTGCGAGTCGCTGGAGTGACTAGTGAAATTGACGATGTCGGCTGGCAATATCCACAAGCTGAGAAAAGAACGAAATAAACAAATCTGCTGGCATTTTCCACAATTATGCGTGATTACAAGTAGAATTTACTCTGTAACACGCACGGTTATACAATGTACTGATGTCTTCATAGTCGGGCGAAATCAACGCGGAGTCAACGGCGATATGCAGTCGTCTAGTGCCATTCATGTGTTTTGTCTGAACTCCGCACTGCAATCACCTGCAAAATGAATGACGCGAGGTTAGTTTTAGACTGGGTACATAAAGTTATATGAGCAACATGTTGCTTGATTTAGTGCGGATAACCGACGGATGTGATTACTTGACCCGAATCAAATCGGTATCCTCGTAGTCTTACGACCGACATTTTGGATTCGGGTCTCGTAATCACATCTGTCTATCAGCACTATACCAAACAAAATGTTGCTCAATATAATGTGTACTCGGCGCAAACCCACCTAGGCGTACATCTACCCAGTGCAAATGTGTTTCTCTGATTTTCCATTTATATTTAGAAATAAATAAACTCGGCGTGAATCTTCACAGCATGATTCCACCCAGCATAAATCGACAAAGGCTTGAATTTACTCAAAATCTCGATGGAATTGCGACAGCACACATTTACACTGGGTGGATTTACGCCCAGGTTCACTCGAGCTGTGTAGATTTTCATTGGACGGTCATTTTCTTTGGTTTTTTGTTTGTTTTTTTTGTTTTGTCCACCGTATTTTACAAATACGTAGACTTTGAAATGGGGCTGGTCGGAGCGCATTCAGGAGCATGCACATGACGTTTCTGGAGTGCGTGGCAGAAATTCTGGCAAAGAAGTAACGAGATAAAAATGACGTCACGTCTAGCTACGCAAACCTTGCTAAACTCACAAACCAGAATAGGTGAGGCTAGCGCTGGCAGAATTGTATGCATACCAAGGGGAACGACTCGGCGCTGGACAGACAGATCCCCTGCCCCCACCTATCGGGCACCCAATCGCCAGCCCACAGAGAAATACGCAGGTATAAGACAATACGATCATCTGCATCTTCAAAAAGATGCATCAGGTCTCTTATATAACCCATGTCTTTCTCCGGAACTTAGGGAGTAGGCAGGAGAAACATACATACACAAACACGAAGGTGCACTACTATATGTGGTCGGGTAAATGCCCTGATTTCCCACAGTAGATGCACAGACAATGTAACGATACAAATTTGCCTCGAGTTATAGATACTATACTCACAAACCAGAATAGGTGAGGCTAGCGCTGGCAGAATTGTATGCATACCAAGGGGAACGACTCAGCGCTGGACAGACAAACAGTTAGATCCCCTGCCCCCACCTATCAGGCACCTGATAAGTGGGGGCAGGGGATCTAACTGTTTTGTCTGTCCAGCGCTGAGTCGTTCCCCTTGGTATGCATACAAACCTTGCTAAAGAACGTCTTTTTGGCGCCAACGCCGTGTGTGGGTGTGTGTGTGTGTCAGAAGAAACGTTTAGGTCTTAACGTCTTTTGAAACCACGAAGGTGATTTCAAAGACGGGGCACCGAAAAGAGGTCTGTACAAATTTTGACTCCAGCTGGGTTCGAACCCACGACCTTTCGGATGAGAGTCGAACGCTCTGCCACCTGAGCTCCCCACCGTGTGTGTCGGAGTGTGTATGTGTGTGAGGGAGATATTGAATGAGTTCTTTAACCAGCATTGTACCTCTAGAACTTTTTGAGTGATAATTAATAAATATATTTTCACGTTTTTTGGAATTAATTTCACAAATTAAATGGGTTAATCTTAAAACAATTTAAAACAATTTACGAAAAAAAAATTCTTCTCAGGTTAATAATCGCATGATTTTTCGTATACGGTATTAACATAAGCATACAGTTTGTCTCGGTTGTCGGGTACGATTAGGTTAATTGAAACCTGTATGCCCTAGGTGTGAAAATCAGACAATTTTCTGCACCACTTTTCGGAGTCGTTTGTAAAACAGCTAACATAACTTTAATTTTGTTTTACGATAAAAAAAAAACTATCTTCTCATTAATACCCGCATGATTTTTCATAAACAGTGTTTGCATAAGCCTGCTGTTTGTCCCGGCCCTGGGGTAGGATTACATCAATTTGTGAACTGTAAGCCCTAGGCGTGAAAATCAGCAAAAATATTGCAAAGTTGATTCTCCGACACGTAAAATGTATCGAGTCGTCACTCGGAACACGGCATCTTGGGACTAATGATACCATGACGTGAAGCTAGAAGTGACATTTCGCTGCCAGACCACAGAGCTGACGAATGGAGGGAATCGCCGTGTGTCCGTCTTTATTTCTGTGTGCCAGCGCCTGTGTGGATCAGTGGGTGGGTTATAGTAGAAGGAGATGGATTCCTGTCGCTATACGAGCCCACAGAGCGTACTAATGGCGGGAAACGTCATGTGTCCGTCTTTATTTGTGTGCGCTGACGAGTGTGTTGATCAGAGGTTGGCCGTAGAGAGGCGGAAAGAAATGGATCAGCATAATATGCCTAAAAATATTGAACAACTCTGAAAGTTCTTAAAAGATAAACGCAACTGAGCTCCAAACAATACGGTCGACTTTGGCCGGATGCATGAGTGAAATCCTCATGTTGTTTTTAGATTTGCGCTGAAATAAAGAGTACTTTACCCCCAGCGCCACTGCCTAGTATCACTGTTTATCACTTACTAAACTAAATGCACGTCACCACAAAACTCTTTAGCGAATAGCGTCACAATCTAGGGCCCGCATATTCTGGAGTTCACGTCATTCTTTTCTGAAATGTTTCAAAGAAGGTGTCGTGACGTAAAGTTTACATACACATAGGCTGAAGGGAACTTTACCGTCCCGGAACACCAAATGTATGCTTCAAACATACAGCAACTGAATCTGACACTGCTGAACATGTTTCATCGCGCAAATTCCCACTCGCACGCCTAAACTGCCTTTGGTGCGACCGCAGACATTAATAGCTATGTGTATTTATGAACTGGGTGTAACACTTTTGATGTGTGTTTGTCTCTGTCCAAATGCTGACCTGTTGTGTGCCCCGTATTGGACTGTCGACTGACTGACTCAGCACGGAGATTTCGTTTGACTGTGCCGTAGACATCAGTGCTTTCTATAATCGTGCGTGGTGTTGAGTAAGTCTGCTCAAGTTGTTCTTAGAACACGGATAATGACAGAAAAGGACTAAATAAACAAACCTGCTGGCATTTTCTAAGGTTGTCATTATCACTAGCGGACTTCAGTGTCGTCACAATCTCAATAATATGGCGATTCGATTCGTGTGTTTGCAGCTGACTATTCTCCGTTTATGTGTGTGTATGGGAAAGAAATTTTGAGCGTAGTACGTACACACTAAGAAGTATTTCATTACTAGTGAGCACAAGGAGCTTGCTAATGTGACAGTATGAGCATATTTAGCGTTTTTGCACTGCGGACAGAGGCAAGCATCAAGATTGTATCTTTCTGGTCTGCATGGGATCAGTATGGGAAGGAAAGCATATTGAGCAAGTGCATGAATATTAATTTTCTTGTTATACAATATATCAGTACCTCTACATGTGTCAAAGAAGGGGAAATTTTATGCCGGGAGTGGATACAACTTTCCTTCCCCAAATCCCTTGCGCGCCAATTACTCGATCTTGATCAATTGACGATGCTTGCATTTTCAAAACGGAAACGCGAAATATGCTCATACTGCAACATTAACAAGCTCCTTATGTGTAGTAGTCATGAAATACTACTTGGTTTGTATGAACGCTCGAAATTTTTATCCTATACACGCACACGAACTACGGAGAAAAGACGCCAGAAACGTGCGAGTCCACGCTGGACCGAAATTGACGAGATCTGTCAACTGGCGATATCGACAACTAAGAACTAAATAAACAAACCTGCTGGCATTTTCACAGAAAAGTTTTTTTCAGGAGGTATCTGGGAAAAAATGTTGTGCGCTCTGTAGTCAAACGGACTACAACACGCTAGAAGATGACGCCATCTTGTTATTTTGGATACATTTAATAACCACGTGTTTGCTTGTTTCTTCTTATATAAAGAAAATGCAGCAATAGGTACAAGCACTAAGTTCAATATATTTCTTTCTACTCAGAGTCAGTGTGCAAAAGAGTAACAGACCGCCGACGGCCGCAGTGGACCCGTGCATAGTCGTAAGCTGTCCAATGCGGCTGACATCGGCCCTATGGCCTTTACGATGACTGGATTTAACCCTTTGTGTGTCAGTAGCGGTTTTAGTCGCGATTATTCCGACCGGTAGGATTCATCGCGACTAAAACGGCTATCGACACGCCAATGATGCGGCATATTGCGGTCGTTTTTATCCCAAAGGCGTCTTCCGGGAACACATGGATATTAGTCCAGCAGCTATGTGCTAAAATTGTTCAAAATCATGTAACAAGCATGAAATTTGGTAGGATGGTTTATATTAATGTCTTGAATCATTTTTGAGGCAGGGGCATTTTGAATTTGACCTAAAAACATTTTTAGGCTACGTCATTCAAAATGGCTACCCAAACAGCAAACTGGGTGGAATAAAGAGACATATTTTGAAATTATGAGTCTAGAATTAATGCATATTCTTGTTTTAGACCTAATAATATAATAGTGCTAATATTGTAATGAAACGGGCACTCAAAAATTGAATTAGAAAAGCACGATGTACAGTGGAACCTTTCCAATAAGGTCTCTCTAACACAATAAAACTATCATCTAGCAGTCACTCTAACGCACTAAAACTTTCTATTATCTAGCAGTCACTTGCGACCTGATTTCTACATAATACATGTAATACATGTACTGTCAGTTTTAGTAACTTTATCTCTTTATCTCTGCATCAAATATTTGCCTCCCGCAATGGCTGATACCGCCTCAAGGACGAGCCATATTGGCTTTCTCTAATGCCAACCCGTGGCTGTCCGTTACTAGGACACAAAATAGATGAGAGGGAGATAAGACATTTGATGAACATGTAAACATTTCAATCAAGTTACATATGCTTCCCAATTCAACACCTTTAATATGAACTAAATGTACAGTTTACCAAATGTACTTTCACTGAACAGCAGCAGATCTTCCATTTGTCAGGCTGCTACACCTGCAGGTACACAAAGCTGTGCACTTCAACCCTTCTCTGATACAGCCACATCTTTTCTTGCAGCCTTTGATACAAGCACACTTGATGAGCTCTCTGCACGCATCTGCAGCTTCTGGTAGGTGTGTCCAATAAGGCTCCCACTGGCCTCGAGGGTTCTGCCAACCCCAGTCACTTGGGTTTGGAAGTATAGGGGATGCCACAGACGACTGTCCCCAAATGTGACCTGCCTGATACACAGCACGCTTCACATGCTGCAAAAGGGCTGCACTTGTGGGTGGAATGTTATCAATCTGCCGAGATCTTTTCGTAAACAGGTTCACCCTGGCACTGTTTACATCAAGTTCATTGTTGGTCCTGTCATACATCAACACAACAAATCTTTCGATTAGTGCCATGTCAAGGTCATTGATGGCAGGTGGTGCTGTTGACAAACGCAGAAAGCATGCTGTGATTTCTGGAAACACTTCCCAGACCTTCCAGGCTTTCTTTTTTCCAATATTGTTGAAACTTGATACTGTGTCACAGCCCGTTATGGCATGGAATACGGGGAGTGACCTAGACTTGTTGGGACCCAAAGATGCAGCAATTTCATGCACCGGAAGTACTTTGAAGTGTATTCCACTGCCAAATGCCACCCACAGTTCATGCACTTTATGGTTCACAACTGCAGCGACAGACAGCACCACTATATCAGTATCGACTGTTCGAATGAGGAATGTCTGATGCTGTGAAGTAGCATTGGCAAGATGCAAGATAAGACGGGTGTCTGCCTCCTCATGATTGCACGGCTGGAGAATCATTAAATCTGCTTCCACGACTTCATTGCACAAAACATGTGGGCCATTTGTCGTGACAACTTTTTTCACCCCTCCAGTTTCCATCCTTGCAATGTTTTCTGCCAAAAACACAAACAGTTCCTTTTTATTGTCTGAACATCGTAGAAAGTTAGCCCAGTTTCCTGGAAGCATGGCATCAGCTGTCACTCTTCGCCTCATCCCTTTTCCTCTCTGCTGCCGCATGAGCCCACAGTCAGAGAGAGATGGTGGGAATGGGCAGTTCTCATGGAGGAAAAATTCCTGGAGATTGCCATGTCTGGACACACAAGCAATGTACAGCCTGCTGAAGAGATTGCAGTTTTTCTTCAAAAGTGCCGTTTGCTTTGCTCCCTTACTTGCAGGCCTATTGTGTGGAGTAGACATGGTTGACAACTTATTCATCTTTAATGGCAGAGAAATTGGTTTCTGGTGATGGTCAAGTCTCTCTCTTACAAAGCTGGCGTATTGCTCAAGTCCAACTGCTCGCATGGTCTCAACGGATTTCGTAACAGACGGATCTATTATGTCTCTACTGCTCAGCACTAGAAGGTCCTTACTGGCGTCCAAAAATGGATTACCATACCGTTTAATGACGTTTAGCAGGCTGCTAATGTGAGATTTGAAACTTTCTTGAAAATACCTGTTTTGTTCATGATGCTTGGGACTTCTGTTATCTAGATTAATAGTGGCATCTGTTGTGAGTGAAACCTCAAATTCCTGAATGACTCTAGACACTTCTGGACCTCCTATCATCCATCGACGCAGTGCCGCAGGATTTTCAGTTAAGCCAACTGCTCCTCCATCACCCTTGATGATCCCATTATTCTGCTCATGCGCTTGATCTAATGACATCTTGGAGAATGGTCGAGAAGACTTTTGGGAGACAAACTGTCCCTGTTCAAATTGGGTCCACACAGCAGGACAAATATCTTTCAGTCTCTCCATGTCGTATATGTGCACTGACAACCATCTGGCGTAATTGCATTGTCCAAAGCAAAAAAACAGGGCACTATCTTCTTTAGGCTCTCAACATAGAGTTGAAACATTCCGCAACGGACAGACGTCAAGAAAACATGCAAAGTCATCTGTAGTTCAAGCACAAGTGACCAAAATTTGAACATGGGAAACTGAGCAGCCTTAGAGACTCGCCAGCTGCACAATGGCGTAACTTGGCATCGAGTTTGAATGTGGATGCATTTCTAAGTTTAGCCAATGGTGCCTTTTGAGCACACAAGAAACAAATGGGTTGAGACTCAGTATCATGTTCATGAGAATGTCTTCGGAGCAGCTTTGAAGGCGTGGGACTGGGAATTTTTTCATCAACACACTCTGCAGAAGTTGCTATTTTTACTGACCTGGAATCCTCAGAAGCTGCCCTTCTTTTAAGTTCTGTTTTGTTGAACTTTAACCGACACGAAGAGTGAAAAACTGCAGAACGCTTGAGAAAAGTATTTTCCACACCACCGCCTTCATCTAATCTGGCCAGGTTAACAGACATGGGCATTTTACTTCCCAACTCTTCAAATTTCAGTAGATGTTGAGCCAAAGTTTTATAGCTAGCACCTAATGCTGTCTTGTTGCTGTTCTTAGCAGGGCACTGTAGACGTTCCCTTGTGTTTTTCTGACACAGGGCACAGAGTGTCCAGTCTGTCACACATGCAGCTGGAGTCACAGAAGAAGCCTGCTGCTCATCACTGCTAGCCATCATTCTGTAAATTAAAGTTTAAAACTATTATAGGACAAACAGTAAGAATTCTTCTAGCCGTTTAATCATGTAATTAAAATAACTTCAACATATTTTATTAGTTCAGTAAGGAATTCGTACAGGAACAAGATCACACTCAAATAAATTTAAATATTTTAATAATTAAATATGTTAACAATAATAATAATAATAATAAACCAAATCCTGGAATCCACCTCTTCCAAAACCCTCTACGCCACCATGAACACACTCCTAGGCACTTCTAAAGACTCTCCTCTCCCCAACACACACAGCAAAGAAGAACTCCCGTCTGCTTTCTCTACCTATTTTTCGGACAAAATCCAAAATCTGCGCGACACACTCGACACCCTGCCTCCTCCGCCTTGCCCTCCCGACCCCACCTTTTCCGGCACTCCCCTCTCGTCCTTCCGCACCGTCTCTCAGGATGAAGTCCTCAAGACCATAAAATCCATGCCCTTCAAAACCTGCGAACTTGACCCCCTCCCAGCTTCTCTCTACCGTGACGGCCTTCCAAAACTTCTACCCTTCATTACCGACATCATCAACGCATCTCTAGAAAACGGCTCCGTCCCCGATATCTTCAAGTCCGCCATCGTCCGTCCTCTCCTCAAAAAACACAACCTCGACCCAAACGAACTCAAGAACTATCGCCCAGTCTCCAATCTCTCTTTCCTGTCCAAGCTTCTTGAAAAGGTTGTTCTCAACCAGCTCAACCTCCATCTCACCGACAACAACCTCCTCAGTCCATTCCAGTCTGCCTATCGCAAACATCACAGCACTGAAACAGCCCTTCTACATATCTTAAACGAGCTGCTTCTCTCCACTGACACTGGCAACATCTCCCTTCTTACACTACTCGATCTCTCTGCCGCCTTTGACACTATAGACCACTCTATCCTCCTCCACCGACTCCACCACTCCTTCGGCATCACTGACTCTGCTCACTCCTGGTTTCTCTCCTACCTCTCTGACAGACAGCAGTCCGTCACCATCAACGGCGTCTCTTCCAACCCGGTAACGCTCTCCTGCGGAGTTCCACAGGGATCCGTCCTGGGCCCGGTCCTTTTCACACTCTACACCTCTCCTCTGTCCAACATCATCCAGTCTCACCGCATACACCACCACCTCTACGCTGACGACTCACAACTGCAAGACAAAGACAAACTCGACAACACTCAGTCACTACTGACTTGCACGGCTGACTGCTACAAAGACGTGAAAAACTGGATGACAGCAAACAAGCTGAAACTGAACGACGACAAAACGGAAGCCATGCTGGTGGGCACTCGCCAAAAACTCTCCCAGCTCCCTCCCTCTCTCCACCTTCAACTCGATAGCACCCCCATCTCCCTCTCTGACTCGGCCAAGAACCTCGGCGTCATCCTCGATTCCTCTCTGTCCATGACCAACTTCGTCTCCGCCACGACCCAGGCATGCTATTTCCACCTTCGCCGCATCAGTCAGATCAGAAAATACCTCACTACCGAAGCTGCCACCAAACTTGCTGTCTCTCTCATCTTATCTCGCATTGACTATTGCAACTCTCTCCTTTCCGGTCTCCCTCACTCCACCATCTTCACTCTCCAACGCGTCCAGAACAATGCTGCCCGCCTCGTCCTCAGAAAGAAAAAATCCGACCACATCACACCCCTGCTCAAACTCCTTCACTGGCTCCCCATCCCCCAATGCATCCAATACAAAGTTCTGTCTCTCTGCTACAAATCCCTGAACAACTGCGCTCCTGCCTATCTCTCCAACTTACTTCACCCCTACACACATTCCCGCTCCCTCCGCTCTGCCTCCGACCCTCTCCGCCTCCACATCCCTCGCACCAAACTTAACACTTTCGGTCCCCGCTCCTTCTCCGTCTACGGTCCATCCATCTGGAACACTCTCCCACTCTCTCTCCGTCAGAAACACTCTCTCTCCTCCTTCCAGTCCGCCCTCAAAACTCACCTCTTTCAACAGTTTTAGCACTATATCACCGCACTCCCCACCCCAAGCTGACCGTCGTAATGTATTTCACTGTTTGTGGTACGTGAGTCATTGTCTAAAGCGTGCGCATGCGTGCGCGAGTTGTGAGTGTGCGCTTAGAGTTATAATTATTATAAGATAAGCGCATTATAAATACCATTATAAATACCGTAATTAATAATAAAAATAATAATAATAATAATAATAATAATAATAACTAGTTTGAACCAAATCCGTCCAGTAGTTTCTGAGAAAACCCCGTTACAGACACACACACGCACGCACACATTTCAAGATTGTATTCTCCATACAGCGCATGAACATATATGCATACAGAGAAGTTGCTAATAGGCAAGAATGCAGACATCATCATGGGTAGGCACAGTCATGAAAACAATTGTATCAATACACACACACACACACACACACACACACACACACACACACACACACACACACACACACACACACACACTTGCCATTTCAACATCACTCTGAGAAATATGCCTCGCTCTCTCTCTCCCAACACACACACGCATACACACCCACTTGCCATTTCAACATCACTCGGAGAAATATGCCTCGCTCTCGCTCTCCCAACACACACACGCATACACACACACATACAGAATTAAAAAAAAAAATTAAAAACCCAAAATAAAAATAAAAACCAAAATCTCGCTCTCTCTTTTTCTCTCGCTCTCTCCATCTCTCCCTCTCCAAACTGTAGTCCAAATCAATACAAACAATAATAGAAAAGTGACAAACAAATTCACTGTTTCACGCTGAATATCATAGGCGGCGGGTTCCACTGTGGAAGGGGTATGTTGATGTCGTCGCGCCATGGCGGCGGTGGTGTGTCAGCGAGCACTCTCCGACAGCGTGTGTGAAAATGTTCATAAACGCTGTCTCGGTCGATGCTGCAGCGGATGGAGGATGGCTTCTTGTTGTCCTTGTTGATAATTTCCACAGCTTCACTTTGGTGCTCCTGCCATATGCGGGTCAACTCCCCCTTTCTAATAATATTCTCGTGCTAGTGACGTCGTGGTAAAAAGTTCGTGTCACAGCCACAGTGGAACACACACATACGTACACACAAACACACACATAGACACGAGTGAGTACAAAAACCCCTTCTCAGACTACGTCTGAGGCGGGGTTAATAATAATAAAACAGAAATACACACACTGACACACACAAACTTCAAAAACAAACACAACTGACAACAGACCAACCCACCTTGTTGACAGCACGTGGCGATTCCAAGTAGTCTGCAGTTCCTGTGCCCTCTCCAGCAACAAAATCTAATAAAAAGCAGCCACTTCGGCTCACAATTATTATTAAGAACAGTAGAAGACGACAATCTATAGACTACGAGCGTTTGAGGAAAGAACAACAGCCAGCAGACGAAATGGCACAGATATTGTTGACGAAGGCCGCCATCTTGGAATTTCATTTGCCTCGATCCTCAAACCGCGAAAACTCGATTATAATTTATCACTGCCTTGCTACGAACAAAAATACACAAGGCAGTAATACTGTATCATTTATTGCACTAATTTTTGTTGCTATAGTATTTTATTTTGTAATTTAAAAATAAAATTTTATTTGTTGCGGAGCGGTTATGCTCAGAGCACGTGTCTGCGTCGTCTGCTAAATTGTGTATTTTTTTAATTGCTTATTATATGCACAATATTTATTTTTCCCGATGCCCCTGGGTTGGAATACCTTGTTTTACATCCAGACAATAGTTTTCCATCCTTTCCTTACTTGTTACAGCATTTTGAACAATTCAAGCTACTTTTGTCACATAGCTGCTCGGCTANTCGGCTATATGATATAGGTCGGAAAACAAAGTTCAGTTTTGAGCAAAAGGTTTTCGGTAGTAAACAACGAAAATCAAAATAGTAAGCGATACTCAGAAGATTGGCGCGGACACTTCAGCCTATGCACATTGATGGTAAACAGATACAATGTTAGCTGGAGAAAAAGCGGTTTTTGGCAAAGGCACCCGTATGATCTATAGGCTGTTCGGCTTGGGCACCCCAGTGTAGACAAGGGCCACAGGCACCCGTCGCAGCGCCAGCTGATAGCTTTTCCCAATGCTGTGTTGTCTTGGCAGCCCGTAGTCTAGGTCAGCCATTATGTGGACAAGAGACAGCCTAGACCCTTTTAAGGCTGCATGCTGGCCGGCCACGTATTAGTACAGACCAACAACGTACAGAGAGCGCGAAAACCGCAACTTCCACCAAAGGCGCTCGCCGAGGAGCCTCATTGTGCGGTTTCCTGATATAGCCTCTCATGAGCGTTTCCGGACAAAGTACTGTGGCACCCAGTGTGGGCAAGAGAGACCCCCCTGACACTTGAAGTCTGGATGCAGCGGGTCCCCAGAGCCCGAGGTAGGTACTGGCCCACAAAGAGTCGACTGACTTGCGCCACAGCACTGTGGCCTGTGTTGTCACGTCTTGATAGTGGCAGCCATAGTCTAGGTCAGCCATTCTGTGGACAAGAGACATCCGAGACCCTTTAAGGCTGCATGCTGGCTGTTGCCCACGTACAGACAAACGTACATATACAGAGGAAAACCGCAACTTCCGCCAAAGCGCTCGCCGAGGAGCCTCATTGTGCGGTTTCCTTATAGCCTCTATGAGCGTTTCCCGGGACAAAGTGCTGTGGCACCTAGTGTGGGCAAGAGAGACCCCTGACACTTGAAGCCTGGATGCAGCGGGTCCACAGGGCCCGAGGTATGTACTGCGGGCCCACAAAGAGTCAACTTACGCGGCCACACTGGCACCCGTCGCAGCGCCAGCTGATAGCTTTTCCCTACTATGTGGCCTGTGTTGTCCGGGCTTGGCAGCCATAGTCTAGGTCAGACATTGTGTGGCCGAGACAGCCGAGACCCTTTAAAAGCCGATACCCTTTAACTTGCGCCACAGGCACCCGTCGCAGCACCAGCTGACAGGTTTTGTCTTGGCTATTGATTGGTGAATGTGACCGGTAGTTCCCTGGGCCAGACCCGTGTGCTGTGACACCAAACGTGCAACTGGCGGTAAAGGCGCTCGTCGCAAAGCACATTGAAAAGTCTGTCTTATGTAGCCACTCTGTAGGCGCTGTTTGTCCATAGGACTGATTTCTGCCAGTGTGGACAAGGGAGTCGGAAGACCTTTGATGGTGGATATGGGGCATTGTCAGGACCAGACCCGCGTGTGCTGTGACACCAACGTGCGGTAAAGGTGCTCGGCGTCGCAGAGACTTAGCAAAGGCGGATTTCCTTATATAGGCCCTACTAAGCGTTTCCGGACAAAGTGATTGGGCCCGCAGCGTGGACAAAAGAGACCCGAGAGACTTGATTCGTGCATATAGGCAGTTCCCGTTGCCTAAGTGGGAATGTGCTGAGACCCAAGAAGCCAACACTTGCGCCACAGGCGCCCGTGGCAGAGCACAAGGATAGTTTTTTGCCTTACGTAGGCTTTATAGGATTGGGCACCTAGTGTGGACAAGAGAGACGGAAAACCTTGGATTGTTGGATGTGGGGAGTTCCTAGGGCTAGAGACCCGTGTCGCCGCTGTGACACCAAACGTGCAACTGTCGGTAAACGGGCTCTCGTCGCAGAGGGCACAGCGAATAGTCTTTCTTATGCAGCCACTGTAGGCTGTTTGGCCATACAATTGGGCACCCAGTGTGGACAAGGGAGACGGAGACCTTTGATTGGTGGATGTGGGGAGTTCCCAGAGCCAGACCCGTGTATGACACCAAACGTGCACTACTGGCGGTAAAGGCGCTCGTCGCAGAGATGAATTTGCAAAGGATTTCCTTATATGGGCCCTATAAGCGTTTCCTGACGAAGTGTTACAGCAAGATATGGCTCGACCATGATAGTTCAAGGGGGCGCCAAGCCGCTATTATGCCACCACCGGCCTTGAACTATCATGGTCGCTCTGTCTCCGAGTGAATTGTAATGCAGTCCTCAGAGGATAACTCCAAAATGTGGGTATTTCGTACCTCGCGCACAACTGAGTTAAGTGGGCAAAGTTAAAAATTTCCCGAGGGCAGCGGTTAAACTATTGTTGTCATGACCTCAGTCTCTCTCTCTCTCTCTCTCTCTCTCTCTCTCTCTCTCTCTCTCTCTCTCTCTCTCTCTCTCTCTCTCTCTCTCTCACCCCCCCACCCGGGTCTGCCCTGGGGGACTTGGGTGGGGTTAGGTATTTTTTAGTTCCCAGGGTCACCCTGGTCAGCCCCACAGGGTGGGTTTTTCTCTCTATTCTGGGGCATGTGTGTCTGTCTACCCTTTGTCCATTCACCTGTATTTGCCTTTTTAAAACTCTCCCTACTGTCTGCACTGCCTGTAGCTCTTGATATTGGATGTGTGTTGCTAAATGGTCTTAGCTTTATTTAGCCCCATGTGTTAGGTTTATTTAATGTATTTGACCGGCTGGCGACATACATTCAATGTTCTGTTGTTGTTTTTTTTTTTTCACAAGCAGTGCAGGCACGTCCTGAGAAAGCCTTGTTGCTGTCGGGACGTTAAGCAATGTACAATCAATCTCTCTCTCACACACACACACGCACACACGCACACGCACACACACACACACACACACACACACACACACACACACACACACACACACACACACACACACCACCCACACGCAGGCACACGTGTACGCACCGGCACACATACACCTACACAAACACTGTGACAAACCGGCGGCACTGACACACAACGGCAGCACGCATCCGTCCCGGCGGCGAGTAGGCACACAGAGGCACACTGCCCCCCCCCCCCCGGCTCCTCCCCGCCCCTCCCCCCCCCCCCCCGCCCATTAAAAATCATCTCAAGTTAATAAACCACTGCTTGACAACCGTCACCAATGCCCGTATCTGCAACAAATACTATGATGTGTCACTGAAACGGATGTTGGGCACGACTCGGTGGTGGCTGCTGCAACTTTGTGAAAATTCAGTAATTGACTTGGGAAAACACCAAATCAGTGGCCGGACAAATCGGTCAGTCGTATCTGTCAAGTCCCATGGCGGTGGCTAAGCCGGTACTGACCACCGGACACGGACGTACTGAGTCAGCCATGCTGTGTAGTGTCGGGGTTGCTGCAAGGGTCACAGGTATGTATGAACACGGGTAGGCGGCACCCGAATTATTGTACCCCTGAGCCACCGTGACCGGATCCTACGCTGCAAGTTGCTGGTACCCTTGAGCCACCGGGTTTCATTGCTGTGCATTTTTCTTTGCTTGTCGGACCATCTAACGATACGGTACACCAAAGACAGTACATTATGCTGTATTGTCTTTGGTTACACACAACATTGCAACACATTCTAGGAATACCATCCTTTCAAATCCAAACATGATGAATTCTTAAAAAGAAAGTGTTTTTTTTTACTTTAACCAAATTCGAAAATATTTAGTTTTGAAATAGCTCAATGCTTTCGTTTGATTGGTTACTTTGTAAACCAATGCCCAAGATGGCGGGTGGCTCGAATATCAACAAACCCAAACTTCGTTGACCTTGAGACCTGATCTCTGAAAACAGCACTGGAATACAACCAGGAAGACTGAAATTGATACTCTGGGTACGAATTTTGGCACGCATATCCTACTTCATGTATTTCAACTTTGTTGTGCCATGTTAGGTCCTTTTTGTTGATCACGTATGCCCCATAGCAACTTACGTCTTGGCAAACCTCAAGAAACTTCACGGTTCAGTTGACGATCAGGGTAAAATGGCTTCCCTCGGTCATTAACGTGTAACCTTGCGGGATTACTTTTTATTAGTCCGTAATGTGTGATTAATTGTGTTTTCCTTTTTTTATCGCATAGACTAAAAGTGAAACACTGGCTTCGGATCCACACATAGAAAATGGCTGAGGAGGGGACGGAACAGGGAGTGAAAAGGAAGCTTTCTGACCCCAGCCTTCCTAACGTGCTTGCGAAGAAGCTAAGTCCACCAAGAGCAGATGCCCATTATTGCAAGGTATATATAATACAGATTGTCGCTGGCAGTGACACTGAACGACCTAGTTCTGTCACTGGTTTGTGTACACTTAAATACACACTTGATCATGATGGGATTTTGTTGTTGGTATTTAGTGTTTATGTATGTTAGGCCAGTGGCAGAAAACATATCAGTTAAAACCACCATGCTCACTGCCACCGAGTCAGAAGGGTCTGGCTGATCATCAATTAGTTTACTTGTAGTTGTATCTTGTCTCAACTGCAGAAAGTTTGAGAAGATTGACTTTATTCAGGGATGCTATGAGTATGAGACGTCGGACATAGCCCATAGTCCGATTGCAGGGCTAAAATGTCCAATTAATGTAGCTTGCTTCACCTCAGCTCTTGCTATGCGTTTACAGTCTGCACATGAGCACAAAGTGGGATAGTCTTAAAAGAAAGAAAAAAGTGCCCCTTAGCAATCACAACACACATCTTGCAGTTGCATCTTAGAACAACAAACTAGAACTTTCAATTACTGACAAAACTGCTCCCCAACCCCCCACCCAACACGCTTCACACACACGCAGATGATTCCTGCAGGAATAAACTTGACACAAGTACTAGCTACCAACAGCCAAAGGATTAAGTTTCATGTTGTGCATGGGGATGGGGGGGGGGGGGGGGGGGGGTGTCACAATTGTTTGACTTATATATGTTGAGGAGTTTGTGAATCATGACTGTTCATCCATTGCACTTTTGCAGGGTCAGGAAGTGTACGTTCGTACTGCAGATTATACCTGGGTCAGAGCAGTGGTTACCAACGTCAGCAGTCAGAAGACACTGTGTGCCAGAATTGATGGAACAGATAAGGTGTGTGTTACTGATGATTAGTGAGAACTGAAAGTGGCATGTGTAACAAAAGAAACAGACAACAAGAAGTAAATATTTTTTTTAAACTGTAGTAACTTTTAAAAAATTTTAAACTGAAGCATTCATCCATCTGTCTAAAGTGAAACTTTCATAACACCTTTGGGGAGGGGGTTAAACTGGCCATCATGTGACAGATTAGCTGAGCTTGTTTAGCACTAATACCCAGTCACACTGTGGCACTGAATTTATGCAGTTTTATGAAGTAAAGAAATTTTGTTTCATTCCAAGGCCTGTTTGTACTCTGATACAAGGAACAATGCTACCTTTATTTGAGTCTAACTCTACTTTAATCCCCTTGTGCATGCAGCCACTGATAGTGTTAACCCATTTAACCATGAGTCCCTACAGCAGAGATGGATTGACCATGATAATTCAAGGGTAGTGCCAGATTAGCTTGGCGAGCTAATCTGGCACTACCCTTGAATTATCATGGTCATTCCATCTCCTGCAACTATATAGTCATTAGGCAACACCTCCAAAATTTTTGAAATGGGACCTTGGGGATAAAAGTAAAAGGGTTAAACAGTACAGATGGCTGCACACACGAGCGGTAAACTAAAATTTTGATTTAACCCTTTTCATCCTAATACACTTTTGCTTGAAATAAATTTGACTAGGACATTGACAGTTCCAGGGTGGTGCCAGAATAGGTTGGTGCCTGAGGCTCTAAGTCTAAGCTATTCTGGCACCACCCTTGAACTAAAATGGTTGATCTGTCTTGTAATATGTAATGTAGCCTTCATAGGGCATCAAGCAAATTTTTAAAACATCAACCTCAGAATGTAATGTGTTAATTTAATATTGCAGATTGTGAGCTGCGGTGTTCGTGATGTCCTGCTGCGTTCAGACAAGCCACTGGATGACTGCCTCAACCTGACTCAGGTCACCCCCATACATGAAGCCACAGGTCAGAGACCACATCATCTGTTTTTTAACACATTTACCTCTTATGCAGTGTAAGAGAAGACGGATCGACTACAAGAATTCTAGGGTGCTTTATCTGAATAGCTTGGTGAATATAGGTGCCAAGCTATTCTGACAACACCCTTGAACTATTATTGTTAGTGAATTTCCTTAACTGGTCTGCAGTCTCTTGAGGACAAATGGTGAATTTACGTTCTTTCACAAGTTTAATAATTAATCATTTATATTTGGGTTAAGTTTAAGAAAGACGGGTTGGTTTTCAAACTAGGGTCTGCAAATGGGTTACCTGAAACAAAAATATTTCTCTTAACTCATTGTACCCGAAGGCCGAATCCACAAATGTTGCCGTCCTCAGAAGACAGTATTGAAGTGCAGGACACAGATCGACCATGATAGTTCAAGGGTGATGCTAGAATAGCTTGGTGTCTATAGGCGCCAAGCTATTCTGGCATCACCCTTGAACTATCATGGTCGATCCATAGCTTGCTGTGGTGCCTCAGGGGTAGAATGAGTTACAGGAGAGACAAACAAATGTTTAGTGTTTGCTTGAAATGAGTTGCATCTGCTGCTTGATTAGAAAAAAAAGGTGTTAGCTGTGTGTGTGTGTGTGTGTGTGTGTGCAGCCATATGTGTGTGTGACTTCATTGCTTTATTTCCACAGTGAAAGGTGGTTATTTGTATTTGTTCCAGTACTGTACTGCCTGCACGAGCGATTCCTGACGGGCCAGTATTACACGTATGCTGGTACCACAGTAGTGGCTGTCAACCCTTTTCATGATGTCAGCCACCTCTACACCATGCAGCAGATACAGGCTTACCACAGCAAAGCCAAGGTCAGGACTCATCCTATGCTTTTTCAGTGAAAAAGGGTGAATTACAAATACAATATTTGAACGCAAATTCACAAGCTAATGTGGGTCTGCGTCTCTTGCAGGTAGGCTGTAAAGGAATTAAACAGAAAACAACATTCCCCCCCCCTTCACTGCTGAAAAAAAGTGAACATGACCGAGCTGCAAGAGGTATAGACCCTCATGAGCCCCCGATTTGCGGGGGCTCATGAGGATCTATGCCTCTTGCTGAGACCACTTTGTATCCATGTGCCTTTGATACTGCGATCATTTGCCGTTGAAATTTACAGTGATTTGAAAAGCAGTCTGTGTCCACTGGCAGTGAAGGGGTTAACATTCAGCAGCAGCAGCAGCACTGAAAGAGCTGACACGCGGAACCCCACTTGTTTGTTTGTGACAGGATCTCCCCCCTCACATTTATCCTGTGGCGGAGGCCGCGTACACCAGTCTGGTGCGAGAGCTGGGAAAAGTCAATCAGAGCATCGTCGTCAGTGGAGAGAGTGGAGCGGGAAAAGTGAGTCACCCTGCTGGACATTAACCCCATTGTGCCTGCAGCCAGAGGTACAGTAAGCACCGGTGGCTGCATGAGCAAATGGGTTAAGAGGTCTGTTCTTGACATGTTATCTGCCGTATCAAAAGGGTTCATTTCTGATTGTGGGCAGTGGAGGTGAGCAAAACATAACCATGTATGCTAGGACAATAGTTTGTAGCATTAACCCATTTAATGCCAAGGCTGCATTTTCCAAATGTTTCACTTAACTATGTACCAGTTCAGTGTTCCCCAAGACACACAGCTCTGTCTGCATCTATTACGCACATAAATCTGAAAAGGACGCATACATTTTCAGTCTGTGCGTCCAAAGTAAGCACGCAAATCATAGCGCACAAGCTGCTATCAAAAGTGCTTGCACGCCTGCGAAGCTAGGCTTGCCGCACAAACGCTTTTCAGACGAACTCATTTTGGCGAACCGGTTTGGAGTTCTGAAATCGGATTGACCATTAGCAGTGAGCTGACGTGTTCTTTTTAGCTATTGACTGAAAGTGAACTCCGACAGAGAGCAAAGCGAGTACATTCCCTTGAAAGGAGAAAGTAGCTGACTGAGAATGAGGCGAAAGTTAAAGACAATTTCATATAGGGTGTTCTTTTTAATGAATATTAATAAGTTTTGATTACGTTTTCTTTTCTGATTGGTTGTGTTGTGTGAATTTGCTGGATTATTCTGGAAATCTGCAATAGTATAAAAGATGGTGTTAGAATATGTGTGTACATTGTATGAGAGACACAGTGTGTCAAAAGTGTTGATGCATAGTAGAAGAGACAGTGTATCAGTGTTGTGCATTTATGGATGTATTGTGTGGAGATTGCATCGCTGCAATAAAATGTTGTTGGAACTGTTACTCCAGTGTGGTCTACAAACTTGTGCCACGTGTGACAAGTTGCAGCTGAGTGAAGTTTCTTTGCGTGTGTCTGGTGTGATTGTATCATACTACGACTACCACGTAACATTGTAACAAATATTGGAGCATATCTGAAGTTGTTATAAGTATGTGGAGTAAGTTTAAAGAGAAAAGCCTCGGGCCTGTGATACAGTGTTGCGACATTGGTACATCTGCCTTTCAAAGTTGACCACAATTTCAAACTTTTCCAGACTGTGTCGGCGAAACATCTACTCAAGTATCTGACTATCGTGTCCAATCCTGAGAAATTTGGGGATCAGTAAGTATCTTTAGAAGATTAGTTGCTTCAGGCTAGTCTATAGATGTTATTTTTCTTTCTGGCTCACGTGTGATAGCAAAAGTGAGTTTGTACAATGGGCCGATGGTCGTCCATACATTGTCCGTCACAGGAGATAAATGTAATGAGGATGGAAGGTCACAAAACTCGCTATATTGGTATTCATTCAAGCACTTGATGTAAAATGTTATCACACTCTCATCCCTCTGCCGACCAGCCCACCATCTGTCCGAGTCGTCACGTTGATTGGACAGTAATTAGTATGACAGGTCATTTACTGGCCCCAGTGTCTAGCTGACCTGTCAATCACTGGCCCCAGGTGCAGATTTAGGATCATATCAAGGATTCATGCATGTATGCAGACACCTCCCCAAAATGTGTGATTTAAGTTTAACCCATTTACTGATTTAGCCCCAAGGCTGCATTTCCCAAGTTTTGGACGTGTCACCTAACGACTATGTACCACTCGCAGGAGATAGATCGACCATGATAATTCAAGGCTAGTGCCAGATTAGCTTGGCGCCAAGCTAATCTGGCGCTAACCTTGAATTATCATCGTTTGTACCACTTGAAGGAGATGGATCGACCATGATAATTCAAGGGTAGGGCACTACCCTTGAATTATCATGGTCGGTCCATCTCTTGCTGTAGTGCGTCGGGGGCTAAATGGGTTTTAAAAATGCAATAATCACGGCCCCTGCTTAACTTTTTGTATACATTGTGTGTTTGTTTAACCAGGGTGCCTGAAGATGTTCACACGGGTGGAAAGATTGAGCAGAGAATCCTGGACTCCAACCCAATTCTAGAGGCTTTTGGTGAGTTACACAGAGGTGATACTCTAAAGGTGCGGTCTGACGGGAAGCGAAGCAGAAGCAAAACAGCCAGTAAAACACGAAACATCGCAGTTTTGACGATGTTTATCGTGTGACTAGACCTAAAGCATAACAGCAGCAAAGCGCGAAGTGAAGCAAAGCCGATGCTTTCACTGTTTGAGCGTGCTCTAAAATTTTGCGTTGCTTCGCTGAAGCATTTGATTGCCAGCCAATCAGAAGAGCCGACTTTACGGCAACGAGGTTGTTATCATTTCAGCGATCATGGCGGCATCAAAAGCTACTGGGCTTTTTGTAATAGAGTTGATGATCTTGTTCACTCTATTAGAGTGTTGTTTGCCATTTCGGCTTTCATTTTGCAGTCTTGTTGGCCGGCTTCACTTGAGTAGTGTCCGGCAGGCTGGTGGTCTGTTTAGTCACACGTTCATTGCGTGTACTGTAGAGTCCGACTGCGCTGGATGCTGGCTCGGGAGGTAACTGATTTACAACTTATTGCGCATTGCTTCCACGCAGACTGCTTATGCAAAACTTCTCATCGTGTGACCGGCTCACAAAGCAAAGCGTTATAAATGCACTTATTTTTAGATGCTTTTAGAAGCAGATGCTCTGCTTTGTTTGCCGCTTTGCTTCTGTTTCACTTCACGTCAGACCGCACCTTAACACCATTGCACAATGGGAGATGAATCAGCTGAGTACTGGCTGGTGGTGGAAGGGGTGGGTGGGATGTATTATTGTAAGTTCCAGAGCACAGACCAGCACACAATTATTGAAAATTGAATCTTTATCCACTTCCCTGCCAGTAAGCATTGTAACTTGGATGTCAAAGATACAATGGATACAATGTGTTTCAGCAAGAGACATAGATTCTCATGAGCCCCCGCAGTTGCAGGGACTCATGACGATCTGTGTCTCTTGCAGTTGGGCAGTCTTAACATTTTCTCAGTGCTTGGGCGATGTTTTTGGTTGAACAGATCAAATAAGAGGGTCTCCTCTGTTTCAGGCAACGCCGCCACACCACGAAACAACAACAGTTCCAGGTTTGGTAAATTCATCGAGCTGCAGTTTATGAGGTCAGCATTATTTTGTCGCACTGTTGTAATGAATTGCTGTTCTTGTTTGCTCCACTGTTCACCGACATATTGTTAGAAGTGTTTTGTGCTTTTCTATTTACCTTATTTATTGTGGCAGTGTATTGGAACTGTCAAAATAATTTACCACCCCCCCCCCCCCCCCCCCCCCTTCAAAAAAAAAGAAAAGAAGTAATTTCTATATTTCTTGATACTTTTGTGTTATATTTTGTGATTTATGCACCTGAAAAAAAAGAAGATAAAATGTTCATTTTTCGATGACGCCTTTAACCTTCTGGCTATTGGTGGCACTTTTTGTCGTGATGACTCTTGAGGGAATCATATTGACAAAAAGTGCTACCAACAGCCAAGTGGCTAAAAATGTAACCGGTTGTTTTCCTTTCATGTGCGACATTCATCTGTCTTCATTAATTACAGCAGAATCACAGTATAAGCACTACTACTCAGGGTGATGTTCTGTGACTTTGGACCTTACGGCTTTCAGCGGTAAGGTCCAGAATCACAGTCCAGCATACATATTGCATTCTGTCTGTGAGCAGGATGGGTCATATCCAGGGAGGCGCCATACAGACGTACCTACTGGAGAAAACACGTGTGGTCCACCAGGGTCATGGAGAAAACAACTTCCACGTTTTCTACCAGGTGTGTTGCGAAGAGAGCTCATCTTTTTAGATTAGTTTACAATAAACCAGATTCAGATGACTTCAGAATTTGGCACATTCAGGTCATTTTAGAACTGACCACATGCAGAATGAGATTACTTTAGAATGTGCCAGGTTCAGATGCCTTTACAAGTTACTAGCTTCAAATTATGTGTACTAAACCTGTTTCCCTTACTTTTTTTTACAAATTGCCCTTTGAACAGCAGTTTGTAGAAAATAAGAGAAACAGTCTTTCAAGGGCAGTTTGTAGAAAGAGAAACAGTCTTTGAAGTGCAATCTGTAGAACAGTAAAAGAAACGGTCTTTGAAGTGCAATTTGTAGAAAAAAGAAACAGTCTTTGAAGGGCACTTTGTAGAAAAGTAATAGAAGGGAAATTTGTGAAAAAGAGAGAGATAAAAATTTAAAAAGAACATTAGCAGCATAAAAATATACTTAAAGTTAAATGCCGTTCAAAGATACACTTCTGTTACAGATGGTTACGAAAAGCTACACACAGGTCTAGTTACGGTTCATTTAGACACTGGACAATCCAGTTCAGCACGTGCCATTTTTATGTCAGTCATGTAACCTGAATAAATAAATGTGATTACGCATTTGCTTTTGCTGGTTGTTCAAATTGCTGTTCAGGTTCATTAGGTGTGTCAACAAGGCATAACAAAAACAAGTGGTGCTGAAATGTGTCTTCAGATTTATGCGTAATGGTACTTTAAAGTTAACTCCTTATACATTGAGGACGAAATTAACAATTTTTGTTGAGATCCTCTGAGGTCTATATGACAGTTCTAGAGACAGGTTGACCATGATATTTTAAGGTTGGTGTCGGAATAATAATAATAATAATGTACATTTATATAGCGCTTAACCTCCAAATGAATGGTGCTCTAAGCACTTTACAAGATTAAAAATCACAGAACAAAAAGTACAAGAAAGAAAACGCTACAATAAATGCAACAAAAACTAAAGTGACACATATCAAAAGCTCACACTCACACATACACACACACCGTTACAAGAACATTTACTGCTAAAGATTGCTAACGCTCTGAAAATGCATCTAACTGTATGCATAAGAAAACAGATAGGTCTTGAGCAGTGATTTAAAAGCAGACAAAGTTGGGTTATGTCTAACATGGGCTGGAAGGTCGTTCCAGGCGCCTAGACTTACTTACGCCTGTCACCCCTACCTGGGTATAGGCCGTCGACGAGAGACCTCCAGCGACTCCTGTCCTGTGCTTCTCCTTCGATTTTACTCCAGGTCTCTTGATGTCTGCTTGGAGGTCTCGACACCAGGAGTTTCTCGGCCTACCTCTTTTCCTCTTTCCCTGGGGGTTCCATGACAATGCCTGCCTAGTGATACTGGAAGCTGGCTTTCTCAGACTGTGACCAATCCATCCCTATCTTCTTCGCCCAATTTCATTCTCTGCTGTTATCTGCTCTGTTCTTTCCCAGAGTCTGACGTTGCTGATCTTCTCTGGCCAGTGGATTTTCAAAATTCTTCTAAGGCAACTGTTTATGAAGGTTTGTACTCTGTTGACTGTGGTTTTTGTCAATCTCCAAGTCTCTGCTCCATATAGGAGAACTGCTTTTACGTTGGAGTTGAAAATCCGGACTTTGGTGTGTTGTGACAGCTCTCTGGAACTCCACACTTTTTTCAACTGGAGAAAGGCTGCTCTGGCTTTACCGATTCGTGCTCTGACATCTGCATCAGTGCCGCCTTTTTTGTCTATGATGCTCCCGAGATAGGTGAAGGACTCCACCTCCTCCAATGGGGTGCCAGCAAGCAAGACTGGTTCTTCCCTGGTTGCGTTCAGCCTCATTGTCTTTGTTTTCTGTTTGTGAATGGTGAGGCCCACATGGGACGAGATGTCAGCAAGCCTCGTGGTCTTGTCCTGCATTTGTTGATGAGTGTGGGACAGTAATGCCAAGTCGTCTGCAAAATCGAGGTCGTCAAGCTGTGTCCACAGTGTCCACTGTATTCCACTTCGTCTGTGCTCTGTGGTCATCTTCATGACCCAGTCTATGGCCAGTAGGAAGAGGAACGGAGACAGCAGACACCCCTGCCTGACACCAGTTCTGACCTGGAGCTCCATGGTGAACTGCCCTTCGTGGATCACGCGACATGTCATGCCATCGTAGCTGCTCTTGATCAGGCGGACGAGCTTTGTGGGTACACCGTAGTGTCGTAGGAGTTTCCACAGAGTCTCTCGGTCCACGCTGTCAAATGCTTTCTCGTAATCCACAAAGTTGACGTACAGCGGGGAGCTCCACTCCAGAGACTGTTCCACGATGATGCGGAGAGTGGCGATCTGGTCTGTACATGATCGGTTTTTCCTGAATCCTGCTTGCTGGTCTCTCAGCTGGGGGTCAACGGAGCTCTTCATTCTCTCCAGGATGATCCTGTTGAAGACCTTTCCTGGTACTGACAGCAAGGTGATTCCTCTGTAGTTGGAACACTTGCTGAGGTCGCCTTTCTTGGGAAGCTTGATTAGGTACCCCTCCTTCCAGTCAGCCGGCATCACCTCCTTTTCCCAGATCTTTCCAAACAGTGGGTACAGCATCTCCACTGTTGTCTCTAGGTCTGCTTTCAGAGACTCCGCTGGGATGCCATCTGGCCCAGCTGCTTTGCCGTTCTTCAAAAATGCCACTGCTCTTCTGATCTCTTCCCGGCTGGGTCTGTCACAGCTGATGGGTAGGTCGGTCTCTGCTAGCTGGATGTCTGGGGGGTCGGGTGGGCTGGGTCTGTTCAGTAACTCTTCAAAATACTCGGCCCATCTGTCGAGTTGGTCTGCTCTGTCTGCAATAGGCTTGCCTTCTTTGTCTTTTACTGGTCTTTCTGTATGGCCATACTTGCCCGACAATCTTCTGGTAATGTTGTAGAGCTGTTTCATGTTGCCGCTGCCTGCTGCCTTTTCTGCCTCTGCTGCCAGGCTGTCTGTGTAGGCCCTCTTGTCTACCCTGATACTCCTCTTCACCTCGTGGTTGGCTTCCGAGTATTCCTCCTGTGCCCTTGCTTTGGCTGCTCTCGTGCGACTGTTGTTGACAACTGCTTTCTTCTGCTTCCTCACTTCTATCTTCTTCAAGGTCTGTGCCGACAGCCAGTCCTTGTGATGGTGTTTCCTGAACCCTACAGTGTCTTTGCAGGTTGAGTTCAGCGCCTCTCTAACTGCCTTCCATTGCTGTTCTGTGGTGACCGCCTCCTCTTCATTTACTAGCTCCTGTAGCGCTTGAAACCGGTTGGACAGCACCAGTTTGAACTCTTCTCTCATTCCAGTCTCTCTCAGGAGGCCTACATTATAGCGCTGTCTTCTTGTTGTCTCTGTGCGGCTTTTCTTTAACTTGAGCTTTATTCTTAAGGTAAGCAGATGGTGGTCTGAGGCGACATCTGCTCCCCTCCTCACTCGAACATCTTGAAGGGATCTTTGTGTATTCTTCTGTGTGGGAAGATGCTGCCTCCAATGACAAGTCTGTTTAGAGCACAAAAGTCTGAGCCTAGTCCCTGTCTCCCCATCACCTCTTCGTATCCGGTGTTGTCCTCCCCTATTTTGGCATTAAAGTCGCCCATGACGATGGTGATGTCTCGCTCCGCACATTTGTCCACGGCACTCTGGAGTCGGTCGTAGAACTCTTGTTTCTCTTCCTCGTCACTGTCATTAGTGGGCGCATAACCCTGGATGACGTTCAGCTTGAGCTTTTTCTTGGTTCTAAAGGCTGCTGTGATAATTCTTGGCCCAAGAGGTTCCCAGCCCATCAGCGCTCTCTGTGCCACTGGTGACAGCATGAATGCTACTCCTTCTGTACGGGGGTCATTTTCCTCTTCATGACCTGAATACAGAATCATCTCCCCACTTAACAGCCTTTTCTGGCCAGACTGCGTCCATCTGGCTTCACCGATACCTAGCAGGGAAAGGTTGTACTTTTGCATTTCCGCTGCTATCTGGGCGGCCTTGCCGCTCTGGTACATGGTCTTGACATTCCATGTGCCCATGGTTGTGTCCCTGGATAGAGAGAGGCGGCTCGGTCCTGTGGCTTCCGAAGACTTCCGGCTTTCACCACAGGACGTCATAAATCTTCTGATAGAAGAACCTTCCTCCTCCAGGAAAGGAATTACTGTTTGTCTTTTCGTCGGCGTTTTTGTAGCTATTTCCTTTTTTGCAGGGTGGGGAAGCTACCCCCACGCCCAACCCCCTTACTAAGAGGACCAGGGGTTTTCTGTCGGGGTCACCTTCCCTTAGACCATGTTGGTTCACGGCACCTTATTTTATTCGGTGCACCCCTCTCGCGAGGGACCCCCTATCCACCACCTAGGGGACACGCCTCAACGCCATATGGTCCCAGCGCGAGGCGCCATATGGTCCCAGCGCGAGGAGGCGCCTAGAGGCGCCAAGCTATTCTGACACCAACCTTGAAATATCATGGTCGATTCACATCCTGTTGTTGTCTTTCAGGGCTTTATGGGTTAACAGATTCAGATAAAAAACAATGGCAGAGAGAAGAGCCATGGGTTTGACTTTGAGGTTTTCTGTCAGCTACATCAGTATATGCCTTCAATCTAGATTTATTGACACAATTTTCATAGAAATGTAGCACTTCACAGTCCTGTTGTTTATTTTGGATCAGTAGCATTCTCACACTGTTTTAGATTCTGGTTTGAGAAGCTTTCGGTTCCTGCTGATGACTGAACTGTGTTTACTGGTAATTGCAGATGGCGGGCATGTCCTCCGCCAAACTGTATCCAGACTGGCTGCAGCCAGTCCAGATGGAGATGAACGAAACATTCTTTTCCTGTGTGCCTCTCAACCAAGGTCAGCCTTAATAGTGTGATCAGTATTGCCGGTTATCTTCCATGCATATTTAACCGATGTAACATCAAAGCTGCATTTCC
This sequence comes from Semisulcospira habei, assembly GCA_036245525.1. Lineage (NCBI taxonomy): Eukaryota > Metazoa > Mollusca > Gastropoda > Semisulcospiridae > Semisulcospira > Semisulcospira habei. The sequence goes on from BTPG01000007.1 coordinate 160,489,516, forward strand.
CAAATTTTGTACGTTTCACCTGATGACTATGTACCGGTAGCAGGGGATGGATTTACCATGATAATTCAAGGGTAGTGCCAGATTAGCCTGGCACATAATGTCACCAGGCTAATCTGGCACTACCCTTGAATTATCATGGTTGATTCGTCTCATGCTGTAGTGCTTTGGGGTTAAATGGATGAAAAGCATGAAACTATCTTGCAAAAACTGTTAAGAAGCTTTCGGTCTGAAAGGTAACATTTTAGCTTTTCGCTGCCAAGGAAAGTCAACATAATTCATCTGCAAGAGACATAGATCCCCACAGTTGCGGGGGCTCATGAGGATCTATGCCTCATGCTGGCATTATTCTGCGTCCATGTGCCTTGGATGGCTGGGAGCTGTTGTGTGCTGAATTAACAATATTTGCGATCATTGGCAATGAGTGGATGAAGATTCAGAAATGTAAGGCTGAAATTCCTTTAAAAAGTTTTCCGATTCAGTTTAAAAATGATACCAGTAGTCGTTCCTGATTAGCTTTGACCGTTTCTGTACCCTGTGAATGAATCTTTTCTTTTTGTTAACAAGTGTTCTTGGCATGATTTTTTTTTTTTTTTTTTTTTTTTTTTTTTTTTTACAAATTGTTAATTTTTTCAGATGTCTTATTTATCAGATGTCTTTATTTATTCATGTTTGTGACGTACAGAATGTCAGGAGAATGATGATATCCACGAGACATTGGATGCCATGACGGATATCGGTTTGTCTCAGGAGAAACAACAGGCTGTGTTTGAGGTATTTCTTTTTTTTCAATAGGATATTCAAAGAAAGTCATATGTATCTCACATAGATCTTTATATGCCAAATGTTTGAGAAAATGTTTAATTATTTTAACTTTTGGGCCTACAATAGGTTGATTGTCTGTAATTTTATCTTCATACATACGTATGTAGAATCATTAAATGTTTTCATATTAGGGTTTGTCATGCAACGCTTACATGTTGGAGGTGTGCTGTATCTTTTTTAAAAATATATTTAACACCTCTGGTCATGTACAATTGTGCGTGCATTCATGCATCCTTGCACACATGCATCCTTGCACACATGCATGCGGGCACACACACACACATACACATTGTCGGTCAGTTAGGTGTGCTTGAGGTGTGGTGAAGCTGAAAGGTTGGAGATTTTCAGACCCTGTTGGCTGTGCTGTACCTGGGCAACCTGCGCTTCATTCAGGTGTCTGATGAGGAATCCAGCGACCTGGACTGTAGTGTTGGTGAGTCTGTAGCTGTTACAGTCCGCTTCTGGGTCTAACGTCAGCATACCTTTCAAAGTTTGAGATTAAAATTTTTTTTTTAAATTATGGCCTGTGGACATAAGTCGATTGCAAGCCTATGAATCGTTACATGTGAGGATCAAAACATGAACGGAGCCAGCAAGGGGCACAGATCCTGATGAACCCCCGCTTCTGCGGGGGTTCATCAAAATATGTCTCTTGCATTTTGATGGTGTTTATTGTGTTCTAGCAGTGGAGGAGCTAAACACTTTGCACATGTAGCCTTGCTGACTACAACAATGAGTGACCTGTTTATTTGCTTTTGACGCAAGATATGCATTGCAGCTTTGAAAGTACATTAGTCTTCTTTTTTTTTTTTTTCTTTTTTTGATTTTCATATTCTATCATTATTCATTGTCATTGCCCTATTGCTTTTCTTAACTCATTATTATTATTATTATTATTAACACACCTGTAAGCATGTGTGTACTCCTATGTTTTTTTGTGGTGGTGATTTACATGCACAATGTAACTTCATTCTTAACTCTTTCACACTTAACCCTTTCTGCCCCAACACACCACAGCAAAATATGAAACGACAATTATAGTTCAATGGTGGTGCTAGAATAGCTTGGTGCCCATCAGCGCCAAGCTATTCTGGCACCATCCTTGAACTGTCATGGTCAGTCTGTCTCCTGAATTGTAGTACATGTAGTCTTCAGAGGACTACAACATTGGGGATTTAGACTTTAGGGCACAATGGGTTAACATACTACAGCATGAGACAGATTAAGCATACTAGTTCAAGGGTAGTGCCTGATCAGCTTGGCACATTTCCAGTCGCCAGGCTAATTTGGAACTACTCTTGAACATCAGTGGTCAGTCTGCCTTCTGCCTGCATAGGTAACAGTTACTGAGTTATCAGATTCAAGTAGATAAATTCAAATGTTGCATCTAGAGAAATGTAAGTGTGTGAAAAAAATCAAATTTTTACATGAATTTGCCTGAATTACAACACCAACAACAAGAAATGTTGCGTCTAGGTTGCATGAGGAGACATTTACATGCTTGGAAAATGCACAAACCCTTTTCTAGGTAGCTCACAGCCTCTGGCTTTCCTCACTGTGGTTTCACAGTTGCCAGCTTTCCCCCACGTGCACACTGTACAGTCTTAACCCATCTAGCCCTGATGCGCTACAGCAGGAGATGGATTGACCATGCCAAATCAAGGGTAGTGCCAGATTAGCTTGGCGCCATCAGTTGTCAACTTTCCCCCACTGCACAGCTTAATCCGTTTAGCCCTGATGCACTACAGCAAAAGGAAGGTAAACCAAGATAATTCAAGGGTAATGCCAGATTAGCTTGGTGCCATCAGGCGCCAAGCTAATCTGGCACTACCCTTGAATTATCATGGTTGATCCATCTTGTGAATAGGCATTATGTGACACCTCCAAAACCTGGAAAGTGCGGCTTTCGGGATAAGCATCTCTCAAATTTGTGTAGGAATTTTGGCCCAGTGTCTGACAGAGTTAGGTTTTGTCTAAATCTAGTCCGCTTGTCCAAGGCTTGCTTCCCCATCATGTGATTTTTGTTTCCTCATCTGGGCTTGCTTGCAGGAGACAGATCGACCATGATAATTCAAGGGTAGTGCCAGATTAGCTTGGCGCCATCAGGCGCCAGGCTAATCTGGCACCACCCTTGAATTATCACGGTCGATCCATCTCCTGCAACTGATACATACGCATCAGGTGACACCTCCCAAATCTGAGAAATGCAGCTTTGGGGATGAGCATCTCTCAAATTTGTGGAGAGTTAGGTTTTGTCTAGTCTAGTCAGTTTGCCCAAGGCTTGCTTCCCCATTTTGTGAATGTGATGTGTTTTTCCCTCATCTGGGCTTGCTTGTTGTGGGCAGACGCTTCCAACACCAGTCAGATGTCTGAGAACTCCTATGTTGAAGTGTCAGGTATTTTGGCCACAAGTGCATTGCTGTTTGAATGCCCACCTCTGTTAAATGCTTGTTGTATTGCATGCCAGTTCCCTGTGCTTTCCTATCAGTCGCTTATGATAACAGTGCAGATTCTGCATGGTGTGGAAAAACACACCGTCAGAAATGGCCAATGCTGCAGAAAATCTGTAATTTTGTGACTGATACCCAATGACAGAAAGTTACGTACTTGCAGCATTGTATACAGTGTTGTAACTTACAACCCAAAGCCCCAACGCCCCACAGCAGGAGGCGGATCGACCTTGATAAATCAAGGGTAGAGCCTGGTTAGCTTGGCGCCATCAGGCGCCAAGCTAATCTGGCGCTATCCTTGAATTATCATGGTTGATCCATCTCCTGCAACTGATACATTATCGTAAAGTGACACCCCCAAATTTTCAGAAACGCGGCCATTGGGTGAAGTGGGTTAACTGCATGTGTTCCTTACTTGTGTGTAGGTCTATGATGTTAGACATAGCGGGTTTGAGCCATAATGTCCAAAATTATAGATTGGCACGCAATCGATGTAGATAGAATGTTGCTTGTTGGTTGAGTGTGTGGAACCATCTTGTTTTTAACCCTTTGGCTGTCGGTAGCAGTTTTTGTCGAGATGATTCCTGCAGAAACCGCTACCGACAGCCAAAGGGTTAATATTCAGTTTTGTTCAAAAGTTCATGTTTGTTTTTTTTCTTCAGACAAGCTCTTTTCTCTAGGACTCCTTTGTCCTGATAACACTGAAGCCAAAGAGTATAAGCTATGATTTCAAGGGTGGTGGTACCAGAATAACCATTGAGCTATCATTGTTGATTCCTTTCTTGTTGTATTGTGTCAGGGCTAAGTGAATTAAACCTTTGGCTGTCGGTGGCGCTTTTTGTCGTGATGATCCCTGCAGGAATCATCACGATAAAAAGCGATATCAACAGCCAAAGCGTCAACTCGTTTCTGTTTGCAACCTGCATTTGCATCGAAATACCCAACGGAGAAAAAAACACGCTTAGAAAAGACGGGTACAACATAATTTATTAATATTTTGGGTAAATACCCTTTGTCAAAATAGACAAACAAACAGAGAGATTAGCCGCTACTTATCTTCATTGGCAGAAGGAATGTGGCAACTGAAGGAGGTGACGTAAAATAAAAGAAAAGGAAGAACAAAAGTGCGGAAAAAGTAAAAATGACGTCAACAAAAAATCGTAAGAGAGAGACTCGGAAAGAACCTGAACACGAGAGACAAGAGTGTGTGCAAGCACGTGCAGGAGCGAGCAAAAGAAAAGGCGTGTAGGTGAGGCCAGAGAAAGAGAGAGCGAGACGGAGAGAGAGAAAGAGAGAGAGAACGAACAGGGAGTACCCTTGGGCACGAAGTAGGCTGAGTGTCTAATACACAAAGCCTGCTAAACACCAACCCGAAGGCAAACTTTATATCACCTTCAAGTTGAGGACTACCTCGGGGAAAAACGGGAGGACCCCGGGAAAAAAAACCCAGCATTTAGCACGGTACACAACAAGTAATAAGTCAATAAAACAAAGCAAATAATCAAATTCAGTAAGAGAATATTGGTATAAGTGGAGAGTAGGTAGTTGTAAAACTGTCTTCAAGGGTAACTCAAAAAATAAAGGGGGGGGGGGAGAGACGGGGGAGGGGGGGGGGAAAGGAGGAAAGGGAAAAGGAAAAAGCGTAAAGAGAGAAAGATGGATAGAGAGAAGTGGTAAAGGGGGTAAGGGGGGGGGGGAGAGAGAGAGAAAGAGGGAGAGAGAGAGAGGAAAAAAAAAAAAAAAGACAACCAGCCAGAGCCACCAGCCCCACCCAACAGGCACCCACCAGCCCACAGAAAAACACACAGGCACGCAACAAGACGACCACATACATCCCCAAGGGATGCACACGATCGCCCCGCCCCAAAACCGCGTATCACTCCGTGAGCCGGAGACCGGGCGCCCGACAGTGAAGGGCAAGGGATCAAACTAAACGTACGGCCAGCGCTGAGAAAGTCCCCAAGGGAAATGTACATATCAACCAGCGCCAACCTCGCCTATCTGGTTAGTGAGTAGTAAAACAGAAGCAATACAGTGAGGTAAAGGTACAGTTAGCAGACACAAGCAAGGTAAAAAATGTTAATCTTTCATATTCATCCCGAGTGGCGCCACAGTGCCCAGTTTATTAATTAGAAATTTTTCACGGTCTTTCCTGGCCCAGACATTACTGGCTTGCATAAGATTTCTGCATTTGCATTGTATTGTGTATTTGGTGTTGTTGACTAACCTCGTACAATGCTCCTTCCCTCACCCACCCCCACCCCCACACCCCACCCACCACCACCCCACCCACTCCCATCCGCACGCACACACACACTCACACACACACACACACACACACACACACACACACACACACACACACACACACACACACACACACACACACACACACACACACACACATCATTGTCATCTTTTTTGGTGTTGTCATAATCATCCTCATGGTTGCTAGAATAGACCAGATTAATGTTTCATTCTGTTATTCCATTTTGTATGTCATTTCATAGAAACATCATCATTTCATATTAGGGGTAACTCCACACGTGCTATTAAAGAGAGACATGTTTACTTGTCTCTTGTTTCAGCTGTACAAAGTTTGAGAAGTCTGACTTTATTCAGGGATGCAGCTAGGCGTAGGACATTGGTCATGGTCTGATTGCAGGGCTAAAATGTCTGATTAACTCATTCAGCCTGACGGCCGTCTTTCCCAAATTTTGGAGGCGTCATCTAATGACTATGCACCAGTTGCAGTGACATCATTCGAGTTATCGGAAACACTGAAGTGTTTCTGATGACTCAAATAATGCCACATTTCTTTTGCTTGTCAGTATTAAATTTCTATATAGTGGACATTATGTTCTATTCATGTTGGCAAACCCTGGACATTTGACCCGTTTGCGGAAATGTCTAGGTGTATCCTTGTTGTCTTTAGGTGCCACTGCCAGTGATTAAAAAAACAAACAGTATCGGGACGCAAACATGTTCCTCCACGAGAGAATTGATTTTGCATTTTATTTTAGAGATAGAATGACCTAGACAGAATACGTGTAGCATCAGAATAGCTTGGACACTTTGGAGCTAAGCTATTCTGGCACTACCATTGAACCATCAAAGTCGATATCTTGTTAATTAGGGTTGAATTAGTGAATAGGTTCATTCTGTCGAGTATATTGCTTCTTTTCATTCTGAAACACTAAACAAGTCTGCTGATGTTTTTCAGAAGGTGGTGTTGGTTTGTCAGTGACAGAGCGAGCCCTGGAGAGAAGCTGCCAATTACTGGGACTAAGCCCCGCCCAACTCCGGCAGACGCTGCTTCACCGATGCATCCAGCCTGGGGGTCGCAATCGGCAGAGCGTCTTCGTGAAGCCGATTGGAATCACTGAGGCTCAGAGTCGCCGAGACTGCCTGGCCATGCTGCTGTACTCTAGGTAGGGTTTGACTCTCTCAGCACCAACATAGCAGGAGATTGATCAACCGTGATAACTGTGATAGTTCAAGGGTGGTGCCAGAATAGTTTGGCGCCTGGAGGCGCCAAGCTATTCTGGCACCACCCTTGAACTATCATGGGTCGATCCGTCTTCTGAACAATAATGAGGTTGTCAGGGGACAGCTCTGTGTTCAGGACTAGACAGATGCCAATCTGATTATGCACAACCATTGAGCTATCAAGATCATTTTGGCTTGCATGCAAAGCAAAGATGAGTATGTTCTGGGCCAGGGGTCATCCGGCCTCAGCCGTCGCCCATGGTAAACTTTAACGTTGGCTTTTTCTCGGAGACCATTCAAGCCACAGTGATGCCTGATGGTAAGACCTGCCTATGTATGCTAATTTGGATGACATCTCGGAGAGGTCAAGGGACACGAGAGATCAGCAAATGATGTGAAAAATGTCTTTTTTCTTTTTTTTTTGGGGGGGGGGGGGGGGTAGAATTTTAGTAGTTGTTAGCATTTGTGCAATTTTTGGGCTCACGTGCGAAGCAAAAATGAGTATGTTCTGGGCCAGTGGTTGTCTGTCCGGCGTCGTCCGTGGGAAACTTTAACGTTGGCATTTTCTCGGAGACTTCAAGCTACAGTCTTCAAACTTGGCCCAAGGATACTTCATGGCAAGACCTTTCTAAACATACCAATTTGAGTGACCTCTCACAAGGTCAAGGTCACAGCGGCTCATGAAATATATGAAAAATTCTTTATTTCTTCAAAATCGTTACCGATGGTATTACTGAGAGGAAGATATACTTAACTGACAATTTCAGTCTCCAAAAATTGTTGTGTGTTGCCACACAACCAGGGACGTACCTCTAGCAAGCAGTTACCTAATCCCCCGAGTGTCCTCCCTATCCTTGGAGTAACCTCCCTTCCAAATCTCGCGAGAGGCCGTTATTTCCAGTTCATACTTGACTGCCATTTTGTTTAGATCCTTCTTTCTCAGTCTCCCGTTATCATCGTCTTTTTTGTCCATTCTTCGGCCTTGTTTGTCTTAACAAGGCCAGGTAAGGCCTCGGACATTGCCTCTCGCGATGATTGTGGCGAATTGGGCAATTTCCGTGGATTTGCGACATTTTGCCGTTCGTTTCGACTTCGTCTTCGATTGTCGGTTTTAACGGTCGTCTGCTCGGTTACGTAGCCTCTGGGCTACGCGCGTTTCATTTCCGCTCTGTTCACTGTTGCAGTTTTCTTCTTAAAAAACGTGCCCCAACTGTAAAAATTTCCAGTGGCCTAGTAACTTACATCCGTGCTGCCTGCCTTGCTCGGGATATGCATCGGACCACACTTGTGATTTTTGTGCTTCGTGGGAAGAAGATCGCTGGTCCGAAATGTGGAAATTCTACCGTCGTCAGCACCCTGTACAGTCCCCTTGGTTTGAGTACTGACAATTCTGCCAGCGCTAGCCTCACCTATCTGGTTTGTGAGTATCCTGTACAGTCCGACGAAGCTCCTCTTTGCCCTATCACCACCAGCTCTGCCGCTATCGGTGTTTCTTCTCTGCAGCTCTTTGCCACTCAGGCGCGGGTGTTGGACACCTTCCCTCCCGCTGCGGGTGGTTTTACACCAGGTGAGAATGTACGCCCCTGCTCATATGAGCGTATTTCGCAGCCAGCCCCGCAGACCCGGCCTTCTAAGACGGGTCTCCAACGGAGGCAACCCCATCATTTGGGGGAGGAGACAGCGACCATCGGCAGTCCCTGGCACGTGCCCTCTCCAGCCAGACGTGACTTTACTCTATTGCACTTTTCCATCGCAAAAAAAAAAAAAAAAAAAAAAAAAAAAAAAAAAAAAAAAAATAATCAACAATTGTCGTCACATCACGACTTGTTGCTTGGCGCTTCGGCTCAACCACTGTCTCCTCGCGCCCTGGTTAAAAGCCAGTCACCGCGCAACTCAGCCAGCTCCGCAGACTCGGCCTTCTAAGACGGGTCTCCAACGGAGTCAAGCCCATCGTTTTGGGGAGAGGAGACAGGACCATCGGCAGTCCCTGGCGCGTGCCCTCTCCAGCCAGACGTGACTTTACCCAATTGCACTTTTCCGTCGCAACTTCAACAATTGTCGTCACATCACAACTAGTTGCTCGGCGCTTCATCTCAACCACTGTCTCCTCGCGCCCTGGCTAAAAGCCAGTCACCGCGCACCCGTACCACACTTGGTATGTCCTCTCGGCGTATTTCTCACCCCTCCCGTCGGTTTTATTCTCCTATTGCAGACGTTTCCCTTCGGGATCCTACACCATCGTCCGTCCCCTGTCACCGTGATCCCTGGGTTTCTCCTGCCCCCCGTCGCTCGTGACACGCCTCTCGATGACGGGTGGATCCCCTTCGCTTCGAACGTCCTTCGCAGTGCTGTCGACGCCACCTTCATTGTGCTCCAGAGGGGGGACAATCCTGGTCCCGTTCCCGTTCTCCTGCTCGTCGCCTGCTTTTGCCTGAAAGCTGTCAGCATCTGCCCTCTTCCTTACGGCGTCCTTCTTCTTATTCTTCTTCATATGACTGTAGGAGTTCTCGGCGAACTGGGCACCTGGACTCCTCATCCGTCCCTCGGCGATCTTCTCTCCGGCCACCGCGCGATCGTTACTCTTTCCAAGGGTCCTGTTTCCCCTGGCGCTTGGCTACGCCGGTTCAAGAGGATGTTCTTCGCCTTCATCCGGTGGATTCTGCTTTCGACCTTGGGGTTTTGCCGCACCTTTCTCCGTCTAGAGTCCTTTACCCGCGGACTCTCAGCACAGCTGTTCTCCGTCCTCGGACTGTTTCACTCCGGGTGTCGAGACTCTACGGTCCTTGGACGAGGCCCCCGACCTCATTCTTCGCTCTCTTCCCCCCGACGCCGAAGATGCGGCAGATTTATGGGCTGACGGGCCGAATTGCCTCCCTACTACACCTCCTCTGAAGCGAAAGGCGTCGGCTTCGGTGGATGTTTCCCTTCAACCTAAGCATTTCCGATCTCTTCCGCCACCATCTGGCTTTCGTGATCTGGCGGAGGCGTTTTCGGCGCAATTGCCTATTGGCACTTTCAAAGAGCCTCTCTTCTTTTCCGATACTAGGTGGCCTGAAGGCGTAGACATTCGCTTCCCCACCGTTGGTACGCGGGTCACTCTCAGGCTTTTGCGTGCCCTTTGCCTCAGCTCGATGATGCGGCGGATTTACAGTTGGGTGAACGCCGCTTCGCTTTTGCCCGGGTCCCTCGCGGTTTTGATAAAACTGCTGTCATGATCCGCAACACGCTGGTCTGCTCCAGCTTCCGCGATCTCGCTACCAAGGCGATGGTACGCGCTCTTGAAGACCATTGGGATCCACACTCTACTGCGCCGCTGCGAGAGATGCATTCTCTTTCGGTGGTGGCTAATCGGGCTTCGTACCATGCTTCTGCAAATGTGATGGCTGCCGCCATCAACTGTGATTTAATTAGACGGGATGCAGTTCTTGCTGGTTGTTCTGGGTTTTCTTCGACAGTCAAGGCTCAGCTCCGCCAGGCGCCCATCGGCGGTACTTTGCTGTTTGGCTCCACTTGGCAAGCCGTGAAGGATACGCATACGGACATCTGGCCCATGGCTCACCATCTTTCGTCTCACTGTTCCCGACGACCCATGGCTCCTTTCTACCATTTCGGAGCGTCTTCACTTCTCGTTTCTTCACCCTCCTCCTCTTCGCCGCTCCCCGCTTTGGACTCGGGTTCCGAACGATCCCGTCAAGGTGGCGGCTTTACAGGACGAAGTGCCTTCCTTGCTTCTCCTATCCGCCACGGAATTCGTCCGGCGACAAGATTCTCTGGCTTTTTTACAGTCGTCTCTTCATCGTCCCCAAGTCGGACGGAGGTTGGCGTCCGGTGATAGACCTTTCCGCTCAAAAAAAAAAAAAAAAAAAAAAAAAATTTTGCCTGCTCCGTCCTATCGTATGGAAATGATCCGCGCCCTGCGGACCGCCATCCTACCGATGGATTTGGCTGTCGGTCTGGATCTTGCCGATACATACCTTCATGTTCCTATACACCCTTCGGCTCACCGATACCTTCGCTCCGTCTTCCACGGAGTGGTGTATCATTCCGGGCGATGCCCTTCGGCCTCACTCTCAGTCCCTGGGTTTTTACCAGGACTATGGCTGTGGTGATTTCCCACGCACGGAGGTCGTCTCTCAGTCCGTCCTCCCACTGCCTCGATGATCTTCTTTTCCGGAATCGGGTTGCGACCTGCTTGACCACCGACAGGGATGCCCTGCTTTCCCTTCTCCATCGCCTCGGTTTTCTAGCCAACTTCGGCAAGTCGGACCTATCGCCATCTCGCCATTTTCTCCGCCTTGAAATGGAGTTTCAGACCGACTTGAACTTGGTGCGCCTACCCCAAGCTCGGTTAGACAAGTTGGTTCTTTTGGCCCGTCGGATGTAGCTTGCTTCCGCGGCTCCGGCGAGACGGTGGTTACAGTTTTGGGTCTCATGAGTGCTGCGGCGGACTTGCTTCCCCTTGGCTGGCTCTACTCGCGTCCAATTCACCTTCATCTCCTCCTTCTTTGGCGTCTGTCTTCGGGAGATTTGGAGGTTTGCGTTCCGGTGTCGCACTTCGTTCGGCCGCATCTCCTTCGGTGGACGGATTCCGCGTGTTTGGCATCGGGGGGTTCCCCTCGCGTCCCCGCTTCCTTCCCTGTCGATCTGCACGGATGCCAGTCTTTCCGGTCGGGGCACTCACCTGCTCCATGACTTCAACACGACAGTGGATGTTTGGTCACCGGATTTGGTGGGCAGACACATCAATTGGTTGGAGCTGAAAGCAGTGTGGCTCGCCCTGATCTCTTGGGAACCACGCGTGACCAACCAGGCAGTCTTGGTTCTCTCCGACAACACGACGGTTGTCTCCTATCTTCAGACGCAGGGCGGGACCCGTTCTCCCTCCCTTTGCATTCTTCTGTTCCATATTCTGGTGTGGTGTCGGGATCGGGGCATTTCGCTACAGGCACATCACATTCCGGGACGGCCGAATGTGCTGGCAGATTCCTTATCTCTTCATGGCCAGTGTCTCCATACCGAGTGGGCTCTTCGCCCCGACCTTTTTTCGGATGATTTGCCGGCACTGGGAGACACCCATGATCGACCTGTTTGCGACGAGGTGGAACGCACAACTTCCCCTCTTCGTCTCCCCTGTTCCAGATTCTCTTGCATGGGCGGTGGATGCTCTCTCTGTCACTTGGGAGGGTCTCTTGGCCTATGCGTACCCTCCGTCTGTCCTGGTACCCAGGATTCTTCTCAAGCTCAGAGGCTGCCATGCAGTCCTGTTTCTGGTGGCAACGTTCTCTTGGAACAAGACCTGGACCACGGATCTCCTGAGTCTCGCCATGGATCCCCGCTATGGCTTCCAACGCTTACCACGTTGCTGAAACAACCCTGGCAGGATCTTTTTCAACCTTGCCAGGAGAGCCTCCTCTTACACGCTTGGCGATTGTGCGGCGCGCCTTCACCGCTCGAAGTTTCTCGGATGCAGCAGTGGCGGCTATCGCTTCAGCTCGACGGCCTTCCACCAGGAAAGTTTATGAGGGTAAATGGCGTGTTTTTCTATCGTGGTGTGGGCCGCGACACCTCTCCCCCACAACTCTGACTATGCCCCAATTCGCGGAGTTCTTCTTGTGGCTCTTCGAGGATCAGGGCTTGGCACCCATCACCATTCGAGGTTATCTTTCTATGGTGGCTGACACTTACCGCCATTTGGGTCGACCCGTTCTGGGATCTTGCAAGGATCTCGCTGACCTCATGGCTCATTTTGATCTCCGGCGACCAGTGACCCGATCACTACTCCCACGTTGGGACCTTGCGTGGGTGTTAACATGGCTCAACTCTGCTCGTTTTTTGAACCGCTGCACTTGGCCCGGTTCTCAGACTTGACGAGGAGGACCTGCTTCCTGCGGGCCATAGCCACAGCTTCTCGCGTGAGTGAGCTCCACGCTCTCTCCATACTTCCGTCTTGCCTACAGCTCCGGGCTTACGGCTCGGTTCAACAGACAGCAGGATCCGGTTCGGGCGTTAAAAAATCTATCTCCGCCGGTCAAAGCCCTTACGGCGGGGTATTTCCCGCCTTTTCTTGCCTTTGGTTCCGAACCGGCACGATATATCCGCCCAAACGATCTCCGCTTGGCTGCGTGGAGTTATCCGTTCTGCTTACAATTACCTCTCGCCTGCGGGAGCGACGAGGCTGCGGATTCGGGCACACGAGATCTGGGCTGTCTCCGCGAGTGTCGATTTCGACCGTAACTGCGCCATGCAGGACATTGTGGCGGCTGTGGGCTGGCGGGCCGAATCTACTTTCGCCCGTTTTTACTTGCGTGACCTCTCCAGCCAGCGGCACAACCTGGCTCTAGTGGTTGACGTTGCCGTGGCTCAACACTCCCTCCCGGCGCTGGCGGCGCCGTAGGTAACACTTGACTGAAATTGTCGGGAGTGTGCCCCGGCCAGGGGTCTAGCTAAGCAGTTACCTGGGGGTATTGACCCTAGAGCGGCACCCTTCCCCTCTTTTTAATTCTTCCTCTCAGTAATACCATCGGTAACGATTTTGAAGAAATAAATGTATTTTTCTTTAAAATAAATTTTTTCGAAAAATACTTACCGATGGTATTACTCAAACTTCCCTCCCACCTTCCCCGCTTGCCGCATGTCAGCTCAAATAGAACTGGAAATAACGGCCTCTCGCGAGATTTGGAAGGGAGGTTACTCCAAGGATAGGGAGGACACTCGGGGGATTAGGTAACTGCTTGCTAGAGGTACGTCCCTGGTTGTGTGGCAACACACAAACAATTTTTGGAGACTGAAATTGTCAGTCAAGTATATCTTCCTCTCAGTAATATAATACCATCGGTAAGTATTTTTCGAAAAAATTTATTTTAAAGAAAAATACATTTTTTCGCAAATACTATTCACAACTTCAAACGCAACTTGCTGCAGAGATACCTGATGGTAGGACCTATCTATGCATACTAATTTGGATGAACTCTCGGAAAGGTCAAGGGTCACAAGAGCTGAGGAAATAGGTAAGAAATAGCCATATTTTGACAAGAAACGTTATGTCAGACATGTGTGGATCGGTCGATACACGTGAGCCATATGGGCTTTGCCCTCCTTGTTTCAACCAGATTTGGCAAAATGGTAGCTGATGATAAGTCTTTTTTGTGCATATTAATTTGATTCACTACTCACAAAGGTCAAGGTTCACAGGAGGTTGACAAGAGTGAATAGTGCATAAATTTTGAGATTTGGAATTTGAGAAATTGTGGATTTTGCAGGTACAAAAGCCGACCCTTTATTTATGTTGGAACACTTGAACACTTGCTCATTTTAGTGACCCGTCCGAAAGGTCAGTGAGTGAAAAAAGCTGGTCACTTCTTCTAACTTTTATTTTGTTCACTAGTCGAATTGATTGGATTATATTCTGTGGCTTACATAAACAATTTATCTTTTTGTAAGCGTGAAGAAGGCATGAGAAAAGAGTCTACATTTGTAGCTGAAGCTAATTAGGCACTGCCATGGGACTTTGTAGTTAATGTGGATGATTTCTTGTGCTTGTTGCAGGCTGTTTGAGTGGCTCGTTGGTTTCATCAACCGCCAGATCCGTTCAGAGTTCTTCGAAAACACAATTGGTGAGTAGCATCTTTTTCTTGTATTTGACAGGAAAGTTGTACACCAGATATAAAAATATTTGTGATTTTTCTTTTCAACAGATGTTTCGGTGGTTTCTTTTTAAAATCATGAGCTAGAAGTTTAGGAGACATTTTCAGGTTATATCGGCTACTGTCAAAACTGCGTTAGTTCAGTTTGGAAATGCATGTATTACTGACAGTGCCATGTGACACTTCACCACTGCCATGTGACACTTCACCACATGGCTGATAACCTTTATGGATGGGCATTAGTAATTTCTAGTGCAGTCACCTGCATGATAATAAAGACAAACAGTGTCTTCGCCAAGTTTGTTGGCAGTCAGTAAATTCTTTGTTAACCTTTCAGCCCCAAGGTCCCATTTCTCAAAATTTGGAGGTGTTGCTTAATGACTATGTAGCAGTTGCAGGAGATGGCTTGACCATGATAATTCAAGGGTAGTGCCAGATGAGCTTGGCACCTGAAGGCCCCAAGCTAATTTGTCACTACCCTTGAATTACCATGGTCAAGCCATCTCCTGCTGTAGGGATCCGGGGCTAAAAGGGTTAAATACCTGGCCAGAATTGCGCCCAGCGTCAAAGTCCGTCCTGCGGGAGCACAGTCATTTACTATTTAGGCCAGGAAATATCAAACGACTATAGTTAAAGTGTCCAGATTGCCATTGTGTGCTGCAGGCCTGCTGGATATCTATGGGTTTGAGACGTTTGAAGTGAACAGCCTGGAGCAACTGTGTATCAACTACGCCAACGAGCGGCTCCAGCAGCACTACGTGGCACACTTTCTGCATCAGCTACAGGTAATCACAGCTGCTAAAGTATCAGGTCATTTAGCAATGAGACATGGCAGTAGGGAATTCATTGACCATGATAGTTCAAGCGTAGGGCCAGAGTAGCTTGGTGCCTAAAGGCGCCAAGCTACTCTGGCCCTGCGCTTGAGCTGTTATAATGATCCATTGCCTATAGCAGATCCACACCAGTCTTTGTGTCGGTGTTGCGGAAGGCGCGTGTGTTATTGGATTGACCCCTTTACTGCCGGTGATAACAGATTGAAATCTTTGTTAATTCAATGCCAGAGAGACGTGGCCGGCTGAAGACCATGGACATAAAGGGGTGTCAGCAAGAGACTTAGATCCTCATGAGCCTCCGCAACTGCGGGGGCTCATGAGGATCTAAGTCTCTTGCAGATGGATTGCATTCCCTCTTTCTTGGCAGGGAAGTGGTCAACTCTTTTCATGTCAGCCACAGCTGCTTATATAGCGCTACACATCAGTCATTTAATTAGCCAAGCGGTCGTCTAAGTCTAAAGTTTCAGGTGGAATACGTAGAGGAGTGCATTGCATGGGTGCCAGGCCAGTGGACTACAGTTATAATCGACCATGACTATGCTAATAAATATCCGGCCCCCCCCCCCAAAAAAAAAAAAAAAAAAAAAAAAAAAAAAAAAAAAAAAAAAAAAAACATGCATAGAAAGGACAAACACAATCAATTTATTTTAATAAAATGTGTTGTACTTGTCATTTCTAAATGTGTTTTTTTCTTTGTTGGGTATTAATTTGCACTTACATCTTTAGCAGTCATTTTATTGGTCTGGGTTTTATGTTGTCTCTTAACCCATTTCGCCCCAACACCCAGCAGCAGGAGATGGATTGATCATGATAATTCAAGGGTAGTGCCAGATGAGCTTGGCGCCTGAAGGCGCCAAGCTCATCTGGCACTACCCTTGAATTATCATGATCAATTCGTCACCTACAACTGGTGCATAGTCGTTACACAACTCCATCAAAAGTTGGGAAATGCGGCTGTGGGGTCAAGAGGGTTAATTATTTGGTCAACGATGTTACAGGTGGAATACACAGAGGAGAGCATCACATGGGTGCCTGTGGACTACAGTGACAATCGGCCGTGTGTGGACATACTGGATGGACGAGCCAGCATCTTCAGCGTCCTGAACGAGGTGAGCATGCGTACTTCACAACCTTCCCCCTCACCTCACATGAATCTGTATTGAGAACATTTAACTAAAAGAAAGCCTGTGTGTTCTGCCCTGTGAAGGCAAAAGTGCCATGTTTGTAAAGCAAATTGTACAACAAACCAAGGGGAATTACTCAGCGCTGGACAACAGTTAGATCCCCTGCCCCCGCCTATCAGGCACCCAATCTCATGTTTCATGAGTATCTCATGTTTGTAAAGGACTGCTCCAGACTTTGAGTATCTTGAGTGAAGCTGTAAGGTCTGAAATCACACACCAGTCTATCTATATCCTGTAGTCTTGCCGACCGTTGGGGCACCACTGATGACACACACCAGTACCAACAGTTAACTCATTGGAGACGTGCTGTATACGGATACGCGGCAAAGCGCCTCATATTCATATACGGCATGTCTCCAATGAGTTAACCCTTTGGCTGTTGGTAGCAGGTTTTTTTCACAATGATTCCCCCAGTAATCATTGCAACAAAAACAACTACCGGTTAACATGTTCAGGCCTGATGCATTGTACACAACGTGAGATAAATTTGATATGATAGTTAAAGGGTAGTGCCAGAGTAACTTGGCACCTGTCAGTGCCAAGCTATTCTGGCACCACCTTTGAGCTATCATGGTTGATCTATCTCCTATTCTGTAATGTGGCCTTCATAGGACAACTCTCAAACGTAAACAAATTCAGCCTCAGGATTTAAATAATGTCACTGTTTTTTGAAATTATTGTAAATTCAGCATTGGAGATCTCTAGCTGTCAAAGATACAAAGTGGTTTCAGCAAGAGTTACAGATCCTCATGAGACCCTGCAACTGCAAGGGCTCATGAGGATCAATACGTACACCTCTTGCGGTTGGGTGGTGTTCAGATTTTCTCAGCAGTGAACGGGTTAATGGGTTAACCCTTTTAGCCCCAAGGTTCCATTTGATTTCTCAAATTTTGGAGGCAATGCCTAATGACTATGTACCAGTTGTAGTTGATGGATTGATCATGATAATTCAAGGGTAGTGCCAGATGAGCTTGGTGCCTGAAGGCGCCAAACTCATCTGGCACTACCCTTGAATTATCATGGTCAATCCATCTCCTGCTGTAAGGGACTCGGGGCTAAATGGGTTAATTTTTCTGTTTGTTACACTGGATACATTTTCATATCTAAAGGAGGTGTACCTGAATCGCAAGTCCAATGACTCAGCCCTGATAGCACGGATACTTGACCTCAGGTCAGGATCGCAGGATCACTTGCGACCCAAGCGACCCTCGTCGTCCTCTGCCCCCAGTTTTGTGGTGCAGCACTACGCTGGAGCTGTGACCTACTGTGTGTCAGGACTCGTAAAAAAGAACAGGGTAAGGGCTAATAAATGAAAAGAAAATGTTAGACTGTCGGTGCTATTATTTTAGGCAGATTACAAAGTAAAGTAGGTAAAAGCACTTTCAGGGGAGAGAATTGTGCATTATCGACTGTTGATCGAGGTTGGTCAAAGCACACCCAAAAAAAAAAAAAGATAGGAAAGAAGGGTGCGCTAAGTAAGTGACTGGAAGCAGTGAATATGGAAGCCCCCCCCCCCCCCCCCCCTTAAGGGGGGTGTATGGCATATTCACTGGATTCCAGCCCCTTGATGCATGGAAATTTAGATCTAGGTCCCAAGGGGGATCCAGATTGTTTAGCCGGTGCAGACAGCTGTTACGGTCTAGGCGATCTCGTCAGTACACCATTCGGCGTACTGGTGGAAAGGCTTCCATATTCATTGCATCCTATGACTCGCTTAGCACGCCCTTCTTTCCTTTTTTTTTTCTTTGTGCTTTGACCAATCTCAATCTATGATCATTGGTCGATAATGCTCAATTCTCACCCCTGACAGTGCTTTTACCTACTTCACTTGTAATCTTCCAGGGTAAGGGTTACTTCTTCTTTGGTACTGCTTTCAGCCCACTTTATCAACCTTTCAAATACAGACAATCCACATTTTCAACAATCCAGACCCAAAAGGTGCCCGCCAAGCGTGTAAAATGCAGAGAAGAACCCAACAGAGAAAGAAACACGCTTAGAAAAGACAGTTACAACACAATTCATTAATATTTTAATTTTTATTAATACTTCTTCAAAATAAACAAATATAGAGATCAGACGCTACTTATCTTCATTACCGCAGAAGGAATGTGGCACAATTAAATTCTGAAATATTAATAAACTGTGTTGTAACTGTCTTTTCTAAGCATGTTTCTTTTTCTGTTGGGTTCTTCTCCACATTTTCAACAACAACAAAAAAAAATGTCGGTAGCTCACTTGAGGCTGCCCATACTTACTTACTTACGCCTGTCACCCCTACCCGGGTATAGGCCGTCGACGAGAGACCTCCAGCAACTCCTGTCCTGTGCTTCTCCTTCGATTCTACTCCAGGTGGTTCCCAGTCTCTTGATGTCTGCTTGGAGGTCTCGACGCCAGGAGTTTCTCGGCCTACCTCTTTTCCTCTTTCCCTGGGGGTTCCATGACAATGCCTGCCTAGTGATACTGGAAGCTGGCTTTCTCAGACTGTGACCGATCCATCCCCATCTTCTTCGCCCAATTTCATTCTCTGCTGTTATCTGCTCTGTTCTCTCCCAGAGTCTGACGTTGCTGATCTTCTCTGGCCAGTGGATTTTCAAAATTCTTCTAAGGCAACTGTTCATGAAGGTCTGTACTCTGTTGACTGTGGTTTTTGTCAATCTCCATGTCTCTGCTCCATATAGGAGAACTGCTTTTACATTGGAGTTGAAAATCCGGACTTTGGTGTGTTGTGACAGCTCTCTGGAACTCCACACTTTTTTCAACTGGAGGAAGGCTGCTCTGGCTTTACCGATTCGTGCTCTGACATCTGCATCAGTGCCGCCTTTTTTGTCTATGATGCTCCCGAGATAGGTGAAGGACTCCACCTCCTCCAACGGGGTGCCAGCAAGCAAGACTGGTTCTTCCCTGGTTGCGTTCAGCCTCATTGTCTTTGTTTTCTGTTTGTGAATGGTGAGGCCCACTTGGGACGAGATGTCAGCAAGCCTCGTGGTCTTGTCCTGCATTTGTTGATGAGTGTGGGACAGTAATGCCAAGTCGTCTGCAAAATCGAGGTCGTCAAGCTGTGTCCACAGTGTCCACTGTATTCCACTTCGTCTGTGCTCTGTGGTCATCTTCATGACCCAGTCTATGGCCAGTAGGAAGAGGAACGGAGACAGCAGACACCCCTGCCTGACACCAGTTCTGACCTGGAGCTCTCTGGTGAACTGCCCTTCGTGGATCACGCGACATGTCATGCCATCATAGCTGCTCTTGATCAGGCGGACGAGCTTTGTGGGTACACCGTAGTGTCGTAGGAGTTTCCACAGAGTCTCTCGGTCCACGCTGTCAAATGCTTTCTCATAATCCACAAAGTTGACGTACAGCGGGGAGCTCCACTCCAGAGACTGTTCCACGATGATGCGGAGAGTGGCGATCTGGTCTGTACATGATCGGTTCTTCCTGAATCCTGCTTGCTGGTCTCTCAGCTGGGGGTCAACGGAGCTCTTCATTCTCTCTAGGATGATCCTGTTGAAGACCTTTCCTGGTACTGACAGCAAGGTTATTCCTCTGTAGTTGGAACACTTGCTGAGGTCGCCTTTCTTGGGAAGCTTGATTAGGTACCCCTCCTTCCAGTCAGCTGGCATCACCTCCTCTTCCCAGATCTTTCCAAACAGTGGGTACAGCATCTCAACTGTTGTCTCTAGGTCTGCTTTCAGAGACTCCGCTGGGATGCCATCTGGCCCTGCTGCTTTGCCATTCTTCAAAAATGCCACTGCTTTTCTGATCTCTTCCCGGCTGGGTCTGTCACAGCTGATGGGTAGGTCGGTCTCTGCCGGCTGGATGTCGGGGGGGTCGGGTGGGCTAGGTCTGTTCAGTAACTCTTCAAAATACTCGGCCCATCTGTCGAGTTGGTCTGCTCTGTCTGCAATAGGCTTGCCTTCTTTGTCTTTTACTGGTCTTTCTGTATGGCCATACTTACCCGACAATCTTCTGGTAATGTCGTAGAGCTGTTTCATGTTGCCGCTGCCTGCTGCCTTTTCTGCCTCTGCTGCCAGGCTGTCTGTGTAGGCCCTCTTGTCTGCCCTGATACTCCTCTTCACCTCGCGGTTGGCTTCCCAGTATTCCCCCTGTGCCCTTACTTTGGCTGCTCTCGTGCGACTGTTGTTGACCGCTGCTTTCTTCTGCTTCCTCGCTTCTATCTTCTTCAAGGTCTGTGCCGACAGCCAGTCCTTGTGGTGGTGTTTCCTGAACCCTACAGTGTCTTTGCAGGTTGAGTTCAGCGCCTCTCTAACTGCCTTCCACTGCTGCTCTGTGGTGACCGCCTCCTCTTCATTTACTAGCTCCTGTAGCGCTTGAAACCGGTTGGACAGCACCAGTTTGAACTCTTCTTTAACTCCAGTTTCTCTCAGGAGGCCTACATTATAGCGCTGTCTTCTTGTTGTCTCTGTGCGGCTTTTCTTTAGCTTGAGCTTCATTCTTAAGGTAAGCAGATGGTGGTCTGAGGCGACATCTGCTCCCCTCCTCACTCGAACATCTTGAAGGGATCTTCTAAATTTCTTGCTAATGCAGATATGGTCTATTTGGTTCTCTGTTGTATGGTCAGGTGAGACCCAAGTTGCTTTGTGTATTCTTCTGTGTGGGAAGATGCTGCCTCCAATGACAAGTCGGTTTAGAGCACAAAAGTCTACAAACCTCTCCCCGTTCTCACTCATCTCCGAGCCTAGTCCCTGTCTCCCCATGACCTCTTCGTATCCGGTGTTGTCCTCCCCTATTTTGGCATTAAAATCGCCCATGACGATGGTGATGTCTCGCTCCGCACATTTGTCCACGGCACTCTGGAGTCGGTCGTAGAACTCTTGTTTCTCTTCCTCGTCACTGTCATTGGTGGGCGCATAACACTGGATGACGTTCAGCTTGAGCTTTTTCTTAGTTCTAAAGGCTGCTGTTATAATTCTTGGCCCAAGAGGTTCCCAGCCCATCAGCGCTCTCTGTGCCACTGGTGACAGCATGAGTGCTACTCCTTCTGTATGGGGGGCATTCTCCTCTTCATGACCTGAATACAGAATCATCTCCCCACTTAACAGCCTTTTCTGGCCAGACTGCGTCCATCTGGCTTCACTGATGCCTAGCAGGGAAAGGTTGTACTTTTGCATCTCCGCTGCTATCTGGGCGGCCTTGCCGCTCTGGTACATGGTCTTGACGTTCCATGTGCCCATGGTTGTATCCCTGGATAGAGAGAGGCGGCTCGGTCCTGTGGCTTCCGAAGACTTCCGGCTTTCACCACAGGACGTCATAAGTCTTCTAGTAGAAGAACCTTCCTCCTCCAGGAAAGGAATTACTGTTAATCTTTTCGTCGGCGTTTTTGTAGCTATTTCCTTTTTTGCAGGGTGGGGAAGCTACCCCCACGCCCAACCCCCTTACTAGGAGGACCAGGGGTTTTCTGTCGGGGTCACCTTCCCTTAGACCATGTTGGTTCACGGCACCTTATTTCATTCGGTGCACCCCTCTCACGAGGGACCCCCTATCCACCACCCAGGGGACGCGCCTCAACGCCGTATGGTCCCAGCGCGAGGGAGGCTGCCCATAGCATCATGTAAATGAAATGTTTGCACTCGGTGTGGGTGAATGTGTATGTTTTATGAGAGCATTCTTGTTAGGTTCAGCTCGTGGTACTTTCAGTCAATTTGCAATGGGGATGAAGTGCGAACAAAACGTGCTGTGTTATTGTTATTGCGATTAACTTTATTACAAAAGATCAGTTTAACCCATTTCACGTGGGTCCACTGCAGCAGGAGACGGATCGACCATGATAATTCAAGGGCAGTGCCAGGTTAGCTTGGCGCCATCAGGCGCCAAGCTAATCTGGCACTGCCCTTGAATTATCATGGTCAATCCATCTCTGCATCTGGTACATAGTGACACCTCCAAAATTTTGGAAATGAGGCCTTGGGTTAAATGGGTTAACAGAAAGACTGGCTGACTTACTTCCCGGGAGTTGTCCTTAGAGGACTGTAGATCAGTTCAGCATAAATATATATATATCAACAAAGATAGTTTCAAGGGTAGTGCCTGATTAGCTTGGCATTTGGCGGTGCCAAGCTAATCGGGCACTACCCTTGAACTATATGTGTTGGTCAATCAAGCACTATCAGTGAACTGTCAAGGCTGATTACTTGCTGTACTTGGTGCACCAAGTCTGAGTGGTATTTTATTGCGCAGGATGATATCCCGGCTGATTTGATTGCGCTGCTGTCTGGGAGTGACAACCCATTTGTGGGCGAGTTGTTTCAAAATTTTCATTGCGCGGAGTCACCAGGCAAGAAGAAGAAAACCGTCCTCACCAAATTCAAGGTCAGTCATTATTTTGTATGCTCGTGTTCATGCCCTAGCTCAGTGTACATCTGCAAACATACCTGAGATGATGCATTACACATGCTCTTCATTAGCAGGAAGATAAGATAAAGTTTATTGCTATGCATAAACATTAGAAATTGTTTTGTGGCAAATAAACGAGCATTCATTGTCAACACATACAACAAATAAACATCATAGTCAGACCATTTCTAAAACACCACACACACACAATAAACCTGCATATTGGTGAAAGTTTGCCAACAGAGAGAAGAACATCAAGATCTTTGTGTGAAAATGTATTTTAAAAATACAAACTCTTACATTCACCCTGTCACTGTCAAGAACAAGTGAACAAAATACAGCTGCAAGAGACACAGATCCTCATGAGCCTCCTCATTTGCCAGGCCCAATGCCCCTTGCTCACACCACTTTGTATCCATGTTCCTTTTGACGGCGAAGGTTTTGTTCCAGGATGTTCTCTCGGACAAAATCTTCAGTTTTCTGAGAGAGTGCAATATTTTTAATAAGATTTGAGCATTCATAGACTATGTTAATTCTATTATTTTGACCTTTTTTGAGAGTCTGTAGATGTTTCCTTTAAAGACTTGTGTGACATTTTAGCATGAAATATATTTACATCTTAAGACCCTTCTTTTAGTCTGGCTGGCCAGATTTTTACCCATCCTGCCGTGAGATGGCCTTAGTTGCCTGCTCGGCGTTAAACTCAAATAACTAACTAACTTCTTTTGACGGATGGGGCTCTTTGACCATTGAATACACTCATTCGAGATGTGCCGCCTCCGGATATACGTAGCTTTAGCCGCGTATCCAGAGGCGGCATGTCTCGAATGAGTTAACATATATTTCAAAACCATGATTCGTGTCCATTGGGAAAGATGACAAAAAATACAGTTTCTTCAAAAACATTACCTATGACATTACTGTCTGGAAGTGTCAACTACTTACCCAATTTTAGCCTAAGAACTTGTTGTGTTCCTACACAACCCGGGAGGCACTCGGTTAACCCTAACTAGGGCCGAGAGTAGCCTCCTGTCCCAGCCTATCTGGTCACTCACCACGTGGCCCAATCACAATCAGTCGTTTCTACTTAGCTGTACGTTTCAGGCGTGTTTAGCCTATAGGTCCCGGACCGTTTTTAACGGTTATTCACTGGACTATCATTTTTGTGGATTCCTGTGTTCCTTCGGACTTGTGTGTTTGGATTTATGTGCCTGTACTTCGATTTTGGTGATTGTGCTTCTGTGGGACTGTGCTTTCGTGTCCTTCTCTCCGTTTGCTGTTGGTATTATGGAGTTTACTAACCCATCACCGCATCGCAGGAGAGGTAAGGTCTCGGCCCCCTCCCTCAGCCAGCCCCGGACCGGGTGCCTGCTTCGGTTGGCGGTCATTGTTTTTGATTGATTCGCTTCGCGCACATGTATCGTTCTCGTTCTCGCGGCCTTGCAGTGCTTGCGCCCGGTCGTCTGCTATTTCTGCTTTCTGTTGCAGTAACCCCGTGCATACCTGCCAACGGTGTGGAGCTTTTCAGTGGCCGTGTGATAATCACGAATTCTGCCTCCCTTGTGCGGGCTGCAACTCTGACCACACTTGCGCTGTTTGTGTCGCCTGGCCAGAACAACGCTGGTCACAGCTTTGGGAATTCTCAAGGCGCGAGCGTCCACCTTCAACTAGTGACTGTGCGTACCTCATGGAGCCCCCCTCCGTGCCTGGCGCTGTCCCCAGTCTAGCACTGACCGTGGTGATCAACAGACACGTCGGACACTTGAGCATCGCTCATCCTCCATGACTTCTACACGGACAACGCCCGCTGACTCTTACGGGGAGTCAGCTTAGGGCAGAGCGCCTGCCTTATGGGGGCAGGCCTGCAGAGACGTGCTTGGCGCAATCATTTGTCCGACAAGAGTCTGGAGAGGTCTCGCCTGACAAAGCCTGCGTACTCTTCCGGGGAGTCGCTCAGTGAGCAGCGTGCCCGCCTTACGGAGGCAGGCAAGAGCCTCGTGTCCCGGCGTCCACGGATGGATGACAATTTTGCAATTTTTCACTCGGCCTCCATCCCTCCACGCTCTAGCGCGTCCTGTGACAAACGTCAGAAGCATCATTTTACTTCACACGCGTCGGCCCCGTATTCGGACTCTGCTGACAGGGATCGCCGCGGCCGCCGCTCCCATCATCGCAGTCGCTCTCCCCGTGCACGACACACGGCTCGCTCCAGGTCCCCGCCTCCCGATCATTCATTGTCCCCGCCCCCGCTTCACCCTCTCCAGTGGACACGACACTCGCCGGTGGCTACGGTTTCTCGTCAGGACGGGCGCCGAGCTTTTTCTCAATCACGGACCCTCCACCGGCTCTCGCTCCCTCCGCGGGATGAGGAGACTCTTCGTTTAATTCGGTTTCGGCCCTACTCGACTTTGGAGGCCGCTCCCTCTCGCCGCGCTCTCTGTGATTGATGATCCTGCGTCGACTAGGAACCCTTCGTCGTCGCACGTGGATACACTTCTTGGGATTGACGAAGCCGCTCGTCTTATCGCGGCCGCCCTCCCGGCGGACGCGTCCCGCCCCCCCCCCCCTCCCCCCCGCTCAAACGGAAGGTGTCCACCTTTGTCGATTTGGGCCGTCCGCAGAAGAGATTAAAGTCGCAGCCTCAGCCCCCTGGTTTCAGGATCTGAGGGATTCCTTCTCCGCTCATCTCCAATCCTATTCCCAGGTGTAGTCCTTTTTCGCGGATTGCAAGTGGCCCGCTGACCTCGACATCGCGTTCCGCCAATCCTGGTATGCGGGACATTCCCCATCTTTCCACTGTCCTCTTCCCACGTTGGACCCTCAGACTGTAGCACAGCTTGGCGGAAACACTCAGCTGAGACACACCTTCCCTCGTGGTTTGGATCAGACGGCGTCCCTAGTGCGAAACACCTTGGCCTGTGGCGGTTTTCTGGAATTACTCACACCAGTTTTTATTCGTCACATCGAAGACTCGCGGCATGCTTCGCCCCTCCTTGGTGATCTCCTCGCCCTAGCGGTCGCGGCAAATCGGGCAGCTTATCACTCTTCGGTCAACGCAATGGCGGCTGCTGCTAACTGTGACCTTATGCGTCATGATGCCGTTTCTGCAAGCCTGTCGTGGATTGCCCCCCGTTTTGAAGACACAGCTGCGTCGCGCTCCTCTCGGTGGCCACCTTCTCTTCGGTGAGTCTTGGCAGAAGGTGAAGGATGGAAATTTAGACCGCTGGCCCAGCCGCGTTACCACCTCTCGCTTTCACGTCGCCCGCAAGACCGTGGGCGCCACCATCACCGAGGGTCTCTCGATTTCCTTTCGTTCACCTCCGCCGTTGAGACGATACACTTTGTGGACAGACATTCCGTCCAACGAGTTCAAAGCCATCGCCTTGCGCGGAGAGGTAGCCTCGCTTCTACAGAAGGCCGCCACGGAGATAGTGTCTTGTTTCGACTCCCCAGCATTTTACAGCCGCATCTTCATGGTTCCGAAGCTGGACGGAAAGTGGCGTCCTATCATCTATCTCTCGGCCCTGAACAAGTTTATCGTGGCTCTGACTTTTCGCATGGAGACTGCCCGGACCATCCGAGCCGCAGTGCAGCCCATGGACTTCACGGTCAGCCTGGACCTCTCCGATGCGTATCTCCATGTCCCCATGCACTCTGCCTATATGAGGTATCTCCACTTCGCTTTCGACAGCGTGATCTACCAATTTCGGTCTCAACTTCAGCCCGTGGGGTTTTCACTCACATCATGGATGTCGTCGTCACCAAGGCTCGGCAGTCGTCGTCCAGTTCGATCTCAAACTACTTAGACGACCTTCTTCTGCGGAATCCGTCGGAGTCTGCCCTGCGGATGGACAGACGCTCTCCTCCGGTAACTGTTTCACTTGGGGTTCCTGATCCATGCGGACAAGTCGGACCTCTCACCTTCTCGCCGGTTTATTCTTCTTGGGATGGCATTTGAGACCGACATCAACAGAGTGTGTTTGCCGGAGCCTCGGTTCCAGAAGTTGGCCTCCCTCGCTGCTCAGGTTGCCCGGGCGGAGTCCGTTCCCGCCAGAGTCTGGCTACAACTTCTTGATCTGATGAATGCATCGGCGGATCTCCTGCCTCTATGTCATCTTCACTCCCACTTCAGTTTCATCTCCTGCTTCATTGGCGTCCGTTCTCCGGCGACATCGATGCCCTGGTGCCGGTGCCTCCCATCCTTCACCCACACCTACAGCGCTGGATGGACACATCTTGAATCGCTTCTGGAGTTCCTATCGCCTCACCGCCCCCTCAGCTCTCGCTATGCATGGATGCAAGTCTCTCCGGGTGGGGTGCACACCTGCTCCCGAGCTTCCTCTCGACGTCCGACCTCTGGACGCTGGACCTGGCGGACAGACACATAAACTGGCTCGAGTTGCAAGCGGTTTGGCAAGCGCTCATCGGGTGGGAAGTCCACCTTCACCACCAGACGCTTCTTGTCCTGTCGGACAACAACACTGTAGTCTCCTACCTTCAGAAGCAGGGACGTACACACTCTCCCGATCTGTGCATTCTCCTCTACCGCCTGCTGCGCTGGTGCGAGGACCGCGGCATCTCCCTCAGAGCTCGACGTATCCCCGGACACTTGAACGTGTTGGTCGAATCCCTCTCGGCGCGGCCAGCTACTGCACACAGAATGGACACTACACCCGGACATCTTTCAGATGATCTGCGCTCACTGGGAGACTCCCATGATCGACCTATTTGCCACGCGGTAGAATCACCAGCTTCCCCTCTTCGTCTCCCCGATTCCAGACCCTCTAGCCTTGGCTGTTGATGCGCTCTCCATTCCTTGGGACGGGCTCATTGCTCATCCGCCGACGGTTCTCGTTCCCAAAGTTCTACTCGAGCTCCGAGGTTGCGACGCAATAGTGTTCCTGGTTGCCCCATTCTCCTGGACCACCGACCTCCTCAGTCTCACCACAGGTCCCCGTCTTCGTTTCCCCACCTCGTGGACTATGCTCAAGCAGCCTCGCCAACCGCTTTTCCACCCGTGCCCGTAGCGGCTCCTCCTTCCCGCCTGGAGATTGTGCGGCAAGCCCTCACTGCCAGAGGCTTCTCGGGTGCTGATGGGGAAGCAATCGCTTCAGCCCGTCGACCTTCGACTCGGCGCGTTTACGAGGGCAAGTGGCGAGTACTCCAGTCATGGTGCGATGACCGGCGTTAACTACTCCACAGCTAGCGAACTTCTTCCTCTGGCTCTTTGGAGACCTCGGCCTCACCCCCATCACGAGCCGAGGATACCTGTCCATGATTGCTGACAATTATCATCATCTCGGCCACCCAGACCCTGGCGCATGTAAAGATCTCGCAGACCTGATGGCACATTTTGGTCTACAGTGCCCGGTTCCCCGCTGTCTGATTCCTCGCTGGGACCTACCCTGGGTACTGACATGGCTTAATTCGGACAGGTTCGAACCTTTTCCCTGGTTCGCTTCGCTGATGTGAAACGAAAGTCATGTTTCCTTTTAGCCCTAGCCACGCCGGCCAGAGTAAGCGTACTACACGCGCTGTCGGCGAGTTCTACCTGCCTCCAGTTCCAGGCGGATGGCTCTGTAAAATTGCTCACCGACCCTGCGTTCCTAGCCAAGATCAGGTCTCCCTTGACTGCACCACCGGTCATAACTATTCGGCCGTTGAAACACGCAAATTTTTCCAAGGGAGACCCGGCAACACGATCCTGTGCACGCCTTACGCGTTTACCTACGCAGATCCAAACCCGTCGTCGCGGACGGTCCCGCCTCTTTCTGCCTTTGGCCCTGGCAGACATGACATAATAGCTCAGACGATATCTTCCTGACTACGTGGGGTCATACGGTCCGCCTATCAGGACCTTTCCCAAGACGGTGCGAAGAGGCTCAAGATCCACGCACATGAGGTTCAAGCCATGGCCGCGAGCGTCGCCTTCGATCGCAACTGTGCTGTTTGAGACATCGTGGCCGCAGTGGGTTGGCGGGCAGAATCAACCTTCGCCCGCTTCTACCTCAGGGATCTGTCGGGCCAGCGAGACAATCTCGCCCTGGTGGGGGACATCGCCGCAGCGCAACACTCCCTCCTGGCGCCGAAAGCGCCGTTGGTACACACTTAGCTAAAATTGTCGGTAGTTTGGCGACTGGGTGTGTGGCTCTGTCGTATGCCCTTTATGGCGGTAACTTGGGCGCGGCACCCTCCACCTTTTCGCCATTCTTCCAGACAGTAATGTCATTGGTAATGTTTTTGAAGAAACAAATTAATTTTTCTTTAAAATATATTTTTTTGAAAAATACTTACTGATGACATTACTCGGAGGACCCTCCCACGTGCCCCGCTTGCCACTGGTAAGCTAAGTATCACGACTGATTGTGATTGAGCCACGTGGTGAGTGACCGGATAGGCTGGGACGGGATGCTACTCTCGGCCCTAGTTAGGGTTCCCCGAGTGCCTCCCGGGTTGTGTAGGAACACAAGTTCTTAGGCTAAAATTGGGTAAGTAGTTGACACTTCCAGACAGTAATGTCATCGGTAAGTATTTTTCGAAAAAATATATTTTAAAGAAAAATTAATATTTCATGTCTAGACATCATGAGGCAAAGCCACAAAACAAGCTTTGAAACTGAACAAAAAAAAAAATCGTTTTTGGCACCCCAGTGGCGACCGATGTGGCCATGGGCCTACCCTTTTGCTTTCATATTTGTGACCCTCTCTCACAAAATCAATCTTAACTCGCATTTTGGATGTTTTGACATATATACATTTCTGAAAACTACAATGTTTGCTGATTATTGTGATATATGACTGTATGCTGTAGTGCAAAAATTGTAGAAGTTGTTAGTGTTTAAATTTGTTAAAGCCTCCGGCGGCCATTTTGAGAAAACAGCCTGTGAAGTTTCTGTGTGCAGCATAATTGGGGGAAAGCGCAGACTTTTAAAATCATTTTTAACCTATTTAATGGCATTTTCATGATAAAGATTTTAACCATAAGATACTTTGGTATATGTAGAATACATTTATGCAAAAAAGTGAAAATGACCTAGATTGACCCCAGCACATATTATTGCGTGTAGTGCTGATCGGCTCCCTCCGAGTTAAGACAGGTTTCGTGAGAGAGGGTCACATTTGTAATTGTTTCCTCAAAAACATTACCGATGACATTACTGTCTGGAAGTGTCTACTACTTACTCAATTTTAGCCTAAGAACTTGTTGTGTTCCTTCACCACCCGGGAGGCACTCGGGGAACCCTCATTAGGGCTGAGAGTAGCCTCCCGTCCCAGTCCAGTCAGGCGTCCACTACGTGGCCCAATCACAAATCAGTCGTGATACTTAGCTCTGAAGTTTAGACGTTTAGGTTTCGTGCACCCGCTTCGCCATCTTCCCGCGGTACGACGTTCGCCGGTGGCTACAATTTCTCATCCGGACGGGCTCCACGCCGTTTCTCCCTCACAGACCCTCCATCGGATCTCCCTCCCTACACGCGAGGAGGACACCCTTAGTCTACTTCCTGAGGATTCGGTCTCTAATCTCCTCGACTTTGGTGGCCGCTCCCTTTCGCCGCGCTCTGATGTATCGGATGCGCCTGTGTCGACTACACTCCCTTCGTCGTCGCGCACGGAAACGCTTCTTTGCATTAATGAAGCGGCTCGTATTGTCGTGGCCGCCCTACCGAAAGACGAGTGTCCTCCGTCCCCCCCGCTCAAACGGAAGGTGTCCGCCTTTGTTGATTCGGACCGGCAACAGAAGAGATTCAAGTCGCTGCCTCAACCGCCTGGATTTCAAGATATGCGGGATTCATTCTCCGCTCATCTACACACGGATTCACAAGACTCCTCCTTTTTTGCGGATCGCAAGTGGCCGACTGACCTTGACATCGCGTTCCGCCAATCTTGGTACGCGGGCCATTCACAGTCTTTTCAGTGCACACTTCCCACGTTGGACCCTCCAGTTGTGGCGCAACTTGGCGGCAACTCTAAGCTACGTTACACTTTCCCGCGTGGTTTGGATAAGACGGCGTCCCTAGTGCGGAACACCTTGGCCTGTGGGGGTTTTCTGGAGCTTATCACGCAAGCTTTTATTCGTCGCATTGAAGACTCACGAGAATCTTCACCCCTTCTTGGTGATCTCCTCACTTTAGCGGTCGCGGCTAACCGGGCAGCTTATCACTCTTCCGTCAACGCGATGGCGGCTGCTGCTAACTGTGATCTCATGCGTCGGGATGCCGTTCTACAAGCCTGTCATGGATTGCCCCCTGATTTGAAGTCTCAACTGCGTCGGGCTCCTCTTGGTGGACGTCTCCTCTTTGGTGAGACTTGGCAGAAAGTAAAGGACGGAAATTTAGACCGCTGGCCCAAAGGCTTTTCCACTTCTCGCTTTCACGCCGCCCGCAAGGCCGTGAGTCGCGCCCTGTGGAACTCCAGACCCTCTTCGACCTTCATTCCCCGTCATTCCAACGCGTCCCGGAGGGCTCCCACTTTCGGCCGCGGTAAACCCGTTCAGACCTCTATCCCCTCCTGGCCCAAGCCTGCCCGCCGCCCTGGTCGAGGCCGCGGCAGGTTTCAATGACTACCTTCCGTTCCAGTTCCCGCCGACCCCTCGGGAGTCTCCGGTCGGCGGGACACTGGCCCTTTGCAGCGACGTATGGCGGGCGCTGCTACCGGACGACCCTTGGGTCCTTACTACCATCTCCGATGGTCTCTCGATTTCGTTCCGTTCCCCTCCGCCGTTGAGACGATCTCCGGTATGGACAGACGTTCCATCCGACGAGTTAAGAGCTATCGCCTTGCGCGGAGAGGTAGCCTTCCTTCTACAGAAGGCTGCCACGGAGGTAGTGTCTCGTCTCCACTCCCCGGCATTTTACAGCCACATATTCGTAGTTTCGAAGCCAGACGGAAAGTGGCGTCCTGTCATCGATCTCTCGGCGCTGAACAAGTTTATACTGGCTCCGACTTTTCGCATGGAGACCACCCGGACGCTCCGGGTCGCTGTGCAACCTATGGATTTTGCAGTCAGCCTCGATCTTTCAGATGCGTATCTCCATGTTCCCATACATCCGGCATCCAGACGGTATCTCCGCTTCACTTTCGAAGGCGTGATCTACCAGTTTCGCGCCCTTCCCTTCGGTCTCAACCTCAGCCCGTGGGTTTTCACTCGCATCATGGATGCAGTCGTCGCCAAGGCTCGACAGTCCTCCTCCAGTCCGATCTCCAACTACTTCGACGACCTTCTCTTGAGGAATGCGTCGGAGTCGGTGCTGCGGATGGACAGGGACGCTCTACTCCTGCTCTTGTCCCGCTTGGGATTTCTCCTCCATGCCCGCAAGTCGGACCTCTCTCCATCTCGCCGGTTTATTCATCTTGGGATGGAATTTGCGACCGACCTCAACCGTGTGTGTTTACCGGAACCTCGGATCACGAAGTTACCCTCCCTCACTTCTCGGGTTGCCCGGTCGGAATCCGTTCCCGCCAGAGTCTGGCTGCAACTCCTCGGCTTGATGAATGCAGCGGCGGATCTCCTCCCCCTGGTTCGTCTTCACTCCCGCCCACTTCCGTTACACCTCCTGCTTCATTGGAGGCCATCCTCCGGCGACCTCGATGCCCTGGTGCCGGTGTCTCCAATCCTTCACTCTCACCTACGGCGTTGGATGGACACTTCTTGGCTAGCTTCGGGAGTCCCTCTTGCCTCACCGCCTCCTCAGCTCTCGCTCTGTGTGGATGCGAGTCTCGCTGGGTGGGGTGCACACCTGCTTCCGAGTTTCCTTTCGACGTCCGGCCTCTGGACACTGGACCTGACAGACAGACACATCAACTGGCTCGAGCTACAAGCAGTGTGGCAGGCGCTCATGGTGTGGGAAGTCCACCTTTGCAACCAGACGCTTCTTGTCCTGTCGGACAACACTACGGTCGTCTCATACATTCAGAAGCAGGGAGGTACACACTCTCCGGATCTTTGCATTCTCCTCTACCGCCTGATGTGCTGGTGCGAGGACCGCGGCATCTCTCTCCGAGCTCGACATATCCCCGGACGCTTGAACGTCTTGGCCGACTCCCTCTCTCGACGCGGCCAACTTCTCCACACGGAATGGACTCTTCACCCGGACATCTTTCAGATGATCTGCGCTCACTGGGAGACTCCCATGATCGACTTATTTGCCACAAGGTGGAATCATCAACTTCCCCTCTTCGTCTCCCCCATTCCCGACCCTCTCGCCTGGGCGGTCGATGCGCTATCCATTCCGTGGGATGGACTGATTGCGTATGCCTTTCCACCGACGGTTCTCGTCCCCAAAGTCCTACCCTGGCGCATGTAAAGATCTCGCAGACCTGATGGCACATTTTGGACTGCAGCGTCCGGTCCCCCGCTCTCTGATTCCTCGCTGGTACCTACCCTGGGTCTTGACGTGGCTTAATTCGGACAGATTTGAACCCCTTTCCCTGGCTAGCTTCGCGGATGTGACACGGAAGACATGCTTCCTTTTGGCCTTAGCCTCGGCGGCCAGGGTAAGCGAACTACACGCTCTGTCAGCGAGTTCTACCTGCCTCCAATTCCGAGCGAATGGTTCTGTACAATTACTCACAGACCAGCCCTTCCTCGCCAAGACCCGGTCTCCTTTGACTGCCCCCCAGGTCATAAATATTCGACCTTTGAAACACGCGACCTTTTCTAAGGAGACGCGCCAACAGGATCCCGTGCGCGCCTTACGCATTTCCATACGCAGATACAAGCCCGTCCGCCGAGGACGATCACGCCTCTTCTACCTTTGAACCCCAAAAGAAATGACATAACAGCTCAGACAATATCTTCCTGGCTACGTTGGGTCATTCGGTCTGCCTATCAGGATCTTTCCCCTGACGGGGCGAGGCGGCTCAGGATCCGCGCACACGAGGTTTGGGCCATGGCCACGAGTGCCACCTTCGATCGCAATTGTGCAGTTCGATTTCTAAACGGACACCGCCTGCTGACTCTTACGGGGAGTCCACCTTAGGGCGTAGCGTTTGCCTTACGGAGGCACGCATACTGCGACATACTTCGCGCAGTAAATTGTCCGAACATCATCATAAGAGATCTCATTTGCAAAAGCCTGCGTACTCTTACGGAGAGACGCTTATGCGGCAACGTGCCCGCCTTACGGAGGCAGGCGAGAGATCCAGGTCTTGTGGCAGCAGTGGGCTGGCGGGCAGAGTCAACATTCGCCCGCTTCTACCTCAGGGATCTGTCGGGCCAGCGAGAGAATCTCGCACTGGTGGGGGGACATCGCCACAGCGCAACACTCCCTCCCGGCGCCGGAAGCGCCGTAGGTAGGCACTTAGCTAAAATTGTCGGGAGTTTGGCGAATGGGTGTGGGGCTCTGTCGTCTGCCCTTTCGGATGGTATCATTGGGCGCGGCACCCTCCACCTTTTCGCCATTCTTCCAGACAGTAATGTCATCGGTAATGTTTTTGAGGAAACAAATTAATTTTTCTCTAAAATATATTTTTTCGAAAAATACTTACCGATGACATTACTCGAAGGACCCTCCCACCTGCCCCGCTTGCCGCTGGTAAGCTAAGTATCACGACTGATTTGTGATTGGGCCACGTAGTGGACGCCTGACTGGACTGGGACGGGAGGCTACTCTCAGCCCTAATGAGGGTTCCCCGAGTGCCTCCCGGGTGGTGAAGGAACACAACAAGTTCTTAGGCTAAAATTGAGTAAGTAGTAGACACTTCAAAGTTACCCTCCCTCACTTCTCGGGTTGCCCGGTCGGAATCCGTTCCCGCCAGAGTCTGGCTGCAACTCCTCGGCTTGATGAATGCAGCGGCGGATCTCCTCCCCCTGGTTCGTCTTCACTCCCGCCCACTTCCGTTACACCTCCTGCTTCATTGGAGGCCATCCTCCGGCGACCTCGATGCTCTGGTGCCGGTGTCTCCAATCCTTCACTCTCACCTACGGCGTTGGATGGACACTTCTTGGCTAGCTTCGGGAGTCCCTCTTGCCTCACCGCCTCCTCAGCTCTCGCTCTGTGTGGATGCGAGTCTCGCTGGGTGGGGTGCACACCTGCTTCCGAGTTTCCTTTCGACGTCCGGCCTCTGGACACTGGACCTGACAGACAGACACATCAACTGGCTCGAGCTACAAGCAGTGTGGCAGGCGCTCATGGTGTGGGAAGTCCACCTTTGCAACCAGACGTTTCTTGTCCTGTCGGACAACACTACGGTCGTCTCATACATTCAGAAGCAGGGAGGTACACACTCTCCGGATCTTTGCATTCTCCTCTACCGCCTGATGTGCTGGTGCGAGGACCGCGGCATCTCTCTCCGAGCTCGACATATCCCCGGACGCTTGAACGTCTTGGCCGACTCCCTCTCTCGACGCGGCCAACTTCTCCACACGGAATGGACTCTTCACCCGGACATCTTTCAGATGATCTGCGCTCACTGGGAGACTCCCATGATCGACTTATTTGCCACAAGGTGGAATCATCAACTTCCCCTCTTCGTCTCCCCCATTCCCGACCCTCTCGCCTGGGCGGTCGATGCGCTATCCATTCCGTGGGATGGACTGATTGCGTATGCCTTTCCACCGACGGTTCTCGTCCCCAAAGTCCTACCCTGGCGCATGTAAAGATCTCGCAGACCTGATGGCACATTTTGGACTGCAGCGTCCGGTCCCCCGCTCTCTGATTCCTCGCTGGGACCTACCCTGGGTCTTGACGTGGCTTAATTCGGACAGATTTGAACCCCTTTCCCTGGCTAGCTTCGCGGATGTGACACGGAAGACATGCTTCCTTTTGGCCTTAGCCTCGGCGGCCAGGGTAAGCGAACTACACGCTCTGTCAGCGAGTTCTACCTGCCTCCAATTCCGAGCGAATGGTTCTGTACAATTACTCACAGACCAGCCCTTCCTCGCCAAGACCCGGTCTCCTTTGACTGCCCCCCAGGTCATAAATATTCGACCTTTGAAACACGCGACCTTTTCTAAGGAGACGCGCCAACAGGATCCCGTGCGCGCCTTACGCATTTCCATACGCAGATACAAGCCCGTCCGCCGAGGACGATCACGCCTCTTCTACCTTTGAACCCCAAAAGAAATGACATAACAGCTCAGACAATATCTTCCTGGCTACGTTGGGTCATTCGGTCTGCCTATCAGGATCTTTCCCCTGACGGGGCGAGGCGGCTCAGGATCCGCGCACACGAGGTTCGGGCCATGGCCACGAGTGCCACCTTCGATCGCAATTGTGCAGTTCGATTTCTAAACGGACACCGCCTGCTGACTCTTACGGGGAGTCCACCTTAGGGCGTAGCGTTTGCCTTACGGAGGCACGCATACTGCGACATACTTCGCGCAGTAAATTGTCCGAACATCATCATAAGAGATCTCATTTGCAAAAGCCTGCGTACTCTTACGGAGAGACGCTTATGCGGCAACGTGCCCGCCTTACGGAGGCAGGCGAGAGATCCAGGTCTTGTGGCAGCAGTGGGCTGGCGGGCAGAGTCAACATTCGCCCGCTTCTACCTCAGGGATCTGTCGGGCCAGCGAGAGAATCTCGCACTGGTGGGGGGACATCGCCACAGCGCAACACTCCCTCCCGGCGCCGGAAGCGCCGTAGGTAGGCACTTAGCTAAAATTGTCGGGAGTTTGGCGAATGGGTGTGGGGCTCTGTCGTCTGCCCTTTCGGATGGTATCATTGGGCGCGGCACCCTCCACCTTTTCGCCATTCTTCCAGACAGTAATGTCATCGGTAATGTTTTTGAGGAAACAAATTAATTTTTCTCTAAAATATATTTTTTCGAAAAATACTTACCGATGACATTACTCGAAGGACCCTCCCACCTGCCCCGCTTGCCGCTGGTAAGCTAAGTATCACAACTGATTTGTGATTGGGCCACGTAGTGGACGCCTGACTGGACTGGGACGGGAGGCTACTCTCAGCCCTAATGAGGGTTCCCCGAGTGCCTCCCGGGTGGTGAAGGAACACAACAAGTTCTTAGGCTAAAATTGAGTAAGTAGTAGACACTTCCATTGGGCGCGGCACCCTCCACCTTTTCGCCATTCTTCCAGACAGTAATGTCATCGGTAATTAACGCTGCATTCATCAAGGGTAACTTTGAAAAATCTCACTCTCGTGGTCTTAAAACCTAATCCTACTTGCTTTCGCTCGTAGGATAAGGTTTTAAAACCACTTGAGTGAGATTCTCAGTATCACCGAAACACCGATGTAAGAAGCTATATATCTTGACATACACCTACTGCTGTGTACATTCAGAGCAACAGACATATGATTACAGCATCGCTGTTTTCTGTCAACATTTCCAGAGTTCCCTGGATGAGTTGATGTCGTCTCTGGTGACGTCGGACATTCACTACATCCGCTGCCTGAAGCCCAATGAGCAAAACGCCCATGGCCTTTTCCAGCCGCCCTATGTCCTGCAGCAGCTGCGGGCATGTGGTGCCATAGAAACTGTTGACATCTGTCGCCGTGGTTACCCAGCCAGGTCAGTACTGTAATGGAGAGCGGAAAATAGATTGGACTGGTACCTTCAAGCAGAAGGCATAGATTCTCTGAAGACGCAGTAGCATTTTGTTCAGCAACAAAATAAGACTTTAAATATAAGGGATTTTGTTTTCATCCCTGCGTCACATGACCAATTACTTTAGCGCAAACCGTACCATGTGATCTTGCTACAAAAACCCTTGTAGCGACTAAGGACGGACTTTTTGTAGCCCTCTTTCTGATGCATCTTGGATGCCAGTTTTGCTCTATGAAAGATCACCAAAACGTTCTAAAGTACAAAGTTACTTGTGTTCAAAACAACAGGCACACTACTGGAGACGGCAACGTCATGAAAGATTTTAGATTACATCATAAGTCTATTATGTATTAATGTATATTCTTTTGACGTCGGTCATGTCTGGAATGATCCAGGTCCGAAGATTTCTTCTTGACTTCTTTTATGAAAATAGTGGAGGAATGAAAACAAATACGTTATTGGCAGCAAGGGTTTGCTGCATGGACCCTTGTAGGCCTTCGGGAAGTAAAAAAACAAACATTGGGGTACAATGGTTCCTTTGACCTCCCTCAGGTCTGCAAGGGTTCGTGTAGCAAACCCCAGCTACCAATGACCTCTATTGACAATATGAAATAGGGGTTAGGAATGTTGTGTAGTGTTGCATACATTCTCTCTAACTTTCACACAACGGTAGTAGTGTAGTAGTACAAACATGAAACACCAATGAAATATACAGCGTAAGTGCTCTTGCACTGAAAGAGGCTTACAATTGTAGAATGACTAAGAGAAGAATTATACACAGGTATAATAACAAGAGAATCTATGTGGGTGAATCTGAAAGTAGATGTCGCAAACAGAAATCAATAAATTCAAAATCTCGCACATAAAAATGTCCATATTTTCATACTTGAAACAGCTGAGTCATAGCAAGAACTCCAGTGGTTGCAACAAAAAAAAACACTTCTTGTTAGCGCCTTACATCGTGAGGCTGCTTTAAAAAAAAATCAGCTTATTGTCCTATCTGGGCTACATTACAGATTAGGATCAACTGTTTTAGTTCAAGGGTGGTGCCAGAATAGCTTGGCGCTGGAAGCGCCAAGCTATTCTGGCACCATCCTTGAACTATCATAGTCAAATTTATTTCAAGCAATAGGTGTATCAGGATAAAAAGGGTTAACAGGAATTTGTGTTGAGCAGATTGGGAAGTGAAGGGAAACGGATCCAGGGAAAGGAAGCGCTGTTTGTGCTCACCAGAATTTTGTATTATGCCATTCAGCCCTGATGCACTACAGCAGGAGATGGGTCGACCATAATAATTTAAGGGTAGTGCCAGATTAGCTTGGCGCCTTTCGGCGCCAAGCTAATCTGGCACTGCCCTTGAATTATGGTCGATCCATCTCTTTCAACTGGTGCATAGTCATGATGCCTCCAAAATTTGGAAAATATGGCCGTCGGGCTGAAAGAGATTGTTAGGAGTTTTTGTTAACTGGACTCAACTGTATAGAGATAGGGATGGTACAAGAAGCTACACAAAACGGGCTATGCAACAAAAATTAATTTCCGCACCCCACCGGCATCTGGGTGAGCCTAAACACTGGCCTGCCTTTCTGTGTTTTTTTCCCCCACAAAATCCCAGCATTTGCTATGCCTGTTTCAGAGCAGTCCTAAAGTCTGTTTTCTTCCACAGAATGCCATACAACGAATTTCAGCAGCGATACAGCCTCATCCTTCGACGTCACCAGTACCTGCAGGATCGCCTCAGCCCCCAGTTGCCATCGGATGATGAGCTTTACCGGGACAAGGAGAATGTCTGTGATTCATTGGACGAGCTGCTGCAGCAACAGTTGGACCTGCCCAGAACGCCCAAGAGAACGCCGACTCCCAGGAAGAAACTGCGCCGCAGGACAGGTTCCGTGTTTGCATTTGCCATAATTGTTACCTTGATATTAACCCTGCAGGCAGATTTTAGAGGTGTCACCTAACGACTGTACTGGTGGCAGAAGATGGATCAGCCATGATAATTCAAGGGTAGTGCCAGATTAAAAAGCTTGGCGCCATCTGGCACTACCCTTGAATTATCAGGGTCGGTCCATCTCTTGCTGTAGTGTGTCAGAGCTAAATGAGTTAAGTATACAGACTTTGTTCCTCTCTCCCTCTTTATTTTATTGTATTTCATTTTTTGTTAGTGCAGCTGTTTTTTCCTCCTCCATGTGCATAGCCAGGTATTTGAGCCATGTTTCGTCTTGTTTAGGTCTGACGCAGCACGATCACTCCCGCAAGGTTTGTGCCTCAGTGCTGCAGATCGTGTTCGGGGGTAGGGGCGGAAAAAGCATGTGTCAGCAGTTCGGCCGTACAAAACTCTTTCTCCTGGAAAATCAGGTAAGAGATGCTGTCAATGAAACTCAAACAGTATATTTAACTTCCCGACTGCTGAGAAAAAGTGAATACGATAAAACTGCAAGAGACATACATTATAGTCCTCATAGAGTCATACATTATAATCCTCATAGAGTCATAAGCTCCACAGTTGTGAGGACTCATGAGGATCTATGCCTCTCTCTGACACCACTTTGAATCTATGTTCTTGTGACGGCTGGAGCTCTTTGGTGTGGAATTAACAAACATTTCAGAAACTGTACGTCACGAGGCAGTCAGCTGGCAGTGATGGAGTTCATTTTAGCCAGAAGCGTAGGAATTCTTAATGTAATTTGGCATAGATAATCAGCAATTATTTGTTTTTTCAAAATCCATACCGATGGCATTACTGTATGGAATACACCCTTTAGCTTACCGAATTCAGCCTCAAAGCCGTTCTTCTGTACCCACACGATACGGACCGTAATTGTAGAGAGTTGTAACCAAGCACCTGGATAGTCTCCCTTCCCTCCATCCGGGTGCGCACGCCGCGTTCCCGCCAGTAAGTTGCATCGGCTTCAGCCTCCAGCTTTTAATCGGATTTCGGAACTTCTTATTTGTGAATTCTAAACTCTTGCCTCACAAGAATGACGAGGTAAAGCCTTGAGTTATGCCTTCGCGGCCGGCCAAGAATTTTACAGCCGACGGCACAGGCACAACTCGAAAGAAATGGCGGTTCGGGTACAATCGATTTTCGAGTTTTCGATTAGTAGTGGGTTCATGCACGGGGCCTTTCATTAGTGGCCCCGGGCTTTTACACTCATGTGTGGCCTTTGTGTTACAGTACTCAACTGCACACTTGTCGCCGCTGCAAAGGTTTCCAGTGGCCCTCGGACACACACGCCCGATGTTTACCTTGTTCTGGCTGTTCTTCGTCCCACCCATGTGTTGTGTGCGCCTCATGGAAGGAACGGAAATGGTCCCTGCTGTGGGAGTTTTATGGGCGCAGACGGCCAGCAGAGCAGACTGAACAAAGAGCACCCAGGCTGCCTACAAAAGAGGGGAACATACCATGTCACCGGACGGAGCCAGACCCTTCGGTGACCGTTTCGACTTTTTGTCCCACAGCGCCGCTCATACAAGCATCTACACAGAAGGTAGGCTGTCATTCTCATTCTCTTACCAAGTCGCAGAACCCTATCCAAGTCGCAGAACCCTATCCCGACTGCAGGTCCTCGGAATTTGGGGAGTGGGATGTTGGCCTGCGCAGTCTCACATGGTCCCCAAGTATTGGTGACTGAGACTCTTTCGACCCCCTCTCTCGGCCTCTCAGTGGAAGTGTCAGGGACCAATCAGAAGCGGACTGCCTATGAGGCCACTGACGCAGTACGGCTTTTGCCTCACAGCCCTCGACGCTAGCTTCCATTTCCACAGAGACAATTATATCCCGTCGCATCGGTCACCTATGACCCGACACGTTTCCCCCGCACATTCATGTACGAGTTCCTGTACCACAGGGAGTCATCTAGCTCGGACACGTTCTTGGAGCAGATCTTTTGGGCACTGTCGACCGCAATCTCCGCAGCGACGTCTGAGGTCCCAGACAAGTCGACTTCCTGACATGGATAGACGTCCCTCTCGACGCTCCCCCTGGGAACTCCGTGCAAGCCAGGATTGTGCGCCCTCAAGCAACGGGCGCTATTGTCATATTCCTACTGCGCGTTTTTCTTCACCCCCAGGTTCTCTATGTCAGCACACAGCGCCTTCGTGAGACAGACCCTATGGAAGCCCACCGCACTGGACACCTACGCATCACGGCGGATCCCGTCGGCGTTCTCCGGACTCTGCGACTTATGACTCGGACGCACTCAGACTGCACCCGGAAGACTCGGCATCGGCCCTGCTAGCTCCAGAGACACCTTCTGACCCACGTAGCCCTCCCGCTTCCGACCGGTAGAAGAGACGCCCTTGCTTTCGGAGACTTCTTGGGCTTTAGACGAAGCGGCCCACATCATCGCGGCCATTTTTCCTTTGGACGCGTGTCCGCCTTCGCCTCCAATCAAGAGGAAAGCTACCTCTTCAGTGGACGCTCCTTTTCAGGCGAAAAGATTCAAGTCCCTTCCCCAGCCTCCAGGTTTCCGGGACCTTTCTGGTGCTTTCTCCAAGCACCTACGCAAGGGCAAGCTGCATGATAAGGGTTTCTTCGCAGACTCATGGTGGCCTACCGACTTGAAATCCGTTTTCAGCAGAAGTGGTATGCTGGTCACTCAAGCCTTCGTTTGCCCCCTTCCAGCGGTGGATCCTGAAGCCGAACTTCAGGCAGGTGGCCCAGGACCGGTGCGACGATTTTTTTCCCCCCGGAC
Source organism: Semisulcospira habei (assembly GCA_036245525.1). Lineage (NCBI taxonomy): Eukaryota > Metazoa > Mollusca > Gastropoda > Semisulcospiridae > Semisulcospira > Semisulcospira habei. Next base: position 160,531,492 of record BTPG01000007.1, read on the forward strand.
TAGAACCCACAGCTACCTTGATTCGGAATTCCATCGCCTGTGCGGGCTTCTTGGATTTAGCTATGCAGGTGGGGTCCGTGGAGTACAGGAGTTTTGGGACCAACCCTGTGAGCAACGATTGCGGGATATCCACTCCTTGGCAGTGACAGCGAATCATGCAGTACACCATTCGGCCACCAACGCTATCGCGGCGGCAGCAAACTGTGATTTGATGCGGCATGACGCGGTCTTGAGATCTTGCCCTGGAATTCCATCGACCTTCACCGCACAATTACGCCGGGCCCCGTTGGGTGGTTCATTCCTCTTCGGCCCCACCTGGCAGGAGGTGAAGACGGCAGCGAAGGACTTGTGGCCTAGCGTTAAACAGAGGAGAACATACCAGATTTCCGGGTGGCCGCAAGGATGAGGGTCGCACCCTGCGGACCTTTAGACCCACCTCTCGCCTTATCACCAGACATCCTTTTACGACCCGACGGCAGGCCCCAGCTGGCCGTGGGCACTCTTTTCCCGCACAGACCCCTGCCCGGCCCAGCTTTGGCCGGAGCCCTGGGCGGGGTAGGGCCCAATGACTCTGCCCCAGTTACGCCCCTGCCGAACCCCACAGGTCCTCCAATCGGTGAAGGCTAGCACATTACAGCAATGAGTGGCGGTCACTGTTTCCAGGGGACCCATGGATCCTCGATACGATTTCTCGCGGACTGCAAATCTCGTTACGGACGCCTCCCCCACTGAGATGGTCCCCGCTTTGGACACCCATCCCTGCAGATCCTTGCAAGGCTTCAGCTCAGCAGGAAGAGATAGCCGCCCTTCTACAAAAGGCCGTCACAGAGGTAGTAGCCCGACACGACTCCCCTGGCTTTCTACAGCCGGCTCATGGTTTCGAAGCCAGAAGACCGGTGGCGCCCGGTGATAGACCTCTCCACGCTCAACAAGTTCATAGTCGCTCCCCACTTCCGCATGGAGACAGCAAGAGCCTTGCGGGCCTTGGTGCAACCAATGGACTATGCCATAAGCCTCGATCTCGCAGATGCAAACTTTCATATTCCCGTTCACCCGACTTCCCGCCCTTACCTGCGCTTCGCCTTCCGAGGAGTGGTCTACCAGTTTCATGCCCTTCCCTTCGGCCTCAACCTCAGCCCTTGGGTCTTTACGAGGATTGTGGACACAGTGGTCACCAAAGCCAGGCAGACGTCTTCCAGCCCGACTTACAACTTACAACTACTCTTACAACTTACAACTACTTAAACGACCTGCTTCTCCGGAATCAGCTTCTCCGGAATCAGGAAGTGTCTCTTCTGGAGGCAGACAGGAATGCACTCCTCGGCCTCCTATACCGACTTGGATTCGTGGCAAACAACGGGAAATCGAATCTCTCTCCGTCACGCAGGTTTGTTTACCTAGGGATGGAGTTCTTGACCGACCTCAACCGGGTACGACTACCACAGGAACAAATCCAAAAGTTGGCGACACTCGCTCATCAGGTGACGCTAGCAGATGCAGTCCCGGCCAGGACTTGGCTCCAGCTCTTAGACCTGATCAGCGCAGCCGCGGAACTGTTACCCCTAGGCAGACTTTACTTGTGACCTCTCCAGCTACATCTGCTGCTCCACTGGCGACCGTTCTCCGGAGACCTCGCGGCCAATGTTCTGGTCACTCTGCTGATTCGACTGCATCTGCACAGGTGGACGGATCAGGGGTGGTTGGCGACGGGAGTACCACTCTTCACCCCACCGCCTCAACTGTCACTCTTTGCAGACGCAAGCCTCATTGGCTGGGGAGCGCACTTAATTCCGGGATTCAGCGCCGTATTGGGTCAGTGGCCGGCAGAACTCCAAGACGGACACATCAACTGGCTCGAGCTCAAGGCTGTTTGGTTAGCGCTCATCAGCTGGGAATCTCGGCTCCGCGGCCAGGAGATCTTGATACTGTCAGACAATGTGATGGTGGTAGCCTACATTCAGAAGCAGGGCGGCACCAGGTCTCTGTCCCTCTGCATGCTGCTTTACCAGATCCTCCTGTGGGGCAGAGATCGGGGGATCTCACTCCGAGCGCGACACATCCCGGGCCATCTGAATGTTCTCGCGGACTCCCTTTCTCGGCAGGGACAACTGCTGCACACTGAATGGTCCCTCCCACCGGACATCTTTGGGATGATCTGTGCACACTAGGAGACGCCCACCAGGTGGAACCGTCAGCTCCCACTGTTCGTCTCACCCTTCCCGGACCCGCTTGCTTGGGCAGTGGACACTCTTTCCATTCCATGGGACAGTCTCATAGCCTATGCCTATCCTCCGTCAGTACTGGTGCCCAAGGTCCTTCTGAAGCTCAGAGGATGCAACGCAGCCCTTTTCCTTGTCGCCCCCTTCAGTTGGACCAGGAGTTGGACAACAGATCTATTGAGCCTAGCCACAGATCCACCACTCCGGCTCCCCATGCCACGCACGATGCTGAAGCAGCCCCGGCAGAACCTCTTCCACCCATGCCCGGAGAGACTGTTTCTTCACGCCTGGAGGTTGTGCGGCAGGCCCTCTCAACACGAGGTTTCTCGGGTGCTGCAGTGGAGGCAATCGCTACAGCCCGCAGGCAGTCCACCCGCCAGGTATATGAAGGCAAGTGGAGAGTTCTACAGTCCTGGTGCGAGTCGCAGTGCCTCTACCCCACATCTCTGACTATGACGCAGCTGGCTGAGTTCTTCTTGTGGATGTTCCACAAACAGAATTTGGCACCTATCACCATCAGAGGTTACCTCTCCATGGTGGCTGACACTTATAGACACTTGGGGCTACCTGACCCGGGAGCTTGCAAGGACCTCTCGAACTTGATGGCCCACTTTGACCTCCAGCACCCGGTCACACACTCCCTCCTTCCACATTGGGACCTCGCTTGGGTTTTAACCTGGCTGAACTCCAGTCGATTTGAGCCTCTTCCCTTGACCCGCCTCGCGGATGTAACCAGGAAGACCTGCTTCCTCCTGGCCCTCGCTACAGCGGCCAGAGTGAGTGAGCTACATGCCCTGTCAGTGGACCCTATGTGTTTGCAGTTCTGGACAGGGGGAGCAGTAAACCTCTTACCCAATCCTGCCTTCCTGGCAAAGAATAGACTCCCCTCGGTTGCGCCTACGCCCTCTCACAAGGTTTGATAGCTCCCAAACATCTCGGCTGCAGGATCCGGTCCGTGCATTGAAGGTATACCTCAAAAGAGTGAAGCACATCAGGAGAGGCCGCTCTCGCCTCTTCCTACCCTTGCCTCCGGCACGGAGAGGCATTTCAGCCCAGACGATTTCCTCCTGGCTTACTTACTTACTTACGCCTGTCACCCCTACCCGGGTATAGGCCGTCGACGAGAGACCTCCAGCAACTCCTGTCCTGTGCTTCTCCTTCGATTCTACTCCAGGTGGTTCCCAGTCTCTTGATGTCTGCTTGGAGGTCTCGGTGCCAGGAGTTTCTCGGCATACCTCTTTTCCTCTTTCCCTGGGGGTTCCATGACAATGCCTGCCTAGTGATACTGGAAGCTGGCTTTCTCAGACTGTGACCGATCCATCCCCATCTTCTTCGCCCAATTTCATTCTCTGCTGTTATCTGCTCTGTTCTCTCCCAGAGTCTGACGTTGCTGATCTTCTCTGGCCAGTGGATTTTCAAAATTCTTCTAAGGCAACTGTTCATGAAGGTCTGTACTCTGTTGACTGTGGTTTTTGTCAATCTCCAAGTTTCTGCGCTATATAGGAGAACTGCTTTTACATTGGAGTTGAAAATCCGGACTTTGGTGTGTTGTGACAGCTCTCTGGAACTCCACACTATTTTCAACTGGAGAAAGGCTGCTCTGGCTTTACCGATTCGTGCTCTGACATCTGCATCAGTGCCGCCTTTTTTGTCTATGATGCTCCCGAGGTAGATGAAGGACTCCACCTCCTCCAACGGGGTGCCAGCAAGCAAGACTGGTTCTTCCCTGGTTGCGTTCAGCCTCATTGTCTTTGTTTTCTGTTTGTGAATGGTGAGGCCCACTTGGGACGAGATGTCAGCAAGCCTCGTGGTCTTGTCCTGCATTTGTTGATGAGTGTGGGACAGTAATGCCAAGTCGTCTGCAAAATCAAGGTCGTCAAGCTGTGTCCACAGTGTCCACTGTATTCCACTTCGTCTGTGCTCTGTGGTCATCTTCATGACCCAGTCTATGGCCAGTAGGAAGAGGAACGGAGACAGCAGACACCCCTGCCTGACACCAGTTCTGACCTGGAGCTCTCTGGTGAACTGCCCTTCGTGGATCACGCGACATGTCATGCCATCATAGCTGCTCTTGATCAGGCGGACGAGCTTTGTGGGTACACTGTAGTGTCGTAGGAGTTTCCACAGAGTCTCTCGGTCCACGCTGTCAAATGCTTTCTCATAATCCACAAAGTTGACGTACAGCGGGGAGCTCCACTCCAGAGACTGTTCCACGATGATGCGGAGAGTGGCGATCTGGTCTGTACATGATCGGTTCTTCCTGAATCCTGCTTGCTGGTCTCTCAGCTGGGGGTCAACGGAGCTCTTCATTCTCTCTAGGATGATCCTGTTGAAGACCTTTCCTGGTACTGACAGCAAGGTGATTCCTCTGTAGTTGGAACACTTGCTGAGGTCGCCTTTCTTGGGAAGCTTGATTAGGTACCCCTCCTTCCAGTCAGCTGGCATCACCTCCTCTTCCCAGATCTTTCCAAACAGTGGGTACAGCATCTCAACTGTTGTCTCTAGGTCTGCTTTCAGAGACTCCGCTGGGATGCCATCTGGCCCTGCTGCTTTGCCATTCTTCAAAAATGCCACTGCTTTTCTGATCTCTTCCCGGCTGGGTCTGTCACAGCTGATGGGTAGGTCGGTCTCTGCCGGCTGGATGTCGGGGGGGTCGGGTGGGCTAGGTCTGTTCAGTAACTCTTCAAAATACTCGGCCCATCTGTCGAGTTGGTCTGCTCTGTCTGCAATAGGCTTGCCTTCTTTGTCTTTTACTGGTCTTTCTGTATGGCCATACTTACCCGACAATCTTCTGGTAATGTCGTAGAGCTGTTTCATGTTGCCGCTGCCTGCTGCCTTTTCTGCCTCTGCTGCCAGGCTGTCTGTGTAGGCCCTCTTGTCTGCCCTGATACTCCTCTTCACCTCGCGGTTGGCTTCCGAGTATTCCCCCTGTGCCCTTACTTTGGCTGCTCTCGTGCGACTGTTGTTGACCGCTGCTTTCTTCTGCTTCCTCGCTTCTATCTTCTTCAAGGTCTGTGCCGACAGCCAGTCCTTGTGGTGGTGTTTCCTGAACCCTACAGTGTCTTTGCAGGTTGAGTTCAGCGCCTCTCTAACTGCCTTCCACTGCTGCTCTGTGGTGACCGCCTCCTCTTCATTTACTAGCTCCTGTAGCGCTTGAAACCGGTTGGACAGCACCAGTTTGAACTCTTCTCTAACTCCAGTTTCTCTCAGGAGGCCTACATTATAGCGCTGTCTTCTTGTTGTCTCTGTGCGGCTTTTCTTTAGCTTGAGCTTCATTTTTAAGGTAAGCAGATGGTGGTCTGAGGCGACATCTGCTCCCCTTCTCACTCGAACATCTTGAAGGGATCTTCTAAATTTCTTGCTAATGCAGATATGGTCTATTTGGTTCTCTGTTGTATGGTCAGGTGAGACCCAAGTTGCTTTGTGTATTCTTCTGTGTGGGAAGATGCTGCCTCCAATGACAAGTCGGTTTAGAGCACAAAAGTCTACAAACCTCTCCCCGTTCTCACTCATCTCCGAGCCTAGTCCCTGTCTCCCCATCACCTCTTCGTATCCGGTGTTGTCCTCCCCTATTTTGGCATTAAAATCGCCCATGACTATGGTGATGTCTCGCTCCGCACATTTGTCCACGGCACTCTGGAGTCGGTCGTAGAACTCTTGTTTCTCTTCCTCGTCACTGTCATTGGTGGGCGCATAACACTGGATGACGTTCAGCTTGAGCTTTTTCTTGGTTCTAAAGGCTGCTGTTATAATTCTTGGCCCAAGAGGTTCCCAGCCCATCAGCGCTCTCTGTGCCACTGGTGACAGCATGAGTGCTACTCCTTCTGTATGGGGGGCATTCTCCTCTTCATGACCTGAATACAGAATCATCTCCCCACTTAACAGCCTTTTCTGGCCATACTGCGTCCATCTGGCTTCACTGATGCCTAGCAGGGAAAGGTTGTACTTTTGCATTTCCGCTGCTATCTGGGCGGCCTTGCCGCTCTGGTACATGGTCTTGACGTTCCATGTGCCCATGGTTGTATCCCTGGATAGAGAGAGGCGGCTCGGTCCTGTGGCTTCCGAAGACTTCCGGCTTTCACCACAGGACGTCATAAGTCTTCTAGTAGAAGAACCTTCCTCCTCCAGGAAAGGAATTACTGTTAGTCTTTTCGTCGGCGTTTTTGTAGCTATTTCCTTTTTTGCAGGGTGGGGAAGCTACCCCCACGCCCAACCCCCTTACTAGGAGGACCAGGGGTTTTCTGTCGGGGTCACCTTCCCTTAGACCATGTTGGTTCACGGCACCTTATTTCATTCGGTGCACCCCTCTCACGAGGGACCCCCTATCCACCACCCAGGGGACGCGCCTCAACGCCGTATGGTCCCAGCGCGAGGTTCCTCCTGGCAGTGATGGGTCATTCGCTCTGCCTACAAAGACATCTCTCCAGAAGGGGCTAAGAGATTGCGGATACGGGCACATGAAATTAGAGCGGTCGCCGCCAGCGTCGCATTCACCCGCAGCTGCACAGCCAGGGATATCATAGCGGCGGTCGGGTGGAGAGCAGAGTCCACCTTCGCACACTACTATCTCCTGAGACCTCTCCGCGCGAGGGACACTGGCACTTGTCGGAGACCTCTCGGCGGCGCAACACTCCCTCTGGCCGCCTCTCGCGCCATAGGTATAACAACCTTAGCTGAATTCGTCGGGAGGTTGCCCCTCAAAGCTGAATGTATTGCAATGGCACGGCTTGGGTGGCACCCTCCACCATTTTGTTATTCTTCCATACAGTAATGCCATCGGTATGGATTTTGAAGAAACAAATGTATTTTGTTCTAAAAGATATTTTTTCGAAAAATGCTTACCTATGGCATTACTCACAGGACCCTCCCGCCTGCCCCGCTCGCCGCCAACATGCTAAGGGTAAACTGGCGGGAGCGCGGCGCGCGCACCCAGATGGAGGGAAGGGAGACTATCCAGGTGCTTGGTTACGACTCTCTACAATTATGGTCCGTATCGTGTGGGTACACACGAACGGCTTTGAGGCTGAATTCGGTAAGCTAAAGGGTGTATTCCATACAGTAATGCCATCGGTAAGTATTTTTCGAAAAAATATCTTTTAGAGAAAAATACATTTTTGTCATCAGATTTGATGTTCATCAAAAGGGGAGTAATTTTCAGATATAAAACGCTGTTGGGATCTTTGAAAGGTGTGCTACGTCTGACTCTAGTTACATCCAACTTTGGTGTGAGCAGAATTACTACTAGCATGACACTGGGTTCTCAAGAAGGTGCAGCCCAGTCAGCAAAGGTCTTCAGCCCGACCCTGGCTGCAGTGGGCCCACTGCTGCCAACATTGGCCCAAGGATCATTTCCTTACCGAAGGGCTCAGGAGAATCACTGCCACATGCACTCTAAAGAGACTGGATCAGCAACTGATTGCTTCATCTCATTTCAGCTAGAAGTGTCCATACCTTTAGGGAGAGAAAAAAATCATATACTGACATGGGGCAAAGATTCTCATGAGCCCCTGCAGCTACAGGGGCTCATGAGAATCTCTGCCTCATGTAGATCTGTGACAGGGACTGAAACAAGGTCATCTTTTCATCGTTTTTGGCTCACGTGCGAAGCAAAAGTGAGTTTATGTTATGGGCTAGTGGTCGTCTGTCCGGCCTCTGTTGTCAGTCCACCGTCGTCCGTGGTAAACTTTAACATTGACATTTTCTCGGAGACTATTAAAGCTACAGTCTTCAAACTTGGCCCTATAATACTTTGTGGCAATACCTTTCTAAACATACCAATTTCAGTGACCTCTCACAAAGGTCAAGGTCACAAAAGATCAGGAAATATATCAAAAATAGATTTTTTTGTGTGACTTAATTAATTTTTTTCTCAAATACTATTCACAACTTCAAACCCAAACTTATTACATAGATACCTGATGGTAAGACCTTTATACGCAAACTAATTTGGTTGATCCCTCAGAAAGGCCAAGGGTCACAATAGCTCAAGAAATATTTCCAAAATCACCATTTTAAAAAAAAAGTTTTTTTTTCTCAAATACTATTCACAACTTCAAACCCAAACTTGGTACAAAGATACCTGATGGTAACACCTTTCTATGCATACTAATTTGGTTGATCCCTCGAAAAGGTCAAGGGTCACGAGCTCAAGAAATAGGTCCAGAATAGCCATATTTTGACAAAAGATGTGTTTTTCTCAAATACTATTCACAACTTCAAACCCAAACTTGCGACAGAGATACCTGATGGTAAGACCTATCTGTGATTACTAATTTGGATGACCCCTCGGAAAGGTCAAGGTAACAGGGGTGTTACGATTGTGGTTGTGGTGTTCTGTGAGAGCATGCATGTGTTAATCGTAGGAAACGATCCAATATTTATTTGAGCTATCATGGTTGCGAATCGCGTACCTTTTCAGTAATATTCTTTATCGTTCGCGCAGATAGCGGAATTGGCTTTGTTATGATACGCTAAGTTTAGTCCGGAAGCTTCTAGCACGGAGAATAGTGGTTGATTTTTGTTATGCGTAGATTCGCTGAGAATAAACCAGAACATTTGAGCAAGGTCGCGCTGTCTAGTGACCTCGTATCTGTGACATCAAAGTGTAGAGCCGCTCTATTTTTAGTCATAGTTTTTTTCTGTGCGCGTGAATTTAGCAGTCAGTCAGTGTGTTTTATGAAAGATCGTGAACGGTCTGCCATACTCTTGTGTGACGTCATTAGGGCTGAAATTAGCAGTCAAATTTTTGTAGACTATTTTAGTTTATTCTAGAAAGTTCTTTTTATTTAATATTTATGAGTTTCAGTTACGTGTTTTGTTCTGATTGGTTGCATTGTGTGAATTCGGTGGATTATTCTGGAAAGTTGTTTTACTATAAAAGTTGGTGCTAGGAAGCACGTGCGTACATTGTCATACATTGTCAGTTGTAGGGACGCACAGTTTATCGTAGGTACGTGGCCCGTATAGGGTGTACATTGTGAGAGACGCAACCTAACGGTGGTGTACGTTGAATGAGAAACGCATTGTCGCCAGTGTTGACATTTTCAAAAGAGACATTGTATCAGTGTTGGTGCATTTGGGAATGCATTGTATGGAGATCGCATCGCTGAAATAAAATATTGTTGGAACTGTTACTCCAGTGTAGTCTACATCCTTAAGCCACGTGTGATGGGTTGCAGCTGAGTGAAGTTTCTTTAAAAGAACCTTACGTGCATGCGTCTGGTGTGATATCATACTACGACTCGAGGTCGACAAATTTGTATAAAATGCCAATAATTGTAGTTATTATCAACATTTTTACAGACTTTTCAATCAAATTTGGCACAAAGGTAGCACTATAACATCACCACCCTCCCCACCCCAAGCTGACTGTCGTAATGTATTTGTGGTACGTGAGTCATCGTCAAAAGTGTGCGCATGTGTGCACGAGTTGTGAGTGCGCGCTTAGAGTTATAATTATTATAAGATAAGCGCATTATAAATATCGTAATTATTATTTTATTATTATGATGATAAGACCTTCCTATGTATCCTAATTTAGTTGACTCATCGCAAAGGTCAAGTGTCATGGGAGTTTCACAGATGTGTGAAAAACTGATTAAATTTTGAGAAAACATGGATTTGTTAGTGCAAAAGACATGCCTTTACTTATTCAATAAGTAAAGGCATGTCTTCTGCACTAACAAAATCCATGTATCGACCGATCCACACATGTCTGACAATAGGTTATTGTCAGACGTGTGGATCGGTCGATACACTTGAGCCATAACTAGGGGCTTTTCCTTCCTTGTTAAGTCCTTTCTAGAAGGGACTTTTTAGGACGGGTCGCAGTGGGATGATTTTAATAGCATGTCCATGATGTCAAAGGCGCGCAGGTTAAACCTCTAACAATTGAAGTAAAAAAATAAAAATTAAGTCATGTCTAGTTATACTAACCTCACTGCTGAACATACATTCGGCGTGAAGCACCGTAAGTGCGTATGTATATATGTATGCGTGTGCATATGTATGTAAACAAGAGAATCTCTGATTTGTTTCCTCAAAACACATTACCGATGACATTACTGTTAGGAATAGTGTCTTAGCTAGCCCAATTTCAGCCAAAATTGGTTGTGTACCTATATGGCAGGAGAGGCAACAAGGGGCACCATAACCTAGCCAGTATCCCTAGTAGCCTCCCTTCCATCCCCATCCGGGCACATGCACACCTGATTCCCGCCAGTCTGTTTCTGCGTCTTGGCTGTGTACGGTGTGACCGGTCGCCACTGGCTTGGAGTTCTGTCAGGTTCACTGTACTAGCCTGGGATGACTGTTCACTGTGCTAGCTTGGAGTTTACCTTCGTCGGTGTTACGTGTCCGCCGGACTTTGTGGTGCTGGGGACTTGGATTGCTTCCCGTGTTTTCCACGCTAGCCTTGGATTACTGTGTTCACTGTGCTAGCCTGGAATTTACCTTTGTCGGTTTACGTATGGGGGGTTCCGCCAGCCTTTGTGGTTTATGTTTTGCAGTTTACAAGTCCGCACCTGCGCGCTTGGGGGGGGGGGGGGGGGGGGGGCTTCCAATGGCCGAGTGACGAGCATGCCGTCTGCCTATTCTGTTCCGGCTGGGCCTCCACTCACCTGTGCGTTGTCTGCGCCCCTGGCTAGATGAGCAGTGGTTCCAGCCTGGGGCTTCTATCGCCGTGACGGCCGACACCAGTCCGAGAGCAGCCGCCGGCTAATGATCATACCACCTTTGCGGCTGTGACAGGACGTATCCCCTGGATGTGGTGACTCGGACTGCATGGGAGAGGCCATCCCGTACCAATCCTAGGACTTCGGCCTGTTTCGCGCCAACTCGTTAAGTGCTGAGAGTATCCAGTATGAGTCTGGCCCACAACGTGCATGCATGATCCACCCTCCATCTCCGGGTCCGACGGCGGCTTCTGGAGTCGGGCCCTCCAAACTATCGGGACCAGTCCAGCACAGGCGTACATCGTCTCACTCCTTGGGCAGTGACAAGTACCCTCGGACGGACGAGACTGCTGGACTAGTGGGCACCTGCTCGTCAGTGACAGGGAGAGTAGATGAACCTGACAGCGAGCTAGCTCAACGCACCTACTTCCCAATTGGACACTCGGGCTGCATGGGCTACGCCACACACATACCGGCCCAGTACGAGCTCAGCCACAGCGATTGCTCGCCCCGCCTACCCTTCTATGCGGCACTTAACCATGGATGTACGGCGCCCCGGCCAAAGTCAGTGACAGGCACCCCGGGACAAGACGCCTGGACGAGGGCGCGCTCGCTTGTCAGCTAGGGAGAGTACGAGCCTGGCCACAAAAGAAAAGGAGTTATCGTCCTGCTTACCCCCGGTGGCGACACGATGCTTGGCGTTAGGAGTTCCTGGCGGACACCCATGCGCCGACCTTATTCACACTTACGAGACAGGTCGCCTGAACCCGGGGATACTCCAGCATAGACATGGGACATCCTGGCCTCTGTCAGTGACAAGTACCCTCGGCAGGACGAGAAGGCTGGACCAGGGGGCGCTCAATTGCCTTTACGGACCTACGAGCTGGGCCGCAGGACGGGTTACCACTCCTAGGACTTCGGCCGATTTCGCACCAGCTCATTAAGTACTGAGAGTATCCAGTATGAGCCTGGTCCGCAACGTGCTTGCACGACCCACCTCATAGCCGCGAGTCCGGACTCAGCTTCTGGATTACGGCCCTCCAAATACTTGACACAGATCCAGCACAGACGTTCGGCATCCTGCTCCAAGGTCAGTGACAGGCGCCCACAACCGGACAAGACTGCTGGATTAACGTGCGCCCGCTCATTGGATAAAAGTTAAGGGACGAGCCGGACTCGCAACGAGATCGCACACCCCGCCTACCCTCTCTTGCGGACGGGCCACTGGCTGTTAGAAGGACCGAGCGGACTCCCGCACCTTGATGGTGGTCGCGCTTGTGGGACAGGCCGTCATGATGGCGGACTGTTCCCGTGACTTGGATGCCAGCTGTCACCCTAGGCCTGCCGCCAAGACAGGAGTACGGCCATCCAAACCCTTGGTAGTCCAACAAGTTGTTCTGCTCCAAGGTCAGTGACAAGTACCCTTGCCCTGGGGGAGACTACAGGACCAGTGTGCGGCCGCTCGCCTTAACGGAGCTTGGAGCCCGACCCACAGCAAGTTGCTCGCCCTGCCTCCCCGCCTGTTCGGCCTCCCAATTCCTCGCAGCCACTAGTATTGTTTTTGTGTGCACATGTCACGGTATTTTTAGTTGTGTGTACCCATTGTAAAGCGCTTAGAGCTGGGAGGTAAGTTCCCCTCCCTATCCTTCCTCCTCTACCAGGTGCTCCGATGGTGCGACGATCGAGGCATCGTCCGAGCGAGAGACATCCCGGAACTTCTCAGGGGTGGGATTTTTCCGCGGATTTCCGCGGAAACCTTTCACAATTCCGCTAAAGCATATTTATTTTCCGCGTCTAGACGAAAAAAAAATTTCTTCTTAAATGGCAAAAAATTCTCAAATGGGTTGGATTTGTATGTAGTTTGGTTCACTATCGCCCGATACTTCCGGTAGCTTTAGGTCGCAGTGGAAAATGGCGGTGAGAAAGGATAATGTTCAAGACAGAGTGCTGTTTAGTGTGCATCTGACCGTGATCTGGTAAGCACACTCCATTTTTACAGGGCGGATCAGGGGTGCCATAGCAAGGTCCCTTTTTTGGGGGGGTGTTTGGCCTCGCGTCCCCTGTTGGTTGTTCAATACTTTGGCAAACGGTGGACATGCGCATACATCCCCCCCTCCCCCCTTCCCCCCCGTCGTTTGATTTTCGGGCTGCTGGATAGCGATTTTCCTCGTTTTCTTTGTTACTGGAATCCCACCCCTGCTTCTGCATGGCCTGCCGACTCCATCACGCGATGCAGCCAGCTTCTCCGCACCGTGGGGGCACTCCGTCCAGACATCTTTCGGATGATCTGCGCAGCGCAGCTGTGACCCCCATGATCGACCTCGGTGCGCCGAGGTGGAATTGCCAGCTTCCCCTCTTCATCTCCCCCGTTCCAGTCCTGCTAGCCTGAGCGGTCGACGCTGTCTCCCTCTCATGGGACGGCCTCGTCGCTTACGCCTATCCACCTACGGTGCTCGTCCCCAAGGTCCTGCTCAAGCTCAAAGTTGCAACGCAGTCCTGTTCCTGGTGGCTCCATGCTGCTGGACATGCTGGTGGACCGCCGGCCTCCTGAACCTCACCGCGGGCCCCCCCTGCGGCTCGCCACCACACGCATGATGCTTAGCAGCCACGGCGGGCACGGCACCTTCCGTGCCCCTAGCAACTCCTCCTCCATGCCTAGAGGTGGTGCGGCAAGCCCTCGTCGCTAGAGGCTTCTCAAGTGCAGCAGTGGGAGCTATCGCTACAGTCTGCAGACTTTCGACCAGGCGAGTTTACGAGGGAAAGTGGCGAGTCCTGTGCGACTGATGTGACGATGAGCGCCTCTCCCCCATGGACCTGATGGTTCCCCAACGGGTGGAGTTCTCCCTCTGGCTCTTCACTGATCAGCTTGGCACCAATCACCAGGCCATAATCGCTGACGCGTACCACCGTTTGGGCCGACCGACCCTGGTGACTGCAAAGACCTCGCCGACCTAATTTGGCCCACTTTGGTCTACACGTCCTGCCCTTCGCTCGCTGTTGCCGCAATGGGACTTACCCTGGGGGCTAACGTGGCTCAACTCGGACCACTTTGAACCACTCCAGTTGGCGCGGACGGCCGACATGACGCGGAAGTTCTACTTCCGACTGACCTTCGCCACTGCTGCCAGGGTCAGCGAACTGCACGCTCTATCAGCACGCCCCTCAGGCTTACAGTTCCAGACAGATGGCTCTGTGCAACTGCTGACTGACCCGGCTTCCCAGCCAAGATCCGGTCTCCATGGGTCGCCCCACAGATGGTCACCATTCGGCCCTTGGGGGATTCAGTCCCTGCTCAGGATACCAAACAGCGGGTGAGAACCTTACGTGTGTACTTGCGCTGGACCAAGCCGATATGCAAGGGACGCACCCGCATATTCCTCTTTCTGTCCCCAGGTAGAAATGACATCTCAGCCCAGACAGTATCCTCCTGGCTCCGATGGGTGATACGTGCCGCCTACCACGACCTCTCCCCTGATGCAGCCAAAGGAATGAACATCAGGGCGCACGAGGTCAGAGCCATGGCCGCAAGCCTCGCATTCGACCACTACTGCGCCGTCAAAGACATTGAGCTGGCGAGCGGACTCGACTTTCATCCAATTCTACCTGAGGGACCTCTCCAGCCAGCGTGACATCCTATCGGGTCCTCTCCAGCCAGCGGGAAAACATGGTGATGGTGGGAGACATCCCCGCGGCGCAACACTCCCCTCTCGGCACCCTCGGTGCCGTAGGCAATTCTTAGCTGAAATTATCGGGAGGTTGCTCCAGGGAGGGCGGGTCTGGTTGGCAGTTTTGGGGGGTTTGGGGTGTTATAAGCGGCATCCACCTCCTCTTCGCAATTCTTCCTAACAGTAATGTCATCGGTAATGTGTTCTGAGGAAACAAATAAATTTTTCTCTAAAACGTATTTTTTCGATAAATACTTACCGATGACATTACTCGAATGACCCTCCCACCTGCCCCACTTGCCGCTGGTCAGCTAAGCAAACAGACTGGCTTGAATCCGGTGGGCATGTGCCCGGATGGGGATGAAAGGGAGGCTACTCGGGATACTGGCTAGGTTATGGCGCCCCTTGTTGCCTCCCCTGCCATATAGGTACACGACCAATTTTGGCTGAAATTAGGCTAGCTAAGACACTATTCCTAACAGTGTGACCCTCTCTCACAAAATCAGTCTTAACTCGCATTTTGGATGTTTTGACATATATACATTTCTGAAAACTACAATGTTTGCTGATTACTGTGATATATGACTGTATGCTGTAGTGCAAAAATTGTAGAAGTTGTTAGTGTTTAAAGTTGTTAAAGCCTCTGGCGGCCATTTTGAGAAAACAGCCTGGGAAGTTTCTGTGTGCAGCATAATTGGGGCCAAGGGCAGACTTTTAAAATCATTTTAAACCTATTTAATGGCATTTTTCATGGTAAAGATTTTAACCATACGATACTTTGGTATATGTACAATACATTTCTGCAAAAAAAGTGAAAATGACCCAAATTGACCCCCACCACATATTATTGCGTGTAGTGCTGATCGGCTCCCTGCGAGTTAAGACTGGTTTCGTGAGAGAGGGTCACACAGTAATGTCATCGGTAAGTATTTTTTCGAAAAAATACATTTTAGAGAAAAATTCATATTTCTGTACACACAAGCTTGAAACTTGGCAAAATACTTTCTCAAGTGGGTGGCTAAGAGAGCCTCCGAGCATATTGTAATTGAATGTCTCATTGAAGACATAAACAGCCGTTTATAGGAAGTCAGTTCACCCAGATTAGAGTCCATAAGTTTTGTCATATTTACTTGAACTTTGAATATAGCTAGTTTGGAGAAAAACATTGTATGAGTTTGTTAGCCAGCTTTGTATCCTTTCAACTTCTTTAGTAAAAATTAATTCTTTTCAGAAAAGAATTAAAACACTAAAAAAGCTTTACTTCTAGAGAAAGTCAGACATTGGCAGTGACGTAAAAGAGGCAACTCCGTCACCATGCAGGCACTGACATAATACTCTAAATTTGACGTCATTCTCTCTCGTCCCCCACCCGGGTCTGTCCTGGGGGACTTGGGTGGGGTTAACAACTTTTTAGTTCCCAGGGTCACCCTGGTCAACCCCAGAGGGTGGGTTTTCCTCTCTATTCTGGGGCATGTGTTTCTGTCTACCCTTGGTCCATTCACCTGTATTTTCCTTTTTTAAACTCTCCCTACTGTCTGCGCTGCCTGTAGCTCTTGATATTGGATGTTTGTTGCTAAATGGTCTTGGCTTTATTTAGGCCCCTTGTCGTAGGTTTATTTAACATGTTGGACCGGCTGGCGACATACATTCAATATTCTGTTGTTGTTTTTTCTCAAGCAGTGCAGGCACGTCCTGAGAAAGCCTTGTTGCTGTCGGGACGTTAAGCAATGTACAATCAATCTCTCTCGCGCGTGCGGATCTCTCTCTCTCACACACAAAAATGTGCTCATCTCCAGGAGGAATAGATCCTCATGCGCCCTCCAGGCATATGAAGATCTATGCCTCTTGGAGATGTTTGGACACACACACACATCAACGCGCTTTCAGAAGAGCATGCAGGTGACCCGTGTACTTAGTATATCATGTAGCTAGGTAAAGTCAACCTGCTTTCACACAAATTATAGCAAGACTGAAATTTTAAGGTGAAGTTCTAGTTTTGTCACCATTTTCTCAAGCCTATGAAGCAAAGGTGAAACTCATATCACATAAAATATAAAATTACGTAAAAACTAAAACTTGACAAATAAATGACGCGCATGTCCTGCGCCCCTTATAGAACTCACTGACGCATTGGCAGATCTGCGAGACTTTTTCAATAGGAGATAATTCAACATCAGAATCGGGTCAAAAACAAAAGGTTGAGACCATTGACAGCAAAGACGGCTCTCATATAGAAGAGACTTTGTGGGTTATGGTTCATCCAATCTTGTTTTTTTTTTCAGCTAGAAGAGTTGGAGCGTATGCGCGCTGAGGTGCTGAATGCCAGCTCGCTGAGCATCCAGACAGCCTGGCGAGCTTTCCTCTGCCGTCGACATTTCAGGCGGTACATGGCTGCTTCGCGCATCTGTCGGGCGTGGCGAACTTACTGCAGCAGGGTGGCCTATCTGCATCTGCGGCAGGCTACACTTGTACTTCAGAAATGTAAGTCATGGGATTTTTTTCATTTGCATTAATTTTAATTTTTTAATATATTTGTCACGACACGCCTGACGGAGTCAGGGCGCCGTGGACAATATGAGTGCAGACACTCGAGAAAACCCACCCACTCTAAATAAATAACGCAACGCCAGTGATAAACAACAAACAAATCCTTTATTACCTACCCTTACTCTAACTCCCAACCCAACCCACTAACGCCCCACACACTCACACATACCCACACATGCACTCATAACGTATTAACACTTAAAAAAGATTAACATATAAAAAAATGACTAACAAGTGAAAATGACTAACAGACGAAAATGACTAACAGGTGAATATGACTAACAGACGAGAATGACTAATATGTGAATATGACTAACAGACGAAAATGACTAACAGGTGAATATGACTAACAGACGAAAATGACTAATATGTGAATATGACTAACAGACGAAAATGACTAATATGGCCAACGGCTATACAAGGCGGGTAACTTTGTCTCTGTACAGTGTCCTCTGTCCCACACTAGACAGGGTGGCTCATAACGTACGAGTACTACCCCTGCACCACAGAGCACCGTAGCCGCGCTTGCCCACGCACGCCTGTGACCGACGCTCAGAACGTAAAATCAGCCTGCCGTAGCCCAACGTACTTGTCCAACAGGACCGGCTAGCGAAGGCGTTCCGACTCCCGATGATGCGTCCCGTTGGTCGTGGATGATGAGATCGAAGAACGAAATCTTCGAAGCCAATGATCGAAGCCAATGATCGAAGCCAATGATCGAAGCCAATGATCAAAGCCAATGATCGAAGCCAATGCACTGTCACTGGTGAGTCCTCCGGCAGGACGAGACAAAACAAGACGAAGACGAACCGGAGGGGTCTTCTGGTGAGTAGCAGCCGTGGTCGCAAGTCTCTCGGGACACCCACACCCAGGAACACTGGCCGTGGTCTTGCAGGGAGGGTAAAAGAACCCTCACACAGCTTGTCAAGGGCTCCAAACGAGGCCGCACCCTGACCCAGACTCTCACTTCGCTGGCTAACTCCGCTGACTGACTCATATCCTACTGCTACCTCGCAGGTTAACTTTGCTTCTGAACACTGTTCGGTTTAAAGCTACTTGACTAAAGCGTGCAACCGCTGTACTCGCTCACTGTTAAGCTTGCTGCACGGGCTTTACGATTACGCTCACACTACGTTTATTAACTTCCCTAAACTAAGGCTATGTACAGAATTCGGCGATCTACATTTATTAACAGAAAAACGACTCGGCGAAAAAAATAAAACACCATGTCACATCCGTTACGTGACATACCTCCCTCCCAGATCAAACACCCGGGTTTGATTACTATATGACTGTCCCAATACTGCTTCCACAGGTACATTTACTTTACCGGCTATGCTTTCTACTCTAATGGAAAATGGCTGCAACTGCAAAGCCCACCTCATCAGTCGACTGTTTGTGGATTTAGCTTGTTGCAAGTACTGCAATGGTCTATGGTCCGTCTGTACGACGAATGTCCTACCATACAGATACTGACGGAATTTTTGAATTCCCCACACGATTGCAAGACACTCCTTTTCGATGGTGGAGTAGTTACGCTCTGCTTTGGATAGTTTCTTGCTCGCGCATGCAACAGGCTGTAAACCGTTACCATGGTCCTGACATAATACGGCCCCTACCCCCCCTTCGGACGCATCTGTCTGCAACACGAAGAGACGATCGAAGTCTGGCAATGAGCACACAGGACCTGAACACAGTCGCGCCTTCAGCGTCTCAAATGCTGTCTCACATGCCTCGTTCCAACCGATCAGTCCAGTTTCCCCTCCCTTGGTGAGGTCGGTTAGTGGGGCTGCTATGGCCGCAAAGTTAGGAACGAACCGGCGGTAATAATTTGCCAACCCAAGAAACGATCTGACTTGTTTCTTTGTTTGTGGTCGCGGCGCGTCTTTTATCCGCTGCATCTTGTCTCCCTCTGGTTTTATCTGACCGTTACCCACTGTGTGCCCCAGATATTCCAACTGCTTGAACCCCAAGTAACACTTAGTAGGTCTGGCCGCCAACTGGACCTCTCTTAGCCTACCAAAGAGCTGGGCAATACACTGTAAGTGACGTTCTTTAGTGGAGGAAGCAATCATGACATCGTCCATGAAATTGCTAACTTCTGTCAATCGCAAAGGTTCTAGTAACCTCCTCATCATTCGGGAAAAGATTGCCCCTGCCGTCTTTAACCCGAAAGGCATTACCTTCCACTGGAATTGTCCTGCCGGTGTGGTGAAAGCAGTTTTCGGTTTGTCGCTCTCTAACATGGGTACCTGCCAGTAGCCTTTAGCTAGGTCTAACTTACTCAAGTACTTAGCCTTGGACAGTAAGGAAAATAGGTACTCCACGTCAGGCATTGGCTCAGCATCGAACACGACCTTTTGATTCAGTTTCCTAAAATCTACACAAAACCTAACAGTGCCATCCTTCTTCTTCACCAAGACGATCGGTGAGTTGTATGGGGAATTGGCTCTCTCGATTACTCCCATCTCTAGCATAGCATCCACTTCGGCTTTGACTACCTCTAGCTGAGAATGAGGTAGAGGATATTGCTTCGTTCTCACCGGCACTTCATCAGTCAAGTGGATTTCACACGAGTCTAGTGTCGTCCTCAACGGATAATCTGTCAAAATATCCTTAAACTGGACAGTCAGAGCTTCTACACTAGAATGGATCTCTGGACAGTTAGGATCAAGATGGATGTCAGAGGGTCCTTCAGACGCTACTAAAGGAATGGTAGGTACTTCCTTTACCGCCCTGAATGCCTCTCCCCCCTCATCTTCGTCCTCATCTATCACTACTGTAGCTACTGACACTCGTTCTTGGAACTTTTTCAACAGATTTGCATGGTACAGTTTATTTTTACTGCCCACCCGTACCCTGTAGTCACACTCTCCGACTCTCTCTAGAACTTCGAACGGTCCCTGCCAAGCCATCTCCAGCTTGTTGTGTTTAACTGGAAGTAACAGCAAAACCTTGTCTCCTGCACTAAAACTGCGTGGTTTGGCTCTGCGGTCAAAGTGCCGTTTCTGCTTTTTCGAAGCTAGCTTCAAATTCTGTTGCGCTAACCTGCAAGTCTCTTCAATGCGATTCCGTAAATCTACTACGTACTGGCTTGCATCTCTCACCTCTTCTCCCATCTGCTCTTTCGTCCACAGATCCCGTAGAACTGACATGGGCCCCCTTACAGTCTTGCCGTACAATAACTCGAACGGCGCGAACCCCGTCGATTCCTGAGGAACCTCCCTGTACGCAAACAGCAATGAGGGAATGTATCTGTCCCAACATCGAGGTTGCTCGCTAGCTAACTTCTTCAACATGGACACCAAGGTACCGTTGAAAACGTTCGACTAGGCCATTTGCCTGCGGATGGTAAGGAGTAGTACACTTGCCTTGGATGCACAGCAAACGGTTGACTTCAGACATCACTTGTGAGGTGAACTGGGACCCTTGGTCGGTGAGCACCTCCCTCGGAATTCCCACCCTAGACCAGATTTCTAACAATGCCTCAGCGACCCTTTCTGCTTCGATCCCCTTTAAAGGTACTGCCTCGGGGTATCGAGTGGCGTAATCGACGGTCACGAGAATGAACCGGTTTCCTCTGTCGGAAGCTGGAGCAATAGGCCCCACAATGTCTACCGCTACTCTCTGAAATGGTTCTTCTACTAGCGGAAGCTGTTGCATAGGAACCCGTGGTACTCTCCCTCTTGGTACTACTTTCTGACATTGTTCGCACGACTCACAGTACCTGCGAACTTGAGCACACAGCCCCGGCCAATAGAAAGTACCCCAAATGCGTTCCCGGGTTCTCTTGCCTCCCAAATGCCCCCCCATCGGTGGGTCGTGCGCTAAACGCATTACAGTCTCCCTCAAAGGCTTCGGGACGACTAACTGGGACGTTTGGCTGCCTCCTTTGCTATAGACCTGATACAGAATTCCCTTCCTCCTGCAAAATTCTATCAGACTTTTCCCTGACGGAATTGCTCGGCCCTCTTCGGCCAACTTTCTAGCGCGAGCCAGAGTTTCGTCCTGGTTCTGCCACTCTATCAGTTGGGCAGGAGTCACATTGAGATCGGCCTGCTTAACGATTTTAAGCGCGCTCTCTCCCTCCTTTTCCCTCTGAATCTGAGCTCGAGTTTGGACTGCTGCTGCCATAGCACACTCACTGGCATCAATGGATACGGGACTACGTTTCCCATCTGAAAAAGTCACCCAGTTCCCTAGGATTACGTCCGGTCCCATGCGCTCCATTACGATAAGCTCGATCGTCCCTCGCACGAATGGGGAATCGATTTCAACCCATGCAGTCGGATACTTATCGGACTTAGTATGGTCGACGGGATTGACGTCTATGAACCGACCTGTAAGATCCCTGGGTTCTATCCACTTGGCGGCGATCGCACTCATATCCGCGCCGGTATCACGCATGATACGAACTTCCTTTCCCTTGGCTAATCCCTTACTCCACGGGTCGTAGGGCCGGATCGTCCGCATCCCTACGGTCACGGGCTCTGTCATTACGGCTACTGTCTCAGGAGCAATGGTGACTTGGTTAACTGACGCCTTACTCTGACAGTTCCTTGCTAAGTGCCCTGGTTTGTTACACTTAAAACACAGCCGTTCACCAGTCCCTCTGCCTGAACTAGCTGGTTCTGTCCTATGTTCTGCTTTGGTCTCAGGGGGTTTATTCGACCCTTTGTCCTTCTTGAACGGCGGACGAATCGGCCCCCCACCCAATGGACGCGAGACTGCCCGTTTGGTGTCGATATGGAGCTGCGCTAGCTCCGCGGCCTCTTCACCATTCCTAGGACGTTTTTCCCTAACGAACATTTCCAGGTCTGCATTCATAATAGCATAAAGTTGCTCAGACAGAAACATGTCTAGCACTTGTTCTACGTCCTCTATGTTCTTATGGGCTAAAGTGAACCAACGCTTGACTGAGGTCTTCAACCTAACGAACAACTGTGGAAACGTTTCGAGACTCTCCTTTTTGGCTTCGCGAAACTGGCGCCTGTAATATTCAGCGTCACGCCTGAATCTTCTCAATAAGGTCTCCCTCACCACCTCAAAATCTTTCCCTTGCTCTACCGTCAGCCTAAGGTATGCATCACGGGCCTCCCCCTGCAATAGAGGTGCTAACCTTATCCCCCATACCTCTTTCGGCCACCCCTGGGTTTCGGCTACTCTCTCAAAGAGCTGAAGGTAAGATTCCACATCTTCCTTATCCTCTAACGGACGCATCTTGAGCGAGTAATGCTGACTAGACTCTGTAACTGACTTCTTTTCCGATGCTGCTAACTGTAATCTAAGCCGCGTCTCGGCCGCGACGAGCTCTTCTTTCCGTGCTTGTTCCGTGGCGGCTAGCTCCTCTCTCCGTGCTTGTTCCGCGGCAGCTAGCTTACGTTCGGTCAATGCTAAGTCATCCCGCCTAGCTTGCTCTGCGGCCTCACGGTCCATCTGGAGCCGTCTCTCGGCTGCCTCGCGGTCCATCTGACGCTGCTTCTCTACTGCCTCGCGGTCCATCTGGAGCCGTCTCTCTAACGCCCTACGCTCTAGGTCACGTTCCCGTTTTTCTTCCTCTCTCCTAACTTCGGACAGGATGAACTGGGTTAGAGCTCCCCCACTAAGTCCTAGGCCCTCTCCTAGCACTTTATACTGCTCATATGGGTTTACCATCACCCCTAACCCCTCTTTACTTTCCTGATCCCTACTGGGTGTCAGTCCTGCTGCAGTGAGAGTACGGGTAAGGGTACTCACCACCGTTTCCTTCCGAGAGGGAGTGGCCAAAGTGGCTCCTCTCTCTCCTGGACCCTCATCCCCTGCACCACCACCCTCGGACTCAGGGTCGTGCCCTGACGTGGCACGGGTGGCCCTGGTATCCCGTTTAGGGGGCATCCTGGTGTGGGTGTCACGGAGGCAGCGACGACAACTGCTCCCCAGCAGGACCCCTGACAAAGAAAAAACAAAACAAATAAATACACAGAATACAAACAACGAATAAGGACTAGACAGTGACAAGAGCCGAAGGGTCCTCACCACTCGGTACCTGAGTAATGAGAGGCAACCACTCATGCCACCCCTCGTTTATGCGCACTGCACTCTCTGGCCGTGGCCCCCTGGCGCAATACGCCCCCACTCCCGCCAACCGCCCGCTAAATCTTACTCGTACCACAACACAAACACACGGTCACTGGCGCACAAAAATACCCTAATCTACCTAACCTGTTACCTCCCCCTAATCCTTATCCCACCGCTGCCACCAAATATGTCACGACATGCCTGACGGAGTCAGGGCGCCGTGGACAATATGAGTGCAGACACTCGAGAAAACCCACCCACTCTAAATAAATAACGCAACGCCAGTGATAAACAACAAACAAATCCTTTATTACCTACCCTTACTCTAACTCCCAACCCAACCCACTAACGCCCCACACACTCACACATACCCACACATGCACTCATAACGTATTAACACTTAAAAAAGATTAACATATAAAAAAATGACTAACAAGTGAAAATGACTAACGGACGAAAATGACTAACAGGTGAATATGACTAACAGACGAGAATGACTAATATGTGAATATGACTAACAGACGAAAATGACTAACAGGTGAATATGACTAACAGACGAAAATGACTAATATGTGAATATGACTAACAGACGAAAATGACTAATATGGCCAACGGCTATACAAGGCGGGTAACTTTGTCTCTGTACAGTGTCCTCTGTCCCACACTAGACAGGGTGGCTCATAACGTACGAGTACTACCCCTGCACCACAGAGCACCGTAGCCGCGCTTGCCCACGCACGCCTGTGACCGACGCTCAGAACGTAAAATCAGCCTGCTGTAGCCCAACGTACTTGTCCAACAGGACCGGCTAGCGAAGGCGTTCCGACTCCCGATGATGCGTCCCGTTGGTCGTGGATGATGAGATCGAAGAACAAAATCTTCGAAGCCAATGATCGAAGCCAATGATCGAAGCCAATGATCGAAGCCAATGCACTGTCACTGGTGAGTCCTCCAGCAGGACGAGACAAAACAAGACGAAGACGAACCGGAGGGGTCTTCTGGTGAGTAGCAGCCGTGGTCGCAAGTCTCTCGGGACACCCACACCCAGGAACACTGGCCGTGGTCTTGCAGGGAGGGCAAAAGAACCCTCACACAGCTTGTCAAGGGCTCCAAACGAGGCCGCACCCTGACCCAGACTCTCACTTCGCTGGCTAACTCCGCTGACTGACTCATATCCTACTGCTACCTCGCAGGTTAACTTTGCTTCTGAACACTGTTCGGTTTAAAGCTACTTGACTAAAGCGTGCAACCACTGTACTCGCTCACTGTTAAGCTTGCTGCACGGGCTTTACGATTACGCTCACACTACGTTTATTAACTTCCCTAAACTAAGGCTATGTACAGAATTCGGCGATCTACATTTATTAACAGAAAAACGACTCGGCGAAAAAAATAAAACACCATGTCACATCCGTTACGTGACAATATTTTATAATTTATGTTTTGATTTTGACTTTCCACAAAAGACAAATAGGTTACAAAAACATTCTGGTGTTATTTTGGGCTTACATTTGATAGTGATAGTGAGCTTGTATTGGGCCAGCGGTCATCTCTGTCCGCCATCTGCCTTTGTCAGTGGTAAACTTTAAAGTTGGCACTTTCTTGGAGGTTATTGAAGCCACAGTCTTTAAACATTGGCCCAAGTATACTTTGCAGCAAGACTTCCAAAGCAGGCTAATGACGTTGACCTTTTTCAAAAGGTCCAGGTCACAGGTGGTCAAGAAATAGTTGAATGATAACCATATTTAGACAGAAATTGTTTTTCTCAGTGTTATTGTGAACTTCAAAACTAATCGTACAGACATTCCTGATGGTAGAACCATAAGCAATTAATTTGGATGACCCTAGGGAAAGGTCAACAGTAACAAGAGGTTTGCAACAAGAAAAAAATTAATCTATTTTTTTGTAAAATTTACTTTTTTTCAGCATGTTTGCCAACCTTTCCGTCAAAGTTGGCACAAAGGTGGCTCATGCATATTAATTTTTGCATCCATTGCAAAGGTCAAGGTCATAGAAAGATGACAGCTATTTGCAAAATGCATACATTTATTTTACAAAACTTGGATTTTGGAGGTATAAAAGTCCACCCTTGCCTTGTGTTTAGACACATCAACACTTGCCATTTCCAATGATCAAATTAATCCTGGTGATTGATCATAAACGTATGTACCCACTCCATAAAGTTTGTCCTTCTTTGACACATGTATTGATTGATATATTGTATAACAATCAAATTAATATTCATGAATTTGTTTGATAAACTTCCCTTCCCAAAATCCCTTGCGCACCAAGATTCGATCTTGATGATATATGTGCATTTTTCACAATGGAAATGCAAAATATTTTCATACGGCAACATTAACAAGCTTCTTATATGTAGTAGTAATGAAATACTTCTAATTGTGTATGCACGCTCAAAATTTACATCCTGTGCACAAACATCAATGAAGAACAGACACCAGGAAACGTGAGAGTCACTGCACTGACTAGCGAGATTGATGAGATGTCAGCTGGCGATATCGACAACCTGAGAACTAAATAAACAAACTTACTGGCATTTTCCGCAATTATGCATGATCTAGTAACAAGTAGAATTTACTCGGTAACACACACGGTTATACAAAGCACTGGATGTGCTCATAGTCGGACGAAATCTACGCACTTAGTCGACACTGATATGCAGTCGTCTGCCATTCCTTTGTTTTGTCTGAACACCGCAATCAGCTGCAAAATGATTTTTTTTTTTTGTTTTGTTCTGGACTGGGTACATGAATTATATTTAGTAACACTCTAACAGTTTGCTTGATATAGTGCAGATAACCGACAGATACGATTACTTGACCTAAATAAAATGTCCTTGTCTTACGACTCCGACATTTTGATTCGGGTCTCGTAATCACATCTGCCTGTTATCGGCACTATATCAAGCAAAATGTTGCACAATATAATATAATATAATATCAGCCTCAGTATGTCATGGCACACGACAGCCATAAAGTGGGTCAGCTGAGGCTGACATCGGCCTGAGGACCTCTCACTCACCAGGCATGCCCATGGAAGCTGGACATGTTTTACATCCATTGCTGTGATACACTGAAGCTGTAGTTATTAGTTTTCATACTTGGCTTTTTCTGTGGATTTCAGATGCCAAAGAATGGCTTCACCATCGTCAGGAGAAAGAAGAAAAGGAGAGACAGCGGCTGTTGAGGGAGGAAGAAGAGCGGCTGCGGCTGTTAAAAGAGGAAGAAGAACGGCTACGGCTGTTGAAAGAGGAAGAAGAGAGACGGCGGTTGTTGAAAGAAGAAAAAGAACGGCTGCGTCTTTTGAGGGAAGAAAAAGAGAGGCAGCGACAGTTTGCACTGGAAGAAGAGCGCAGGAAGCTGCTGGAGCAAAAAGAAGAACAGAGAAAGTTGTTGGAGCAAGTGAGGAGAAAGCTGTTGGAGGAAAAAGAAAAAGGGAGAAAGCTGTTGGAGGAAAAACAGAGACAGCTAATGCATGAGGAAGGAAAGTTAAAGCTGGTGCGGCTTGGTACATCTCAGGGTCAGGACCAGCCTGACTCTGCAGCCACAGCTAGTCAGCTGTGGCCGCATCGTCAGTCTGGCCTTGACCTCTCTGCTGAATCTGTCCCTGCCAAGGTGATGGCCAGTGCTCCACATCCAGTCCCCTCAGCGACCATCAGCTCTCTCCATACGAAGGTGACTGCCAGAGTGGACAGGGTGGGTGCTGGTGAATCAGAATACATGGTGTTTCCAAATAATAAGCCTGTTGGTATCTCTACAGCCACGCAACTCGGCACTCGTGAATCAAAATCATCTTTGCCATTAGGGAGAGGAGATGCTTTCAGGGTTGAAAAGTTGGTGGCTGATTGCAAGTTGTCTTTCAGCAAGCCCACCACAACTGAAACAGCAAGTACACAAACTGACATGGCTGCAACAAACCCACCCACAACTGGTACAATCATCACATCAGAAACCATTCCATCAACACCTTCTTCAAGAAGGGATTCACTCTGTGACGAAAATTCATCACCTCTCAGTAAGTCGACCAAAACGATCGCTACGCAGACCATCCTGACAGGTGTACAGCCCGACGCTGCTGAAATCTACATCATTCCCTCGAGGAAAGGTTCGCTCCAGGATCCAAACTCTCCGCTGGGGAGGGCTGGCGGTGATCTCGACCTCAGCGGGAACTTGTCCGACGACTCGGGCGTCATGGTCCACGAACCACTGCATCTGACCAGAGCGAGGGGCAGACCACCCAGAGGGGTTGGCATCAAGGGGACAGAAGCGCTGGGGCCCCCTGAGAAAAAGCGGCAAAAACTGGCAGATGTGGTGAAGGAGTACCCCAAATTGAGTAACCTGCAGGTGGGAGAGGGTGTCATTACACGCAGGCGAATCCCCAAGGTTAGTACAGAATGCAGAATATCCTTCGCAGTCAGCAAGAGAGATACTTTGCAGAGTCTGTCATGAGCTTTTGGCCCTATCCTGGAGTCTTCCAAAGGAATACTCCGGGATAGGGTCAAGAGATCGTGACAGAGTCCGCCTTACAACAGATTCCGTGGGGTATCTTTCTAGCTGACATACTCTGAAACAGTGGCAGATTCAAGAAACAATATCCATACTTCTGTCTTCTTTATTGTGTTTTTTTTTTAGTTTTTTTTTTAGCACACCTGTGATAGCAAGGTAGTTAATACACGTAGTGAGCCATCTGCCTTTTGCCTGTACACTTAATGTTGGCATTTTCTCAGAGCTTCAGACTTTGTCGATGGATTCTTGTTGGTGAATCCCTTTCTGAACATAGCAATTTGAGTGACCTCCCTCAAAGGTTAAGGTCAGAGAAAAAAGATAACAATTTGCCACATTTAAAATGCATATTGTTTCCTCAAAACCCTTACCGATGGCATTACTATTAGGCAGGTACACTTAGCTTACCGATTTCAGCCTAAGAATCTGTTGTGTATACACACAATCAGGGAGGCGACTCTAGGGAGAATTAATCAAGGACCCTGAGTAGCCTCCCTTTCCAGTCACGTGCCCAGTGGTATCGCACCATTCTTTGCGCTTAGCTCACCGAAAACAGTTGTGTCCAGCCTTTTTGGATACCTTCAGCTGTGTATGGTCGGATTACCGGTTGCGCTTTCATTGGATTAACTTACGCAAGTGGTGGTTCCTTGTTGGATTTCTCTAGCGGCCTTTCCTTTGGTGAGGTTTTCCCTGGCAGCTTCGCAGCTATGGCAAGTTCTCAGGTGAAGACCTGCGTTAAGTGTGGGGACTTTCAATGGCCTAGCAACACCCATGCTGTATGCCTCCCCTGTTCCGGCTGTGCCTCCGGGCAGACTTGTGACACGTGCGCCGCCTGGGTGGAGGAACAATAGTCGCAACTGTGGGGGTTCTACCATTGCAAACGACCTGCGACTTCCCGGGACCACCCTCCCACCCCCCCTCCCTCCTCCATGACAGGAGGGCTTGTCAGGCATGGTGGCTCGAACGTTGGGGAGATAGCCATCATCGGGCCCATTTACTACCTTCAGGTCCCCGGACCATGCCCACTACTGGTCCAGTCGTGCTCTCACAGACCTGGCCCGCCCGCTCCACAAAGCGCAGCCGGCAGCGGCCTCGGTCGCCCCGCTACGCGGTGAAAGATTCTTTGGGCCCAACGCATCCACTGGGACATTGTCCGCCCGCTACATGGAGCATGGCTGGCAGCGGCTTCGGTCGCCCCGCAACGCAGTGAACGACAGGCCACCTAAGCCAGATGAGACTACTGGGACTTTGTCCACCCGCTCCACGGAACGCAGCCGACAGTGGCTTCAGTCACCCCGCAACGCGGTGAACAACAGCACCCCTGGTTCCGATGTACCCTCCGATGTCTTACCAGTGCGGGCACGGCAGCAGGGGTGCTCTCCCCTCTCGGAGGTTCTTCTATGTCCGGCAACACCCTATGCGCTGGAACCACAGGACTGGGAGGTACGGAGCAGTCTCCAGTCCCACACGTCTTCGGGCTCTCGCCCTGCCAGTGCTGCCTCCCGAGGAAGCAGACGGCCTCTCGCCCCCCCCCCCCCCCCACCCCCAGTGGGCTTCCCCGCACAGGCGCCAATGCTCATCTACGTCAGCACGGGAACGTTCTCATGCCTCCTCCCCTTGTGGGGACTCACTCTCCAGGACCTGTCGGACGGGCTCCTGCCGACGCAGTCATTCCCTCAGTAGCCGCCGGACCTCTCACCAGAGCGATGTCTCATCCCGCCTGTCTTCGAGGGAGCGTTCGTCCACTGTACCCTACTACCCTCACCGACGGAGGAGCCCTTACTCTCCTCTCGAGCGCCGGGCGATGACGGCATGATGCACGGGACATCCCCGGTTCCCAGGCCCGCTCCCGCGACGTGAGCAGACAATCCCCCTACGGCAGTTCACACTCCTTGGACGGGATGCAGCGCCCCGCTTGTCGGTCGGTGCCTCTCAACGATGACGAGGCCCTCAGCCTACTGCCGGAGGACTCCATTTCGGCCCTGCTTCTGGATGACGGTCAGTCAGCGACCCCTCGCTCGCAGTCCAACGGCAGCCTCTTGGCCCCTGCGGCTTTCATTGCCCCGAGGATGGAGACCCTTCAGTCCTTAGATGAAGCTGGTCGGCTGATTTTGTCCCTTCTTCCTCCGAATGCCTGCCCTTTGTCTCCCCCGCTCAAGAGGAAAGCCTCCGCGTTTGTGGATGCCCCCAGACAGGCCAAAAGGCTCAGGTCCCTCCCCCAGCCACCAGGATTCCAGGTTCTCGTGGAGGCGTTTTTGTCGCACCTGCAGCAGGGCATCTTCGGCGACTCCGGTTTCTTCTCTGACTCCAAGTGGCCGGAGGGATTGGGCATGTCCTTTCACCAGCGCTGGTAAACCAGACATTCACAGGCTTTCTCCTGCCCCCTCCCGGCATTGGATGTCGCGGCAGAAGTACAGACAGGCAGCCGCAGGGCCATGCAGCTCCGGATGCCACGCGAGCTGGACAAGATGGCGACCCTCATCCACAACGCCCTGGCCTGTGCGGGATTCTTGGAACTTGCAATTCAGGCGGTGGTGAGACGCGTGGAGGACGCCTGGTACCCGTCTGCTTCAGCGCTGTTCGGAGACATCCTCACCTTAGCGGTGGATGCGAACCAGGCGGCGTACCATACCTCTGTGAACGCCATGGCCGCTGCGGCTAACTGCGACCTGATGCGCCGAGACGCCGTCCTCTGAGGTTGCCCCAGCCTCCCCTCCCCACATCGGTGAAGACAGCTCTGCCAGGCACCGCTCGGGGGTGCATCGCTCTTTGGACCCACCTGGCAGTCAGTCAAGGACGCGACCAGGGATATCTGCTCCAGCCCTCTTTCAGGCTGCTCGCAAGGCTGTGGGTCAGACCCGCCCCTCGCCCTTCCTCCAGGGACGCCCGCTTCCCCACTCGTACCCCAGCTGCCGGCCATTCCCGCTCCTTCCCGGCCCCAACCCCCTCCTGGCCCAAGCCCGCCTGGAGGCCTGGGTGGGAAGGGCCCTCTGACGCCACACCCCCCCCCCTCCTCCCCTCCTCCCTCTGCCCCCCCCCCCCCCCCCTCCCCTTGTTTCAGCCCCCGCCGGTCTCTGCAGGGTCTCCAGTCGGCAGGAGGCTAGCTCTGCAC
The DNA here is from genome assembly GCA_036245525.1 of Semisulcospira habei. NCBI lineage: Eukaryota > Metazoa > Mollusca > Gastropoda > Semisulcospiridae > Semisulcospira > Semisulcospira habei. The sequence goes on from BTPG01000007.1 coordinate 160,562,287, forward strand.
AGCACACATGGCGCTTGCTGCTGCCGGATGACCCTTGGGTCCTCTCTACCATCTCGGAGGGCCTCCAGATCTCCTTTCGGTCCCCTCTTCCTCTGCGGCGCTCCCCTCTCTGGACTAGAGTCCTGATTGACCAGCTCCAGTGTTGATTCTAGAGCGCGTTTTGCGCGATTTCTCGCAATATTATGCTCCAAATCGCAAAAGAACACCGACAGCGCGGCCGAAGAATCGCAGAAAAAAAAAACTGGACGCTTTTTTGCACGACCAGCGCGGCTGCACCGCTGCTGCGTGAAAGCCTGCTCGAGCGTCTTGGTCAGTGTGGCCTGAGTCGAGCCGAGCCGAACGTGCATTCTGCCGGCGATTCTCATTGGCCGAGAGAACGACCTTTGTCACTTGTTTAGCCAATCAGAGGTTTTGAAAGTTCCTTGCTTCACAAAGCTGGAAAACACGTGTTCCGTCCACAGAACTACAGAACGAAGATGAAGCGCTCAAATACCCTCTTTTCATACGCTTTCACAAAGGCGAAGAAACAATGTGTTGATTCGAATGCTGATAACCCCGAAGACGAGGTTGACTCAACAGTAAGGGCTGGTCAAGTTACGTCAAGTCAGTCGGACGATGATTCATCTCGGCCTTTCGGTAAAACTGCCGAAGGCAAAACTGATTACAGTGATTTGAGTGAACCTGACGATTTGGCTGGTCCGTCGACCTCGAAAACCAGTGAGCCTAAGGCGAAACAGTTTAAGACTTTCCAAGTTTCATGGTTGAAGGACAGACCTTGGCTTACAAAGAAAGATGATGGCATGATATGCACTCTGTGCCTGAAACACGGCAAGACTAATTCGTTTACAACAAAGCCAGGATGCAAGAATTACCAAACAACAACACTGAACAGACATGTTGAAACTGCAGACCATAAGCATGCTCTGCAAGAGGAACTTCTGCAGAAAAACTTCATTCAGGTGCGTTTGAAAAAATCTCTCTCTCTCTCTCTCTCTCTCTCTCTCTCTCTCTCTCTCTCTCTCTCTCTCTCTCTCTCTCTCTCTCTCCCTCCCTCCCTCTCTCCCTCTCTCTCTCTCTCTCTCTCTCTCTCTCTCTCAATGACAGATTTGCTTTGTCTTTGGCAATTAAAATTTATTTTTGTCTGTGTGTGAAACTAAAAAAAAGAAACGTACACACACACTCATAATGTGAAATACAATGTACAGTGGTGACTTTGTGGGAAATATCAACAATTAGCCCCATGGCAAGTGAAGTTACAGTTCATCGTGTGATCTAATACTGTACTTCCACTCCAAGTGCAAAAAATATTTGTAGGATTTAATAAACGGAAAAGCCTAAATTTCAAAATTCACATTTTCCCAAAAGAGATTGGGTTTTTTTTCTGTTCAAGATACAGATGGATTTAGTTTTGCACAGCTTTTATAAATTTTAAATGTTCTAGACTAACTGGGCTAATTGTGGTTGTTGCCACTTTGTGAATAGGGGATTACTTTAAAAATTTTATAGAGTTGAGGGTTTTTTTTTTTTTTTTTTTTTTTTTTGGTTCTCAGGCTTCCCAGTCTGCTGTCCAAAGGATTCGGGCCAGTGCAGATGACAGTGTTGTTGGGGCCATGCGCACTGTGTATTGGATGGCAAAAGAGGACGTGGCAATAAAGAAATATCCCAGTTTGATCCAATTGCAAAAACTCCAAGGCTGTGAAGCAGTGTCAAAGTTGTGTGTTGGGCAGAATGCCACATACTCTTCAAGGTCATCTGGGGAAGATTTTCAGAAATGTGTTGCAACAGACATCCACACTAGAATTTTGTCTGCTTTGAAAGAGGCAGATATGTTTTCTGTGCTTGTTGATGAGAGCACTGATATTTCTGTTTCCAAGCACTTAGTCATCTATGTCCGAGTGTTGGATAAAGATTTTGTGCCACACACTTTCTTCTTTAAGAATGTGACAATCGAAAACCCCAAAAGTGATGCAAAGGTCCTTTTTGAAAGTGTGAAGCAGGCTCTGGAATCCGAAGGGCTTGACTTGTCAAGGGTGATGGGTTTCGGGTCAGATGGTGCTGCTGTGATGATGGGGCAGAAGCATGGGGTGGCAGCACTGATGAAGGAGCAGAGCCCACACTGCATCAATATCCACTGCATGGCTCACCGTTTCAACCTGGCAACATCTCAGGCTTCTAAGGGCATTCCCTACTTGAATGAGGTGGAGAGCACTCTGAGTGATCTCTATTATTACTTTGGGGGAAGCAAGTCTGCCAAGAGAAAATGTGAACTTGAGGAAATACAGAAAGTTCTTCAGGATCCTCTCCTCAAAGTGAAAGAGTGCCATGAGATCAGGTGGCTGGCCTTCTTCGAAGCAGTGAGAGCTGTATGGCTGTCCTGGGCATCTCTGGTCACCTACTTCATCAGCCATGATGACTCTAAGGCAGTGGCTTTCAGGAAAACTTTCCAAAGTTACAAGTTCCTGGCAGTGCTGGCCTTCCTGATGGACATCCTCCCATCTCTGGCCCAGCTGTCCATGCAGCTGCAGAAAGAAAACTTGGATGTGGCATGTGTCTACCCTGCCCTTGACAACCTGCAGAGCAAGATAAAAAAAGTGAAAAAAGGAACCGCTCATCACCAGACAGAGCTACTGGAAAAACTTGATTCTAAAAGAAACAGCCAGGGGGAAGTCGAAGAAATCAAGTACAGAAAGCAGAAATTGTCTTTTGGAAAGAACCTGAGGGCAGTGACAAAAGAAATTGAAGAAGTGAGGACCCAGTTTTGCGACAATCTGGCAAAGAACATTGACCTGAGGTTTCCATCAGACACAAAAGATGTGGCCAGTGCTTTCAGTGCCCTCTCCATGCGACCCCTATCATTCCTCAGCAAAGAACAACAGGAAGAGTATGGGGTGAAGGAGATACAGTTACTTGCTGACTTCTATGGCCAGCCTGCTAAGAGGGGAGAGAAGACCAGCAAGCCCTTAGTGGACAGAGCTGCTTGCATGGAGGAGTGGTCTGTTGTGAAGCAGTCAGTCCTCAGCAACATGTACCCCAGAGACTCCACTCAGGCCTTGTTGAAGCTGCTCCACAGTTACCACAGGGACAGTTTCCCAAATATCCTCACCCTGGGCAGGCTAGCCCTCATCATGCCCTATCACACTTCAGACTGTGAGCGTGGGTTCAGTGCCCAGAATGCCATCAAAACAGCCAGAAGAAACAGGCTGAAAGAAGAGAGTCTCAACGTGCTGATGACAATCAAGTGTGTAGGACCCCCTGTCACTGACCATGACTTCACAGCTGCAGCAGCTCTGTGGAAAGACCAGAAGGACAGGAGGATCTACAAGAAATAAGTGTGTGTGTATGTATATATGTATGTATGTATGTATGTATGTATGTATGTATGTATGAATGTGTGTATATATGTCGTTTTAAAGTAAGCAGTGCAGCGCGATTTGAGGGCCTCCTTTTACACCTTGAGGGGCTCCCTTTTTTGATTAGAGGGAGCCTTTGGGCTCCTTTTTCTGAAATCCTAGAATCAACACTGCAGCTCAAAGCAGACGCTCTTCACGTTGAGGTCGCCGTCTTGCTACGGAAGGCCGCCATGGAGGTGGTCACGCGACACAACTCCCCCGCCTTCTACAACCGCCTCTTCATGGTACCCAAGCCGGGCGGCAAGTGGCGACCCATCATAGACCTCTTGGCACTAAACAGGTACATTTCAGTGCCGACGTTCCGCATGGAAACGGCCAGGGCTTTGAGAGCTGCGGTACAAGTAGCAACCCATGGACTTTGCCGTCAGCCTCAACTTGTCGGACACATACCTGCACGTTCCGGTGCATCCTGTTTCCTGACGTTACCGGCGCTTCGCCTTCCACGGCGTGGTTTAGCGCTACCTTTTGGTCTCAACTTCAGCCCGTGGGTTTTCACACGCATCATGGACGCGGTCGTCGCCAAGGCCAGTCAGTCTTTCTCGAGCCCGACCTCCAACTACCTGGACGATCTTCTCCTTCGGAACCAGCTGGCGTCCGCCTTGGAGGCAGACAAGGACACGCTTCTTTGCCGGCTCGGCTTCTTGGTCAATTCAGACCTCACACCATCCCGCAGGTTCATCCACCTGGGCATGGAATTCCTGACCGACCTCGACAGGGTGAGGCTTCCCAAGGCTGGGATCCAGAAGCTAGTGGGGTTGGCCCTGCAGGTGTCTCGTGCGGAAGCAGCCCCAGCCAGGGTCTGGCTACAGCTCCTGGGCCTCATGAACGCAGCGGCGGATCTCTTACACCTCAGCAGGCTGTACACTTGCCCGCTACAGTTGCATCAGCTACTCCACTGGCGCCCGCCTTACGGCGATCTCGCGGATCCGGTACCAGTACCCTCGATGCTCCGACCACATCTGCTCCGCTGGACAGACCTCGCGTGGCTTGCGTCAGGGGTGCCCCTCTTCACCCCGCCACCCCAGCTGTCCCTCTGCACGGACGCGAGTCTGTCAGGTTGGGGGGCATACCTACTGCCGATTTTCCTTACTGTATCCGGGCGCTGGCCTCCAGACCTCGCGGACAGGCACATCAACTGGTTGGAGTTGAAAGCGGTCTGGCTAGCCCTCATCGCCTGGGAAGCACGTCTCCGGCACCAGGAGCTCCTGGTCCTCTCCAATAACTCCATGGTTGTGGCCTACATCAAGAAGCAGGGCGGGACACCCTCCCCCTCCCTTTGCATCCTCCTGTACCAGATCATCTGGTGGTGCGAAGATCAAGGCATCTCCCTGCGAGCACGGCACATTCCAGGCCACCTGAACGTCCTCGCGGACTCCCTCTCGCGGCGGGGCCAGCTCCTCCACACCAAGTGGGCTCTTCGCCCAGATATCTTCCGGATGATCTTCGCACGGTGGAAGACGCCCATGATCAACCTCTTCACGACGAGGTGGAACGGGCAGCTTATCCTCCTACCGTGCTGGTGCCCAGGGTCATGTTGAAACTCGAGGGTTGCAACGCAGTATTGCTGCTGGTGGCCACTGACCTCCTGAACCTAGCCACAGACCCACCCCTGTGACTCCCCACCCCGCGCACGATGCTCAATCAACCCAGAGTCTTTACCACCCGTGCCCAGAGAGGCTTCTCCTTCATGGCTGGAGGTTGTGCGGCAAGCCCTCACCGCTAGAGGTTTTTCGAGTGCAGCGGTGGAGGTGATTGCAGCAGCCTGCAGAGCTTCTACCTGGCGCGTCTACGAGGGAAAGTGGCGGGTCCTACGGTCCTGGTGCGCCGCCAGGCACCTCTCCCCCACGGATCTGACTGAGCTGGCTGAGTTCTTTCTCTGGATCTTCTTCGAGCAGAACTTGGCTCCGATCACCATCAGCGGCTACCTGGCCATGATAGCAGACACTTATCACCACTTGGGCCTCCTGGACCTGGGCGCCTGCAAGGACCTTGCTGACCTTTTTGGTCCACTTTGGCCTCCAGCGGCGCGTCTTCTGCTTGCTGATCCCGCGCTGGGACTTACCCTGGGTGCTGACGTGGCTGAATTCGGACCGCTTCGAACCTCTCCCCTTGGCTCATTTTGCGGATGTGACCAGGAAAACGTGCTTCTTCCTGGCCCTCCCCACAGCATCCCGAGTGAGCAAGCTGCAAGCGCTCTCAGTATGCCCCGCCTGCCTGCAGTTCAGAACGGATGGTTCTGTGCAGCTCCTAACCGACCCATCCTTCTTGGCCAAGAATAGGCCTCCCTCAACAGCGCCCTAGATGCTAATCATACGACCGCTCAAGGGAGTGGACCACTCCCGGGAGACCAGACAACAGGACCCTGTACAGGCTTTACGGGTGTACCTGCGCAGAACAAAACCCGTCTGCAGGGGACGGTCCCGACACTTTCTACCCTTGACCCCAGACATTACATTTCTGCCCAGACCATATCTTCCTGGCTACGCTGGGTCATCCGGTCCGCATACGAGGACCTCTCCCCAGAGGGAGCTAAGAGGATCAGGGCACACGAGGTCAGAGCCTTTGCCACGAGCGTCGCCTTCAACCGCATCTGCGCCGTGAAGGACATAGTGGCGGCCGTGAGCTGGCGGGCAGAATCAACCTTCGCCCGGTTCTACCTCGGAGACCTCTCGGGCCAACAAGAGAACCTGGCCCTGGTGGGGGACATTGCCGCGGCGCAACACTCCCTCCCGGCGCCGAGGGAACCATAGGTAAAGCTTGGCTGAAATCGTCGGCAGGTTGCTCCAGGAGGGCCTTGTTAACCCTAACGCAGGGGGGGACATAGTGGGTGGCACCGGCCTCCTCTTCAATATTCTTCGTAATGTAATGCCATCGGTAAGGGTTTAGAGGAAACAAGTGTATTTTTCTCTAAAATGTATTTTTTTCTAAAAATACTTACCGATGGCATTATTCAAAGGACCCTCCCACCAGCCTCGCTTGCCGCCAGTACGCAAAGCATAAGACTGGCGCGATACCACTGGGCACGTGACCGCATAGGGAGGGAAGGGAGGCTACTTGGGGTCCTTGGTTACAGCTCCCTAGAGTCGCCTCCCTGGTTGTGTGTATACACAACGGATTCTTAGGCTGAAATCGGTACGCTAAGTGTACCTTCCTAATAGTAATGCCATCAGTAAGTATTTTTCGAAAAAAATACATTTTAGAGAAAAATACATATTGACCAAGTAAGTGGAAATTTGTCTTTGGCTTTACATAGAAAATTTTTGGTGTGGACAGAATAAATATGTGTGTCTTGGTTGTTTGTGTGCAGTATGGGAGCCGATTCCACACAAAGATGACAGTTCTGAAGTACAGTCACCTGACGAATCGCCGTGATCTCCCTAGTGGTCTGCCGGATGCTCTGCCAGAAGCGGATGATACATCAGTCGACTGATGGTGCAGCGTGTAATACGAGGATGTGATTTGGCTTGTGATTTGGGACTCTGATCCTCCAATACAGCGTGGAGTCCAAATGTTCAAATCACAGACCAGCACACATCAGCATTTTTTCCCTTTTTCTTTTTCTGTCTGTACAAGAGGCATAGATCCTCCTGAGCCCCTGCGCATGCAGAGACTCATGAGGATCTATGCCTCTTGTCTCAGAAGCTAATGCTCCCTCCCCCCCCCCCAACCCCCAGTCTCCTTTCTTCATTCTCAATGCAACTGGCCCATGACATGAAACTGTTCACACAACAAGAACGAAATCACAGACTAGCGGACAAATGGCCTTTTGTTTCCTGACCGCTATTTCCAGGGACAATACACAGTCTTTCAAATTGAAGTCTAGTTATGATAAACAGGAATCCATTCAGCAACGAAATGATTGTATAGTTTGTAATTGCCAGAATTATTTTGTTCTAAGATCAGTGATATATACCTCGTCTGTGAAATAAATACTCCCTCACTCCCAACCCCAACCCCCTCCCCCCATCACTCACTGCCTCTCCTAAGGAAGACCACATCCGTTCATGCTTCACCAAATGCGAGGAGATTTCTTGTCAGTCGAGACAAAGTCATGTTGCGATGAACCCTTGCGGTGAATGCAAATATGGGTGCACGCGGTCTAAAACATTGTTCTGGCTACCAGGGGAAAAAAAATTGTATGGGCCCCGAGATTTCACTCGGATGGTAGTTGGAATGGCTATTAGGGTCATGGACCATTTTGTGGTCCCTGCTCCTTTCCACTACACTGTTTGTCTCTCGATCGCTGCGCTGACCAGAGCAGCGATCGAGGGAGGCAACCAGTGTGCCCGCTTCCTCATTGCTGCCTGATATGTCCTCCCTGACTTTTCAGTTCGTCAGCCATTTGAACAGCATGATTACATGTCGGTCAAAGTTAACAAACAGGAAATACCTTTTTTTTGACTCTGACTCTATTGGCTAAAGCCTTCCTCGTGTCGCATAATTTGTGATCCACACATCCCAGGCTTGTATTTTTCAACTACATTCCGAAAAGAAAAGACAATTCATATGCTATGTCGTCATTCATACACGAGAGAGAGCTTTTGATACAAATATGAGTCAACTACAGCCTTGTGCATGTATGCGTACAGGAGGACCAGTCTTGAGCGACCACCCTTATCCCCTGTCATTAACCCTAGTGTGTGAAATAAGTTTGACTAAGATAGTTCAAGGGTGGTGCCAGAATAGCTTGGCGTCTAGAGGCGCCAAGCTATTCTGGCACCACCCTTGAACTAAAGCCATTGGTCTATATCCTTATCTGTAAGTACTATAGTAGCTTGCATATGGCAGTGTACAAATTTGAAGCTTTTAGCTGTGTACCCAATGCTCATCTCGTCTCGATCTCCACCTCACAATTTTTTAATTGAATAAGAATTTGTAAATTCAGTACTTTATTTTTGTAAATAAACTTCATCCAGAATGTTGATATTTTCATGTTGTAACGATTTACATCACCGGTTTTTTTTTCCATCGAGTTGGTGCTCGTTGGTTGTGCCTTGCTGTGTTTTGTGTGTGCCAGTTACAGTTGAGTTATGCTATTTTCAGGACAATTTTTATTCAAGATTTGTACCACACATTGTCGCTGTCTGTGCGAAATGGCTCACATTTTATTATCTCCTGCACTTTGTGCAATTTGCTGAAGGTGGATCCACTCTGGTAGTTCAAGAGTAGTGCCTGATTAGCTTGGCGCCAAGCTAATCGGGCACTACTCTTGAACTATCAGAGTTGATCCACACCTTGCAGTTTAGTGCTAAAAGTGTATTTCTTTTGTGTGCCGTGCTACTGTTCAGCCAGCATGGGTTGGGACCACGTTTTCATTTACATGTATTGTAGTTTTGCTACCCAGTGTTTCCCATAGAAATTTCAAGTGAGGGTCACTGTGACTTTAGAAAATATCTGCATGTCGGTCAGCATGATGCACAGTTTCGGAAGTGGGGGTCATAATTGAAATCTGTGCATAATAGATGCTTATTTGTAATAGACTCTCATTTGTACTTTATGGGGAACACTGGTCGGCCAGCATGTGTGCTGTGCGAAACCAGTGTGCTACGTGCATCATTTTGTGTGAGCTATGCAAACTACCGGTAAGCCACAGGCAACTGAAACCATGGTCTTTGGAAAATGTAATGACTTAAGTGCATTTATCATTTGATATTTTGTGATTTCAGCATGTGAGTGTGTGCTCATGTTCTACTTTATTCAAGTTTGGAGTTTGGCCTGCATAAGATAAGCAACCCAAGTGTTGCTGTAACTGGTGGATTTATGTGTGTGTGTGTGTGTGTGTGCAATACTATGTATGTGTTCGCAAATGTTAAAAATTAACGTTGAGGAGAAAGATGTGGTGTGCAAGATTGTATAGTGCGATAAGTCAAAGAAAGTCGATGCTTGGTGCATTGGTTGGTGCTATCAGCGTGTTTGTCTTCCTTATCTGGAGGACTTTAACCCTTATCATTCGGAATACACCAGTGTGTGAAATAAGTTTGACTGAAATAGTTCAAGGGTAGTGCCAGATTAGCTTGGCGCCTCTAGGTGCCAAGCTATTCTGGCACCACCCTTGAACTAAAGCCATCGGTCTATATCCTTATCTGTAAGTACTATAATGTAGCTTGCATGTGGCAGTGTACAAATTTGAAGCTTTTTAGCCTCAGTATGATATGGGTTAAGTGTCCTGCAGTGAAATGGCTGTGGAATCGACACTTTCAAACCTGAAAATGTTCTCAGCTTTGGAAGACTGAGATCTGTAAAGATAATATGCCACCTTAGGGTGAAGCATTGACCATGATAGTTCAAGGGTAGTGCCAGATGAGCTTGGCGCCTTCCAGGCGCCAAGCTCATCTGGCACTGCCCTTGAACTATCATGACCAGTCCATCCTGAACCCATTAGCCCTGGGACCTGCAGCATGAGATGGATTGATCATGATAATTCAAGGGTAGTGCCAGATGAGCTTGGCGCCTGAAGGCCTTCAGGCGCCAAGCTCATCTGGCACTACCCTTGGATTATCATGACCAATCCATCTCCTACAACTGGTAGTCATTAGACAATGCCTCCAAAAGTTTGTAAATGCGGCCGTGGGGTTAAGAGGGTTAAATGTGGCATTGTTAATGTGTTCAGAAGTGTGCATGTGTTTGTTCATTGGCGTAGTATATGCTGTTCATATCAGCACTGGTGTAGGAAGTGAATGTGAATACCTTTATTGTCCCAAGATGGGAAATTTGTTTGCAGCGGAATTTTGTTTAAACAGTTGTAAAAACAACAATTGTGAACATAAAACAAATAAATACATTTGACTCACCTGAACCAAGTACAGTGAGTATGTGCATATATAAAACATCACAACCATCTGTAATGTTAATATCCACCTAGGAAAAAAGCATGGTTAAAAACTGAGACGACACTACCTTATACCATGTGCACAACACGCACACACGCAAACAACCCACACACACACACACTTGCAAATTCATAGATCCGAGGCTGACATCTTGACCGTCCTTCAAATGATGCCATGACTTTATGCCATGGCATCATTGAATTGTCTGAGAATATTAACCTCTTTGTGCATGCAGCCACCAGTACTGTATCCAGTACTGGCGGATGCATGCACAAGGGGGGTAATGTAAGGTGCAAGTTTGAACATGAGTATATATGCTGCGAGCTCTTGAAGTACATATAAAGTTTGCGCTTCCTAAATGATTTAGCCACGTTATGTTTGCGCGTGTGTTGCTGCATGCACGTGTACAGATCAGATGGAAGGTACACTTACTTACAATACTGTAATAATTTGAACAGTTTGGCTGCATTGTGATTCAGGAGATGGATCGACCATGATAGTTCAAGGGTGGTGGCAGAATAGCTTGGCGCCTATAGGCGCCAAGCTATTCTGCCACCACCCTTGAACTATCATGGTCAAGCCATATCTTGCTGTGGTGCGTCGCGGGCAGCATGAGTTAAATGTAAGTCACTCTTTTGTCCAGCGTTATTGTAAGACATACCGTCCTATTAGAGCAACAACAGTTTATCTGAAAAAAGATAGTTTCGAGAAAATTGCGATTGAAATTTTAAAGTTTATGCCGTTCATCTCAGAGAAGACCCAGATTTATGATTTTTTTAATCTGAAAAGATTGTCATATCGGGCACTTCATTTATTTTTGTCAGAACTGTAGCTATTCAGCAAGCTAATTAATCGTTTACTTTTGAAACTTGAGCTGTTATTGCATATCAGCTTTTGTCCAGGTTCTAGTGCAACAACAGCACAACACTGATTTGTACACTTCTTGCTCTCATACATTTGTGTTCAACCCAGCTCTTTACACACAACAACCGTATAACTGCAGTTGTGCAGTTGTTGGTCTATTTGGAACGTGACACATTAGTAATAGTACTGCAATATATGTTCATGTTTATGGTAAACGTTTGTTGCACAGCCAAAAATGACTTTCTGTTGAGAAAATCTCATGTAGGCTTATAATTTGCATCTCTTTCTGATAGTACTGCTTGTATCTCTTGTTGATAACCCAAAAAGAACAATTGGACCGCCAAATTATGTATGTTTTATGTAAAAAATACAATTCACAATAACAAGATTGGCACATTTGTGATACTGAAGAATGTCGGTGGTTTAACTGGAAAACACTTGGGTAGCAGATAGGAGGTTTCCAGGTTGCACCAAAGTGAAATGTGTGCCATTTGTCAACATTCACAAAACAACAAAACTGTTATTCTGTCAAAGAAAGTACTTTATTTTCAACTGCTTCTTCTCACATGTGATGCATTTTTCTTCCAAGTAATACGTCATATAAATTGACATGTTGTGTAAAGGAACTTTCCAGGACACGTAGTTTCAGTGGAATCAGTATAATGTGTAAGAAGAATCTTCGAAAATTGTTTGTCGTTGTGCACTTGACAGTACGACAAACATTCCACACCATCATACTGTACACCACAGCTGAAGAAATGCATGGTTCTGCTCATGACAGCCTGCCCCAAAATACGTGCAATCATCATGCCATCACGTTTTGACGTGATTATTAATTTTCTGTACGGTTATTCAAGGGTCTCCGGTTCCATTAATACAACATCATTTCAGAGCATGATGGCATCAAAGCAAAACAAGAAACTAAAATGTAAGCAAAATCAAAATAGAATCCCAGCAGATTAAACAATCAATAATAAAAACAAATGAAAGCAACGATAACACCAGCCTGCACCATACATCATTCTCTAAGCTCAACTTTTGCAGCACTCATCTTCTTTGTATATGTTATTGTTCAAGACACAAGTCTGAGAAACTGCCAGCTACAAAGGCTAGCATGCACAGTTATGAATGAAGCTGAAACAAAGTAGATCTGGTGCCGAATGATACATAAATGACGTAAACATACATGTAAGTGAAAGCAAGTTACGCAATTATGACTTTACATTTTGTTGGCAAGTAACATTTATACTACTTTAAGGGACCAGAAGAAAGGGCAGGTTGAGGTGTAACGGAGGGGAGTCGAGCATTGTTTATGAGTAATGCCGCTCATTACAAACTTTACGCTCCCTTAATTTCTTTGCTTTGACAATGACGGCATGGCCGGTGTAGTATAGGAGACTCGAACCTACTTGGCAGAAAGTTTTAGTCGTCGTCAGTGTCATTGCAGTCTTCAATGTCCGATTCTGGAAGACAGCCTGGCCTTGACTGACTGCACGAAAGGGATTTGTAGTACACATGGTATTCAGGTGGAATTACACCCATTTTGCAAAGGTCAAGCAGATCTTTTTTCTTTGCTTCTGCAAGCGGCAGACGTGCTTTGTAACGATGTGATGGTCCACTGATTTGTTCGTGTTGCTTTCCCCTTCTGCAAGCGGCAGACGTGCTTTGTAACGATGTGATGGTCCACTGATCTGTTCGTGTTGCTTTCCCCTTCTGCAAGCGGCAGACGTGCTTTGTAACGATGTGATGGTCCACTGATCTGTTCGTGTTGCTTTCCCCTTCTGCAAGCGGCAGACGTGCTTTGTAACGATGTGATGGTCCACTGATCTGTTTGTGTTGCTTTCCCCTTCTGCCGCTTGTCCCACGTGTCTTGATAGTTTGAAAACATCCTATACTTGATGAACAGACTGTCTGGCTCTGACTTGAGGCAACGGATCCACTTGAGTTTCATCCAGTTGATGCGATTGCCGTGCATGTCAGTCTTTGTGTTTCGAAGTGTTGATGCTGCCAAGCCCTTAAAGTCAAGGATCTCAGCATACGTGAGGGGGATGACGGTGTATGCAGCTGATTTGCGTGCCATCCTTACCACAGTGTGCCATTCACGGGGTACACAAATTGTTGTTGTCTTTTTTGCCCTCTCGATGGTGGAGTGCATAGAGTCGCACTCCATCTGGGTGTGCCCGCTTTCGAGGAACTTTTGGTCGACTGTGTGGAGAGTTGGAATTGTCTGCACTGCATACTGGAGCGCAGCTGACACATTTTTGTTTCTGTTTTGACCTGTGCATGTGTCAGAGTACTAAACAACATGGTTTACAGTTGATGGCAGTGACTTCAGGTGCTGTAACAGACAAGTCCCAATCTCACAGGACCCTTTGTTCCCCTCAGTTTCGTCCCAGATGTAGCACGACCGCTGTTTGTCACCAAGAGAAAATATGGACAGGTTATAAACGGCAAGCTTCCGTTTGTAGTAGTTGGCACTCACAGGAGAACATGGCGTCTCCATGTCAAATGTGGCAACATGAATATTCGGATTTTCTTTGGCTAATTTTCTGTCCTTGTTCTTCTCTTCTCTGGCTTCCATTTTTCTCTCATGATGCTGTTTGAATTCCTCTTCTCTCTCATGGGTCAGCGTTCCGTCGATCTTCTCATTGTGATGTTGAGCGCAGGTTAAGCACTGATCTTTTTTGGGCTTGTGAAAACCAAAATTGTACTCTGTGACAAAGATTTCCCGGTAGAAGCTGCTAGTGACTGATGGTGCCCCTGTCTCCTTGCATTTATCCATGTACAGACGATGCATCTGGTTGATGCTGAGACTAGCGTATATGTAGAGTTTCGATGTCTGTTTTCGGCAGTAATGAGATTCCACTGCTGGAAATAATTGAATATGTTTTCTCACCGCGTTCCGTGTTTCTTCAGGACATCTGTGAGCTGAGGACTTCTTTTCTCTGCGGTCTTCCCCACAGAACTGGCCGTTCTTACAGTTGTCAAGAGCATGTTTCACATAGCTATGGCCAACATCAAGTGTTCTCAGGACAAACGGTTTGCAAACAGGGATTCTGGTTCCGTTGACAGTGAAACTGTAGTGCTGTTGGACGTCACGCTTCTTTGCTGCTGGTTGTTTATTGGCGTCCAAGTATGTCCTAGTCTCCTGCCTTGAAACATTTCTACAAACGAAGTCCTTTTGACGGACGTAACTGGAAAGGGAATAAAATGAGCTAAAAATTTCTTCTCTGTGTGTTTCTGTGATAACTTCTGTGCATTTCCTTTTGCATTTGGAGCAGTCAGCCGGCTTTAGATGCTTTCTTTGTTTGACTTTCCCTCTGCCCGGCTTGTTTCATATGGTTCGCCTTTTAGCTTAAGGTCCTTTCTGATATTCCTTTTCCATTTTGATGGTTGCGGCTTCTTTTTTCTTCCACGCTTTTTCACAGGAGTGATTGTAATACCTGTATCTGGCGAGTTACCCCTCTGTTCAGGCTGAAGTGGGGTGCACGGTGGCGTCTCTTTGTCTGCTAGTGGAATTTGTTCTACGCGTTTTCTCTTGCTCGCTCTCTTGTTCAACAGTTCCAGTGAGGTGCTGACCAGCGTAAATGGGTTGCTTTTGTGCAACACACCCGTCATAATGTTCAGAGCCTGGTACGGCAATGAAGGCCAAGTATATCGGGTGAAAAATATCTGACCCGGTTAAAGTAGGCTGAACATCAATTACAGGTTGCTGCTTCCTGCTGCAAAAGATTTTCACCCGTCTGGCCGTGACGTTGGCAAGAGCCAAAGGTAGCAGGTCATTTACTTGTGTACCCCAGGTGCCAGTTTGTCTGAGGCCTCCGAGTTCTTCAACGAACTTCATGCATTCTTTATTAACATCTTCACATGCAGTGAATAACATATGCATGGAGGTTTTCTTCCATGTGGTCGCACAATGCGTGCCGCAAGGATACTGCATCTGAAAAAAGAATCAACATGCATAAGAGCTGCATTGAAAAAACAATCACCATCACCATAAATAGGTACACGCTTCATTTTGTTTGCTGCCAAAACGCTGTCAAGTTTTTTGTTGTGCAGACGTAGAGCCATACCCTGAAGACTGTGCTCAATTTTACTTTCATGTAGTGCTCTATTTAAATCGTCATCAATACGTTGTGATTTCTGCGGGGAACGTAGCGCATGCACGTCAAAGTCTTTCTTTTTGTTTCTTGCGAGGAAGAATTTCAAGCGGAGGATTAGAATCGCTCGAGTCTGTCATCATGCTGGGGTAGAAACATTGGGTCAGCAGTATAGTGTCTTCGTCAGACAGCTCTTCGTGCATCGACTGGTCCCCATCTGCATTGTCCGATTGCGAGCATGTTTGTTCAGCACCTATAATAGAAAAAAATATCTTAAGTACTATTTTAATAGCATCTCTCTCTCTCTCTCTCTCTCTCTCCTCTCTCTCTCTCTCTCAGGCACGCACAGACATGCACACACAAAATGCACGCACACTTACACGCACGCACGCTTGCGCACAATCACACACACCTTCGTCCGATGATTCACAGTGATTTGCCGCCTCTGCTAAAAGTTGCTCATCACATATCTGTCGAATTCGGCCTTACATATGCTAGGGGTTGATCGTCTCCTTCAGACCAGCTGTCATCCATGTTTCAAGCTGAAAAACATAGTGGTAATAGGGTGTAGAAATAATGGCACCTTCTCTAGTGTGACATTATGCTATACAACATAATTTTACAAAATCTCAAACAGCACATACACACAAACATACGCATGCTTGTCAGTGCACACACACACACACACACACACACACATGCGCGTATATAAAATTTGCTTCGCGACATAGGCCATTGTTCTGATTTTTATCTTGGCTCCAGTGAACGTACTGCAAAACAATAGTTCATACACACACCATCCTGCACAGCCGCGAGAGAGAGAGAGAGGAGAGAGAGAGATTTTTTTCTAAATGGCTATGTTTTAATGATTGTATGTGTTAATATAATGAATTCACTTATTTGAAGTAGTAGATATTTATTTAAAAGAGAACTTACCTTTTTAGACCTTCACTAGGTAGCTGACTGAGTGCATCCAAAGTGCGACTGAATGTGGCAGGGCAGTCCAGCAGAATGAATGAAAATGTATTGTGTGGATTCCAGTGTGTATCTGGTTCCCACGGTCTTCATCAGTCGGGGAGCGTGACCCGATAAACTGTTTATGTTTGACTTCCTGTGTTATTTTATTACATCCACAACTGTCCAGCTGACTCATGTCAGGTTCTTGCTCTACTTAGTAAACCTTATTTACATATGCTACACCAGTACATTTCAAAATGGCGTTTTGTTGCTCTTTATTTGCCCCCTAATATTGTCAGAACAAGTATGCAACAACCGAATAACTAAAAAATAGTTGTTGCATAGCAGGAAACCCTGCATATTCATCAAATTTGTCATGCAACAACAGTGTAAGAAGGAGATAAACAGTTGTTGCTTGTCAAAAGTTGCACATAAACTGTCACTTTTGTTGCATGCATATTAGGTTAATTTTATTGTATGCAATAAGCGTTTTTGTTACATAACTTTAAGGAAAATACAGATGGGAAAATAAGCTTTGGACATGTTGTAGATGCTTAAAAGTGCCAGTTGTCATGTAAAAATCGCAAATGGTTTATCTGCATATGTACCGTTGTTGCTCTAATAGGACGATACTCAGAACGTTTATAGAGGATTGCACACTGTTAACCCTTTGCACCCTGGAGCAGGTCGCTTTAACACGTTTAACCCCAGGGCTGCCAATGCCCAGAGTCGTCTTAACAACTATGTACCAGTTCCAAGAGATGAATCGACCATGATAATTGAAGGGTAGCGCCAGATTAGCTTGGCGCCTTACGGCGCCAAGCTAATCTGGCGCTACCCTTCAATTATCATGGTCGATTCGTCACCTGCAGTAGGGCGCTGGGGCTAAATGGACTGAGAAACGGGTGCCTTCTAGTTCTGTAAGAAATATATTCAAGTTATTCCTCACCCCACCCCCCACCCCATCTTAATTGAGCTGTTTGCTGGTCTGTCATTTTGGACCGTATGGCTCTAGTCCACAAGGACCAATATCACAGCCCAGCACACAGCTGTTAATGATATGTGTGGTTGTACTTGTGTTATCCCTTTGGCTGTCGGTAGTGCTTTTTGTCGTGATGAGTCTTTTGCATCAATTTCAAGCTTGTCCATCCTCAAATGCGGGCTCTAGTCGCTGTCTCACACACACACACACACACACACACACACACACACACACACACACACACACACACACACATATGGCGTTGGTGCCAAAAAGACGTTCTCTAGCAAGGTTTGCGTAGCTACACGTGACGTAATGTTTGGCCGCTCACGTGCGAATGTTACGTGGTGGAGTTGTAGTCGAAGTATGATAAACACACCAGACACACACACACGTAGAGTTCTTTAAAGTAAACCTCGTTCAGCTGCAACTTCCGTCACACGTGGCTTAAGGATGTAGACAATGCTGGAGTAACAGTTCCAACAATATTTAATTCAGCGATGCGATATCCACACAATTATGCACTCTCAAATGCACAAACTACTGAATACAAAGTCTCTTTTGCTATGTCCACACTACGACTCAAAGTTTCTCATACACAGCGTCTCTCGCAATAAACTGCGTATCTCTACAACTGACAAAGCAAGACAATGTACTAACGGGCTTTCCCAGCGCCCTCCTTATATACACTATCAAAATCTAGAATCTTCTACGGAAATCATATAACTCAACCAATCAGAACAAAACGCGCAGCCGAAGCTCATTAACATAAACTTTCCAGAAACAAAATATCAGGCTACAAAAACACGGCTGCTCACTTCATATAATAAAGACACATAAAAGTATGGTATCCCTATCTATTATAGCTCAAAAAGGTACGAGAACATTCACCAAACAAAATAAAAGCTGCTCACTACACGCGCACAGGAAAACAAAAAGTAGCGAAAAATGTTGCGATGTCACCTAACCGACGTGACACTTACGAGGCCACTAGACAGTGCGACCCTTCTACAACGTTCCGGACTAAACTTAACAAAACGAAATCGGCTCTACTCACGAACAAAAGAAAATCTTACTAAAAAAAACACGTGAATCGTAACCGTGATAGCTCAAATAAACAACATATCATTACCTACGAATAACACATGTACGCTCTCACAGGATAACACAACCACAATCGTAACAGCGAAGCAAAGGTGACTCGATGTTCTTGTTTAGTGGTCAGCCATTTTCTGTCCGCCATCGGCCCGCCATGGTAAACTTTAGCTTTTTCTCAGAGACTATTCAAGCTACAGTCTTCAAACTTGGCCCAAGGATACTTTATGGCAAGACCTTTCTCAACAGACCAATTTCAAGCGATCTCTCACAAAGGTCAAGGTCAAAGGGGATCAAGAAATATATCAAGAATAGCTATATTTTGACATAATTTATTTTTTCTCAAATACTATTCACAGCTTCAAACCCAAACTTGGTACAAAGATACCTGATGGTAAGACCTTTCTATGCATACTAATTTGGTTGATCCCTCGGAAAGGTCAAGAGCTCCAGAAATAGGTTCAAAATTGTCATATTTTGATAAAAGATTTTTTTTTCTCAAATACTATTCACAACTTCAAACCCAAAGTTGGTACAAAGATACCTGATGGTAAGACGTTTCTATGCATACTAATTTGGTTGATCCCTTGGAAAGGTCAAGAGCTCCAGAAATAAGTCCAAAATTGTCATATTTTGACAAAAGATTTTATTTTCTCAAATACTGTACACAACTTCAAACCCAAACTTGGTACAAAGATACCTGATGGTAAGACGTTTCTATGCATACTAATTTGGTTGATCCCTCGGAAAGGTCAGATGGTAGACGAAAAAAACTGATGCTGACGGCCAAAGGGAATTATACTGTTAGTTTGAATCATTTGAATGCCTGATTATGTAAATGATGGATTAACATGTATGCATGTGGTTACATTTATATCTAATATGAATTTCATGGCAAAGATGATAGGAAACTTCACATTTGTAATGTTTAGTGAAAAGAGACCGTTAAAGATTTTTTTTGTATTCCGTCACGGATCTTCTTGTTTTCATTCGCATGTTTTGGGACACCCACTTAAAAAACATTGAGGTGTGTACAAGGTGTATACGCATCTGCCAGTGTTTAACCCTTTTCATCCTGATAAATGTACTGTTTGAAATACAATTCCCTATGATAGTTCAAGGGTTGTGCCAGAATAGCTTGGCAGCTGAGGCGCCAAACTGTTCTGGCACCACCCTTGAACTAAAAACAGTTGATCTATCTTCTGATCTGTAATGTAGCCTTCATAGGACAATAAGCACATTTTAAAGTCAGCCTCAGGATGTAATGGGTTTAAATGACTATCAAAAATGGTACCCAATTGCCATGCTGCCACATGTTGGTTTAATATGGAATGTTCCATTGACTCCTCCTTTGGACTGGTCCAGTACAGTGGGTGGAAGAGTCTATTTCACTAGGCCGAGAAGAACACCAAACCATGTGAATGAAAATGATAACATAAGTATTCTTGTTTTCTGTGTAAAAGCATTGGAAGTGATCACCACTTGATTCAAGACTCTAATAAAGAAAAAAAAAGGAATTTTGTCATGTCTACCTCTGTGTGTGTGTGTGTAGCCATATGTCCTGCAAACACTGCCCTAGACATATTGCCCTAAAAACACATTTTCACTCACAAAAGCCTGTTGTATTCTCTATTCACTATAAACACAGTGACCTGAATTCTGTGAACATTACTTCGTGAACACTACTCACAATTTCGTGAACACTGTTAACCATTTTCTAGGCACAGTGTTTTCGCCCAAACTACCATTGCCTTTTTGGTGAGTACTACTCACATTTCATGAACACTGTTCAGCACTTTCTGGGCACAGTCTTTTGGCTAAGCTACCTGCATATTATTACTATTTTTATTCAAAGGTAACAATATGTCTGTTACAGTTCATTTCTTTGAGTGTTTTCTTTGAGTGTGATGGGTTTTTTTTTTTTTTTTTTTAATGAGTAGATGATTGATGAGGCCATGTGTTGTATGGGCAGACAGTGAATTTCCCCGTGAGGGATAGGCTTCGTGAATGTGACGTCAGTCAATCCCAAAACTCCTTGCGCGACGCCATGACGGCAAGGTGAGAAACTGAAAGTACACTGTCGAGTCGTTTATAATCGTCGAATCTGCCATCGAAAATGCCTGAGAAAGGTGCGCGTTGCTGCGTTAAAGATTGTTTTATGAGTTCACATAACACAACTGGAGCCAGAATCAATGAAAATGTTAAGTTTTTTTCGCATTCCTAAAGTTAAAACAAACCAAGGATCGCAAATGAAAGATTTGACAAGTAGGAGAAGGTTGGCTTGGGTATCCGCTATCAACTTGGAGAGGATCACTTTCTCGCATTCTTCAGAAGGATGTCGTGTTTGCTCAAGACAGTTTCACGCTGGTAACGCTCATTTCAACTTACTTTTATTAATTATTTCTGTTATCTGTCAGTTTTATTAACAGTTTTCCAAAAGACTTCTCTTTTCCCTACACAGACGTGGGCTGAAAACATTGACGATTGCGTCGTTTCCTTCTTGGCATTTGTGCATTTGTTATTTTTGGCAGATGATAAAAAGTTTGTAAAAAAGTGTATCACATCGCACACTATCCGATGAAATGGCCTGTTTTTATCGGCCGGCCGTACACACTCGAGCGACACAAGTCAGTCTGAATTTTTATGTCTAGTTCATGTGTGTTTCGAGGAAGTTTTGCTTTAAATTGCCGGTACTCCTCATCGTCAGCGGACCAAACCGTGGAGAAGAGAATTTAGTGTAGCGTTCTGCTGCACGTATCTCGATCTCCGTTTAATCCTATCTCCCGTATTGGCTGGGGATTAGGATTGATAGCTCTAGGGCTTTCCTACTGACTTGAGTTAGTAGGTCGTTGGCTCACTTTAGGAAGGATTCTCGCATCGAGTTGTATCCTAGTGTTTGTGAGGTTCAACTTTCGTTTTTACAAATTCTTTCAGCTGCGTTATAGCAGTCTCTTGCGATGTGGGGTGTTTTCCCTTTTAATTGTCCTTTGAAGACTGCTGGTGGGTGGGCCGACAGGCGGTGTAGGTACTGATATGTTTGGCGAGTACTGATATGTTTCACTGAGTTGTGCACTCTCAAAACCATTCAAAAATTGAATTTTTTCTTCGTACCGAACCCTATGTTCACTGTCCAGTCGATCAATATATTTTCTAGTATCCCTTCCCTTCACTTTTTCCATTTTTTAAAACAGAAAAACACGCTCTGTTTACTCTCTCTGCTGTAAAAGGAAGTACGTCAACCTTTCCAACATGGCGGACGCATTGAAAATGATCACGTGACGCACGAAGCCTAAAGTAGTATTGTATTGTATTGTATTGTATTACAATTCGTGAACACTGTTCACCATTTTCTAGGCACAGTGTTTTCGTCCAAGCAACAATTGTGATTACTATTCACATTTCGTGAACACTTCACCATTTTATAGCTACAGTGTCTTCGCCCAGGCACCATCGTCTCATTTTGTGAACACTGCTCACAATTTTTCGTGAGCACTACTGACCCAGTTACAATGCTGTCGCCCCTTCTTAATAGTATGACCCACACACCCTTTTTGTTTAAAATGAAATCTTCCATTACCCTTTATCTTGCTAAATGGACTGCTCCAATACAATGGGTGGAAGGGTACACTATACAATCTTAGGGTATAGTCAGCTGAATGATGATTTGCTCACCTCACGCACCCTTACCCCTGTAAAGTGAAATCTTCCTCACTACGCGGGAACAGACCATCCACTGCTGGTGCAGATTAGAGAGCTATACGCGGACTTGATGAAGGAATATTATGACATCATTTTTATTTGGGTCCCAGGCCATGTGGGCATCGAAGGCAACAGAATCGCACTGAGATTCTGCTGCCAACAGTGCCCGCAGTGACCCTGTCCCTGACACACAGACTGTCTATAGTGATTTTAAACCTGTTATTAGTGCGTACATAGCCCGCGAGTGGCAGTCCGAGTGGGACAAAGAGGAAGGGAACAAGCTTCATGAAGCTCTTCTTAAGTTGTCTGACAGTCTACCTTTCCGCTGCGGCAGCCGCCGTGAGGAGACTGTCCTTGCTCGGCTCCACATCGGGCACACATATGTTACGCACTCTTACTTACTTAAACAGGATGAGCGTCCATGGTGTTTTGCCTGTGATGAGCAGTTTTCTGTTCGACACTTTTTGCTGTATTGTGCTGACCTAATTGACACCAGATATAAACACTTCACAGCAGACTCCTTGAAGGTTTTGTTCCGGGATGTTCCCCCGGACAAAATCTTCAATTTTTTGAGAGAATGCAATATTTTTAACAAGATCTGAGCATTCATAGACTATGTGAATTTTTTATTTGCCCTTTTTGAGAGTCTGTAGACGTTTCTTTTCCAGACATGTGCGACATTTTAGCCTGAGATTTTTAATCTATATTTACATCTTGTCTTAAGACCTTGCTTTTAGTCTGGCTGACCAGATTTTTACCCATCCCGCCGTGAGATGGCCTTAGTCGCCTGCTCGGCGTTAAACCCAAATAACTAACTCCAAAGTGCAGTGGATAGAAGAGTCCATTTCACGTGAGAAATAGACTGCTCTATCTATTGTACTGGGACAGTCTATTTGTGGAAAAAGGTTAGCGTGGAAAATTCTACTACAGTGGGATAGTTGAGTCTATTTGCAATATTTGCACTTTGCAATACTTGCACTCTTACCTTCAAATGGGTTAACTCATTCAGCCTGATGCACTATTTCCCAAATTATGGAGGTGTCATCCAACGACTATGCACCTGTTGCAGGAGATGGTTCAACCATGATAATTCAAGGGTAGTGCCAGATTAGCTTCGCGCCAACAGGCGCCATCTGCTGTAGTGCATCAGGGCTGAATGGGCTAACCCTTCAGTTTCCCTCATCAAGCCATGTATCCTCTTGCTCATGCGAAATGGTGTCATCCTTTTCTTCCCCCCCCCCCCCCCCCTTATTATTTTTTAATTATTTTTTTAGTTACCCTTGAAGACGGTTTCACAACTACCTACTCTCCACTTATACCTAATTATTCTCTTACTGAATTTGATTTTTTGCTTTGTTTTCATGACTTATTCCTTGTTGTGTACCGTGCTAAATGCTGGGTTTTTTTTTCCCGGGGTCCTCCCGTTTTCCCCCGAGGTAGTCCTCAACTTGAAGGTGATATAAAGTTTGCCTTCGGGTTGGCGTTTAGCAGGCTTTGTGTATTACACACTCAGCCTACTTCGTGCCCAAGGGTAATCCCCGTTCGTTCTCTCTCTCTTTCTCTCTCTCTGGCCTCATCTACACGCCTTTTCTTTCGCTCGCTCCTGCACGTGCTTGCACATACTCTTGTCTCTCGTGTTCAGGTTCTTTCCGAGTCTCTCTCACGATTTTTCGTTGACGTCATTTTTACTTTTTCTGCACTTTTGTTCTTCCTTTTCTTTTCTTTTACGTCACCTCCTTCAGTTGCCACATTCCTTCTGCCAATGAAGATCATCATCATCATCAGTCCCTTGCCCGAACTGGGCGTTGGGGGGACTGAAAGGCAGCAGCAACAGACAGTGCTCTCCACTGAGTTCTATTTTGGGCGGTGGCAAGCAAGTCTGGCATCTCGAGTTCGGTCCATTCTTTTATGTTTGCGACCCAACTCTTTCTCTGACGACCTCGCCGACGACTTCCTTCGAGAGTGCCTTGGAGGATAGTCTTGGACAAGGTGTTGTGTCGGGTCACGTGGCCAAACCAAGCAAGCTTGCGCCGTTTCACGGTTGCCAGAAGGGGTTCATGTGGGCCCACCAGGGAAGTGACGATGCTCCGTACATATTCGTTGGTCTTGTGCTCGCGGTATGAGATGCGAAGCAACTTCCTCAGGCACTTGTTCTCAAAGGCCTGGATTTTCTTTTCTGAGTCTGCAAGAAGTGTCCAAGTCTCACAGCCGTAGAGTAGAATAGACACTACGAGGGACTTGTAAAGCCTGTACTTGATGGTGAAGCTGATGGAGTTACTTCGCCATATCCTGTCCAGCTTGGCCATTGCGGATGTTGCTGTACCTATCCTGATACGGATCTCTGCTATGCAACTACCGTCTTTGGACAGGGTGGCTCCCAAGTACTTGAAGCTATTGACCTCTTCTAGCTTCTGGCCGTTCAATGAAGATAAGTAGCGGCTAATCTCTCTTGTTTGTTTGTTTGTCTATTTTGACAAAGGGTATGTACCCGAAATATTAATCTATTGTGTTGTACCCGTCTTTTCTAAGCGTGTTTCTTTCTCCGTTGGGTACTTCTTATCCTTTTCTTCTGATTCACTGTAGTTAACCCATTTAACCCCAAGGCTGCAGATGAGTTTACGGCAGCCGGCTATGTACCAGCTCCAAGAGATGATTCAACCATGATGATTGACGGGCAGTGCCAGATTAATCGACCATGATAATCGACGAGTAGTGCTAATCTCGCACTACCCGTCGATTATCATGGTCGATTAATCTCCTGCTGTCATTTGTCAGGGCTGAATGGTTTAACTCATTCTACCCCAGACACACCACAGCAAGATATGGATCGACCATGATAGTTCAAGGGTGATGCCAGAATAGCTTGGCGCCTATGGGCGCCAAGCTATTCTGGCATCACCCTTGAACTATCATGGTCGATCTGTGTCCTGAACTGCACTGCAGTCTTCAGATGACAACGGCAAAAGTTGGGGATTTCGGTTTTGGGGTACACTGAGTTAAACTGGTCCACATTAGCCTTGAAGGGAAGTAAGACATTCCTCGGTACTTCAAAATGCAATCTCTGATTGCTTCCCTTTTTCCAGCTTTATCTGACATTTGTTTGATGGCAAAAAAAGAAAATGTGTGCTACCTTTATGGACCTTATGGTTTAACCCATATAACCCCAAGGCCACATTTCCAAAGTGTCACCCAATGACTGTGTACTAACTGCATTAGATGGATCGTTCATGATAACTGAAGGCTAGTGTCATATCAGCTTGGCGCCAAGCTCATCTAGTGGTGCTACCATTAAACATGGTTGATCGATCTCCGGCTATAGTACGACAGGGCTAAATGGGTTAATCCTTAAGGTCCAAAATCACAAACCAGGACTTGATATATTTATACGTTCCCGTCCAAACTGCAATTACTCTTTCGTGGGATAAATAAAGTTTTTTTTTTTTTTACTTCACCTGACTTCGAGATGAAAAATTTGTTTCACATTCTAATACATACTCCAATCACACTTTATTCAATACATTCAAAATTTTAATTAAAAAAAAAGTCAGGCCGGCAAATCACATTGACAAATAGCACTTCCGGCAGCCAAACGGTTGATAAAATAATTGGTAAATGGTAATCACAGCTGAGAAAAAGTAAACACAATCCAACAGCAAGAGACACAGTTTGCTGGGGCTCAG
The DNA here is from genome assembly GCA_036245525.1 of Semisulcospira habei. Lineage (NCBI taxonomy): Eukaryota > Metazoa > Mollusca > Gastropoda > Semisulcospiridae > Semisulcospira > Semisulcospira habei. The sequence goes on from BTPG01000007.1 coordinate 160,587,904, forward strand.
AAGATCTGTGCCGCGTACTGACACCACATGTATCCACGTTCCTTGGATGGTTGGGGATCTTTGGTGCTGAATTAACCAAAACTTCAGAAACACGTTTGCATCCCTTGCGGTGAAGGGGTTACAACAAATTTTCGGTACAGACACCGTCACGGCTTTTCTTGTCGTTATCCTTGTGACCTATGCCTACACAAAAATAATAAAAATTTAATTAACCCATAAAGCCCTGACAAGGCTATGACAGGATCTGGATCAACCATGATAGTTCAAGGGTAGTGTCGGAATAGCTTGGCGCCTGTAGGCGCCAAGCTATTCCGACACTACCCTTGATATATGAGGGTCGATCTGTCTCCAGAACTGTTACACAGACCTCAGAGGATATGTCTAAAATTTGATAATTTCGTCATCGGGACTTAAAAGCATTGAATTAAATGTGTGCTGGTCTTATAGGGACCTCAACACTCTTGGCCATAAGGTCCCAAATCACAGACCAGCGTACAATCTATTTCCCAGATACAAATATCAGTTTGGTTGAAAAACGCAGTCGTAAGTTTGATTCAATGGAGAGAATTTTTTTTTAATATTCAGAACAGTGAAGCTCACCATCATTCGACTTGCACGTTTCACTTTTACTGCGGCAAAGCAGCATTATTTGTGACGATGAACCACATAAAACACGCACAAATAAAACTCAGTCATACACAGCACAACACACTTTGAGCAAACTTAATTTGGCACTATATGTGATAAAATATTAACCCCCTTGTGTGTGCTGCCAATACAATTGACAGGCTGCATATGCACATGGGTTAACCCCTTCACTGCCAGTGGACACAGGTTGTGTTTTGGGAAAAAAGAAATTCAAGATGAACAATCCCCAGCTGCCGAAGGAACATGGATACAAACTGGTCTCAGCAAGAGGCATAGATCCTCATGAGCCCCCGCGACTGCGGGGGCTCATGAGGATCTATGCCTCCTGCAGCTGGGCAGTGTGCACAGCAGCGAAGGGATTAAACCAAGATAATTATCTTGCCTGCAGACACAAAAAGGAAATTAAAAAAAAAAAAAACACAATTGTAGGCCCGAGGGAGATAAAAAAAAAAAAGGAACCATTGTACCCCGAAAGCCCAAGGGGTACAATGGTTCTTTTGACCTCCTGAAGACTCATCCTCACTTTATCAGTGTGTACCGTTCACAAGAAATGGATATTCATCCAAGACCAGCCCACGTACATGTGTGTGTATTTGTACAGTCAAGAGTGAAATATGTTAACCCTTTGGATATCAGCAGTGGTTCTTGTCACAATGTTTCCTGCGGGACTCATCACAATGAAGACCGCGACCAACTCTTTGGCAGGACTCATCACGATGAAGACCGCTACCAACTCTTTGGCAGGACTCATCACGATGAAGACCGCTACCAACTCTTTGGCAGGAATCATCGCACTGAAGACCGCTACCAACTCTTTAGCAGGAATCATCGCGACAAAAAATGCCACCAAAGGGTTAATTCAATTAACCCCCTGCTGCATGCAGCCACTGGCACTTTCCACAGTACCTTAGCTGAATACACAAAGGAGTTAATTTGCCCTACTGACTCAAACACAAAGGAAAGCCTTCAACGCATAACTTTGCGTGTCACATTTTATTTTGATTGAAATGCACTGGACATGATACAAATAAAGTCGACATGATCAGTAGCACTTAACATACTAGACTCATCACACACACTCAAACAAGCACACTGATAAAATGCATGCCAAATGGAAAGCATAGCCCGTTAAGCCATGATGCACAAGACAAGGAGATAGATCAACCATTACTGTTCAAGGGTGTTGCCAGAACAGCTCAGCGCCTGTAGGCGCTGAGCTGTTCTGGCACCACCCTTGAACAATAATGGCTGATCTATCTCCTGAACTGTTGTCTGCATAGTACAACTTCCAAGTTTGAAAATGTCCTGCTTACGGCTTAATGAGACATGAACATCCCACACATATACACCGTGCGGAGCTGCATACATTTCTACGTACGCCTGTAAACAACATAATCAGCCCAAAGATTGGAATTTCTACGTACGCCTGTAAACAACATAATCAGCCCAAAGATTGGAATTCCAAAACGTGGAAGCTCACTTCGGAGGGCTTGCGTATCATCGGCACTACTGACAGTGACACAGACTACGCAGCATGCATCATTAGCATAACAGATCGGTCCAGTGTGCATGTTTTGTACAATTCAAATATATCACAGATAATGAAAATAATCTACTCACCACCAAATGTCTCACTAACACATGTGATTCAGTCGCACGCTGGTAAATACTAAATTCCCTTAGATCCACTCCGCTATGTGCAGAGCAGATCAAGACAGGTAACCAAAGAGCCAGTCCTGAGCTAACTTAACGACGCAAAATTTTCTATAAATGTAAATTACTGTTCTACAGATAAATGCTAAGGCAGTCAATGACAAAATCAAGACTACCCGTATTCGAGTGTGTACACAGAGCAAATCAGCCAGCAAGAGGCATAGATTTTCATGAGCCCCTGCAGATGCAGGGGCTCATGAGAATCTATGTCTCTTGTAGATGGTAGGGCCTTGCTCATAAATGGTGCCAAAACTAATCAACATAAATGCCTACATAAATGCCTACATAAAAGTATGGGCGTGATGGCACCCATGATGTACTGAACGTTATGGTTTTTTATAAAAGGCGCAGGTGCGCTTACACGCACTACATACATATAAAGATTTTAAATTAAATTACGAAAAGTAACGGGTGAAGAGACACCCACTACATGCTCGCCATTAAGTTTAACTCATTCGCGGTCAGCCGCATCCGGATGCGCGCGCCTGGCCGCGAATTTGATAATTCTTTGCGTGTTGGTAGTGGTTTTTGTCACACCGATTCCTGTAGCAATCATCATGACAAAAAACGCTACCAACGCATATAGGGTTAAAGAGTAACATATGGCAAAGGTTAAGGTGTCAAGCTAATCAGGCATAGTTATTCCTTCAGCTGTCATGGTTAACACATGTTCAGGCAAAATGCAAGCAAGGCGCTGCCCTTGAGCCACTGTGGTCAATTTATTTCCTGCTTAGTGTGGTGGGGCTGGAATGTGATAACCAACTTCAAAAACTTAACAACCCTGTGCATGTAGCCAACGCAACACTGCAAAATATTAACCCCCTTGTGCACACAGCCACCAGTGCTGTAAACCCTTAACCCCCTTCTGGATGCATGCACAAGGGGTTAAACTAGTGAGACATTTCACGATCTTTAACTTCCAGTATCGTCGTCATCTGAGACATCTGTGTACTGGTCATCATCATCATCTTCCTCATCAAAGTCTTCATCATAATCATCATCAACTTTCGTGTCTTCGTCCTTGTGAACAATGGACGCTGATCTCTCTGTCACTTCTCCGGCAGTGGCTTCCATCAGGTCGGTCGCATCATACACGTGCATTAGGGAGGTATCCCAGTGGGGCGAAGCGTCCCCGCCACCCTCTAACGCCCTGCCCACCACCTCTCCTATCGCCTCACCAACAGCAGCGCTTGGGGTGGCAAACGGTCGGATTTTTGCACGACTGTCTGGTCTTGACTTTGTAATGGACGACTCCACTGAATGATGAGCAGCAGCTGAATCACGCAGGTTTTTCGCGGCCGTACCTCCGGTTTCAAAGTCTGAGGCCAGCTGAGGGGGGGCCAGGGGCAGGCCGCTCTCGCTCATGAACTCGGAGGTGTAGATGTGGTCGGCCATGGCTGTGTTGATGTCCTCTAGTTCCGCTGCCACTTGCTCAAAACACTCATCCAGGATCTCATCAGCCACGCTGAAAATAAAATAACCCTTATCATTCGGAATACACCAGTGTGTGAAATAAGTCTGACTAAAATAGTTCAAGGGTAGTGCCAGAATAGCTTGGCGCCGCTAGGCGCCAAGCTATTCTGGCCCTACCCTTGGAACAAAAGCCATTGGTGTATATCCTTATCTGTAAGTAATATAATGTAGCTTGCATATATGGCAGTGTACAAATTTGAGGCTTTTAGCCTCAGAATGATATGAGTTAAGCCAAAAGCAAATTTTAAAAAATGGGACAAAACTGAACCTTTTGCATGTCGGTAGCAGTTTTTGTCGCGATGATTACCACAGGAATCATTGCGACAAAGACGGCTACCGACATGCAAAGGGTTAATGAGTGTTCAGCTATCAAACAGAAATGTAAATAGCTGACTTATTATTCCTCTTGTGTGTGCAGGCATCCGTACTGTTCACAGTACCTGTGCCTGCATGTACAAGGGGGTGATGTCGGACCTTGCCAAGTCAGCTGTAGCTTCTGTTAAATCCAACCTTTACTATAATGAAGGTTAGATTAAACTAGTCAGATAGTACACAGCCTTTTGTAAGGGGTCCTGACCCAAAAACATGTTTTCTACTAAAAATCAAGCCACAAAATACAAATCCTGCAAAATGACAAACAAATTTTGGGCCAAACCGGCAATAACCCCAAAAGTATAAAATCACAGACCGGCACACATTTTCACAGACAGTTATAAGGATTTAAAACCTAATCAAGTCCAGAGGAGACATCTGAATCCTAGCTGTCAGAGCTAAAGCATAGTGCCACCTGGCTCTGTGGCTGAACTGAGGGCGCACATTCGGGGCCCGACCCTAACACCCCTTCACTGCAGAGAAAAACTGAAAGCCACCCAACTGCAAAAGGTATAGATCCTCATGAGCCCCCGCAGTTGCGGGGGCTCATGAGGATCTATGCCTTTTGCTGACACCGTTTTGTATCTATTGTCCATTGGCTTTCGGTTGTTGGATGAACGATTTCAGAAGGAAAATATACGTCCAGTGGCAGGGGAGGGTCAACACCGATCAGGCCACTAAGGCCAATTCATGGCAGCATGTCACAGAGACAGCACCATCACAGAAGACTGAAATGATCTCTTGAAGCTAAAACGACGGCAGCCTTGCAAGCGCTTCTCACCTCTCAATGATGCGCCACCCTTCCTTCTTGCCCAGGTGATGTTTCAGTCCCCGCTGGTAGTAATCAAAACGTTCCACAGAGTCCGAGATCCTCTCCACCACCGTCTGCTTCATGCTCAGCAGAGTCTTGGGCAGACGCGCTTTCTTTGACGCTCGAGGCTTGGAAAGGGGTGGGGGCTGGAGTGGGGGACCCTCTTGCGCCCCTTCGTTGCGTTCTTCGAATTTCACGTGTGGTCGGAAGGCCCTGGAATCTTTTGTGAAGACCAAGGGTTCCTCTGGAAGATTCTCCGCAAACGCCCTGATGGAGAGAATTATGTGTGCTGGTCTGTGATCTTGGACGTTATGGCCTATGGTCATAAGGTTCAAAATCATAGACCAGAACGCAAAACTGTAACCTTCATATCCAGGGTAACCAGCCTATCCTTTATAAAGATTATATTATGTTTGGAAGTCAATATCATTGTTTTATTGTGTGGTGGTGCTTTTAAGTGGTACATACCGCACAGGGGAAACGTCCCTCTCTGGCATCGCCTTCCTAACTTCAAACGCTGGCGGGTCCCTGGGTTGTTCTGATCTTGAAAAGTCTGTAATGGACGCCAAAAATAAAAATAAATAAATCTCTGATACACGCAACGTAAATGTCACTTAGGACCACAATAATAGAGACAATTTCCTAGTGATCACAAAAGGGAAACAAAAATGCCTTTCTGTAGATGAGAGTGTGAAACGTACTACAAAGTACAGCCCTTTTAACTCTTCAGTTAACCCATTCAGCCCTGATGCACTACAGCAGCAGGAAATGGGTCGACCATGATAATTCAAGGGTAGTGCCAGATTAGCTTGGTGCCTGTCAGTGCCAAACTAATCTGGCACTACCCTTGAATTATCATGGTCGATCCATCTCCTGCAACAGGTGCATATTCGTTAGATGACACCTCCAAAATTTGGGAAATACTTGCGTCAGGCTGAATGAGTTAATGTAACTTTACAAGTCACAAATCTGGAGGCATTAACCCCTTCCCTGCCACTGTACGTACACTGTACAAACATTTTTGTTTCTGAAATCTCGATTCATTCAATGACCAAAAGGCCAACACCATCCAAGAAACATGGATACAAATTGGTCTCCGCAAGCAGCATAGATCCCCATGTCGCGGGGGCTCATGAGGAACTATGTCTCTTGCAGTTGGATTGTGTTCACATTTTTCTCAGCAGTGAATGGGTTAAATAACGCTGAAAAAAAAAACTGACTGATTTTGTAAGGCAAGTTTGAGTTTCGCCCCTACAGGCTGTAAGGTCTGAAAGCACAGGCCAGCACAAATAGTAAACCACAGGCCACCACACAAATGTAACAAACAAATTCACCTCTGACACCAGGCCTGTAGCGACGAGAAGGGGCGGAATCGTGGTAGCTGACGGTGGCCCATCTCTGCCTGATGGCCAGGGCTTCTCGCTAAACGAGGAATCAAGATGGATGACATGAAAAGTGTGCAACGTATGCAATGGTCTATGATTCTGGACCCTATGGCTTGGAGCTGTAAGCTCCAAGATCAAGGACCAGCACAAACCTCACGCCAACCCCTATCACAAGTCTTCTAAAATGTACACAAATTTATACATTCCTAAGAAAAAGAACAGTATGACTGCAAAAAAACTTTCTTCGAAATATGATCAAATAATGCAGCACAAAATTCCAAAATCACACACCAGCAGATTTTAACCCATTTAACACCATGGCCGTTTTCCCCAAATTTTGGAGGCATCGCCTAACGATTATGTACCAGTTGCAGGAAATGGATTGACCATGATAATTCAAGGGTAGTGCCAGATTAGCTTGGCGCCTTCAGGCCCTGGCCCTACCCTTGAATTATCATGGTCGATCCATCTCCTGCTGTAAGACGTTGGGGTTAAATGAAAAGAAAAATTTATTTATTTATTTATTTTATGTTCTTATTTATTTATATATTTTATTTTATCCAAATATTTTTTACCTCCATCTCCTCCAGTCTCTGATGAATGTTCTCCAGAGTAGGGTTGTCCATCAGCCCCGCCGCCTTCTCCCGCGCCGCACGACTTCGCTCCATGGATGTCAGTTCTTCGGCCGCTTCCTCCATCACGTCGTCAAAAATCATCTCCGCCAGACGCTCTCGCTCTTCCCCCTCCTGAAAATATTGTGAAATCAATATTAAATTTACAGCTTATTACTCCAGACAGTTTGTAAGATTTGGCAACCTTTATCCTGATCCTGATCCACCCCTTGTCTGCTACGGACCATACTGGTCGGAGGAAAAGACGCGTAGATAAAATTATTTTACAACCCCCAACATATCGGCAGCTGTGTTAATTTTTTTTGTGTATTTTTCTCCAGCAGCAAGCTCATCTGGCACTACCCATGAGTTATCACAGCCGGTCCATCTCTCAAAGATGATAAAAGATGGCGTCAAAAGTTGCAAAAAAGTCCAGTTGTCCAAGAAGTTTAGATACAAAGTGGTATCAGCAAGAGGCATAGATCCTCATGAGCCCCCGCGACTGCGGGGGCTCATGAGGATCTATGCCTCTTGCAGTCGGATCTTGTTCACTTTCTGCTGGCAGCAAAAGGGATTAGCGGTGAATCTGTAAACCAACACTCACCGAAACGGAGTCGTCCGACGGGCGCCTGTTCTGCAGTAAGGGTTGCAATCTCTCCGCCACCCTACGCTCCACTTCAGCCACAAATGACTCTGAAACATCTCCGCTGCTGCAAAACCAACCAAACCAATACCATCAAGACAAAATACACTTAACCCTTTGGCCGTCGGCGGTGGTCGTTGTCAGGGTGATTCCTGCAGGTATCACTTCAACAAAAAGCACTACCGACAGCCAAAGGGTTAACTTTGGACATATCTAAATGCCAGGGGCTTTGTATCTTTTGTTGCTTATATGGAAAGTGTTTTTTATCAGCACAGTACACGAGGGTCAGGGCCTCTTATAAAAGTGTCGCGACTTAATAATAATAATAATGTATATTTTTAAGGGGCCTATACTTTTGATAGAAAAGCTCTAGGCGCCGTACAAATGACATACTAACATACATACACCTTGCACCCTACAACACATATAATTATATTCCCTAACACACACACTCACGCAACAGGATATACAAGAAAAATGAGAATAACAAATAGAACACACCAACAAAAAAATGCTCACACACAAAAAGACACACGTGTACCATAAAAAAACAACAATGGATACATCAGACAGCCCTCACCAACAACGAAATGTTGACAAAAAAAGAAGAATTATAATGGCGAATGCACGTTTAAAGGAATAAATGCGTCTTTAAAGACTGCCGGAAACTAGTGGCCGATTCAACATATCTGAGGGACTGTGGGAGTTTATTCCAAAGAAATGGTCCTTGGTATGAGTTAACTAAACATGTACCAAGTGAAGTCAACTGTATATAATTATCTTTTCCTTTATTACAAAAGAGCAGCAGAAGAAAATGTGTGTCTGTCGGTCCTTGCAGCCTAAACATAGCTTCAGATGACAGCAGCTGCAGTGGGTTGCACCCAAAGGTTATCTGCTGTGCACAAGTTAACTTGTCTTCTATTAACTCATTCAGCCCAGCGGCCGTATTTCCCAAATTTTGGGAGGCGCCATCTAATGACTATGCACCAGTTGCAGGAGATGGATCGACCATGATAATTCAAGGGTAGTGCCAGATTAGCTTGGCGCCTTTTGGTGCCAAGCTAATCTGGCACTACCCTTGAATTATCATGGTCGACCCATCTCCTGCTGTAGTGCGTCAGGGCTGAATGGGTTAATACTTTCAATGAGAACCATGCATGTACAGAAACCATGCCATACTTTTTTGTGGCAGTGCACTCACAAGGAGGTAGAGTCCTTCACCTATCTCGGGAGCATCATAGACAAAAAAGGCGGCACTGACGCAGATGTCAGAGCACGAATTGGTAAAGCCAGAGCAGCCTTTCTCCAGTTGAAAAAAGTGTGGAGTTCCAGAGAGCTGTCACAACACACCAAAGTCCGGATTTTGAACTCCAACGTAAAAGCAGTTCTCCTATATGGAGCAGAGACTTGGAGATTGACAAAAACCACAGTCAACAGAGTACAGATCTTCATAAACAGTTGCCTTAGAAGAATTTAGAAAATCCACTGGCCAGAGAAGATCAGCAACGTCAGACTCTGGAAGAGAACAGAGCAGATAACAGCAGAGAATGAAATTGGGCGAAGAAGATGGGGATGGATTGGTCACAGTCTGAGAAAGCCAGCTTCCAGTATCACTAGGCAGGCATTGTCATGGAACCCCCAGGGAAAGAGGAAAAGAGGTAGGCCGAGAAACTCCTGGCGTCGAGACCTCCAAGCAGACATCAAGAGACTGGGAACCACCTGGAGTAAAATCGAAGGAGAAGCACAGGACAGGAGTCGCTGGAGGTCTCTCGTCGACGGCCTATACCCTGGTAGGGATGACAGGCATAAGTAAGTAAGTAAGCACTCACAAATATTTTAACAGTACGCCATGGAGACACCACAGCAAAATAAGGATCAGCCATGATAGTTCAAGGTTCAGAATAGCTTGGTGCCTTTTTATTTTGCCATGTCAACTACAATGATCAGTCAAGGCTTTTTTTTTTTAAATAAAAACAATACCACCTAAAGGCATTAAGCTAAACTGGCAACACCCTTGAACTATCACAGAGAACCCACTTCCAGTTGTAGAGTGTCAAGAATGAATGGTAAACAGTACATACAGCAGAACCTGTTGTCAAGCAACCAACTTTTTTGCAAGAAAAACCCGGTCCTAAAGAACAGGTGCTCTCTCAAAAGAAGTCTGAACAGGCAAAAACTGTCACCTTTCCTTAACAAGAAAGGCAAAGCCATTAGGGCTCACGTGTATGGCTGATGTACATATGTGTGACCTTTGTGATAAAAGGTAAAGGGCTGCTTCAGCACCAACAAAATCCAGGTTTTCTCAAAATTTAGTCCGTTTTCACACACCTGTGAAACCCTTGTGACCCTTGGCCTTTGCCATGAATCAACTAAATTAGTATGCATAAGAAGGTCTTATCATCAGCTACCTTTGTGCAAAATCTGATTGAAAAGTTTTCAAAACTGTTGATTATAACTACAATTAGTATCAAAAATACCAATTTGAGTGATCTCTCACAAAGGTCAAAGTCACAGGGGATCAGGAAACGGGTAAAAAATAGCTATATTTTGGCATAATTAAATTTTTTCTTAAATACTATTCACAACTTAAAACCTAAACTTGGTACAAGGATAACTGATGGTAAGAACTTTTTATGCGTACTAATTTGGTTGATCCTTCGGAAAGGTCACGGGAGCTCAGAAAATGGGTAAAAAATAGACATATTTTGACAAAAGATGTTTTATCTCAAATACTTTTCAACCCAAACTTGGTACAGAGATACATGATGGTAAGAGCTATCTATGCATACTAATTTGGATGAGCCCTCGGAAAGGTCAAGGGTCACAAGAGGTCAGCAAATGTGTGTGAAATGCCAATGTTTAGAAAGGTCTTGCCACAAAGTATCCAACGGCGGACGGACGAACACTGGCCCAAAACACAGACCCACTTTTGCTTCGCATGTGAGCCAAAAACACCTAAACGATGGTCTTTAACAACAGAAACTTTCTCATAAGTGGTGAACAGATTCTGCTGTGGTAATGTGTGCGTACCCCAATACATCTCCACTGGAACGTTTGGCTGTTTTTTTAAGCCTGCCTCTACCTTCCTTCTGCAAGAGAAAAAAAATATGAAAATATTAACCCTTTGGGGGCCGGTAGTGGTTTTAGTCGCGATGATTCCTGCAGGAACCATCGCGACCAAAACCGTTACCGACAGGCAAAGGGTTAGAAAAACTAATGAAGCAAACATATTCTTGTCATATCAGCACAAGGCAGTGATCCTCATGAGCCATAACTGGTCATCATGAGCCATAATGGACACAGATTCTCATGAGTCCCCGCAGTCTTGCTGACATTGTGCTATGAAATCGTTCTCTTGCGACTGAGACCGAGACAAAGACACCCACGAGTCCCTGCAGTCTTGTCATTATAGGTTAGACTTAGATATATATACTAATGGGCAAAAGAAATGTAACATCACTGGATTCATCGTACACACTTCATTGACTTAACATTTCTGACGAGCAGAAGAAATGTGACATCGTTGGAATCATCGGAAACACTTCAGTGTTTCCGATGATTCCAACGATGTCACATTTCCGATGATTCCAATGATGTCACATTTCTTTTGCTCATCAGTATAGACTCCTATGAGCCCTGGCAGTTTGGTGTCAATGACATCACCATCAAGCACTCAACAAACACTAACATGAACAGCTATATTCCCAAAACGCTGGCGTATGCACCATTCTACTGAAAACTGTGCAACTACATTGATATCTATTTCATGCAATGCTCCATACAAGCTCTATCAAGTATCAAATAAATGAAAAGAAAAGGGGAGACTGCCAGTGCTAATAATTTACAAAGACTACCAAGCAAAGTAGGTAAAGCACTGTCAGGGGAATTGTGCATTATGTAGGGAATTGTGCATTATGTAGGGAATTGTGCATTATCGACCAATGATCATAGATCTAGTTTGGTCAAAGCATGAAAAAAAAGATAGGAAAGAAGGGTGCGCCAAGTAAGTGACTGGAAGCAATGAATAAGGAAGCCCCCCCCCCCCCCCCCCCCCAGGGGGGGGGGGGGGGGGGGGTGGGGGAGGTGTCACGTATACACTTGATTTCCAGCCCCTTGACGTTTGGAAATTTAGATCTGGGTCCCCCAAGGTGGATCCAGATTCTTTTCAGTCTCGGTGACCTCATCAGCAAGCCATTCGGCATACTGGTGGAAAGGCAGCAACTATCAATATCAAAGAGTATTGTTGCAAAGAGCAAACAGCTTACCTGTCTTTTGTCTGGGAAAATTTCACTGAGGAAAAAAAACAAAGACATGATTTACATATGGATCCATGACATAAATGTTACACAGACACAGCACACACAATCATGTTAGTTATTTGGGTTTAACACCGAGCAGGAGACTAAGGCCATCTCACGGTGGGTACACAATCGCGGCAAAAATGTAATTTTCAAATTTTAGCAATGTTGAATCAGTAGAAGTTATGCAGATGAAATATAGAATAAAAATGTGACTGCCAAGCATGTAAAATGCAGAATAACCCAATGAAGAAAGAAGCTTGCTAAGTGAACAAGACTGCAGAGAATAACCCAACCAAGAAAGAAGCTTGCTAAGTGAACAAGACTGTAGAGAATAACCCAACCAAGAAAGAAGCATGCTAAGCGAACAAGACTGCAGAGAATAACCCAACCAAGAAAGAAGCACGCTAAGCGTGTTTGTTTCTAGGTCATTCTCTGCAGTCTTGTCAATGTGGCTTGAAATGATGAGTGATCCGCTGTAAACCAGACGAATGTTCAAACAATATCAGAAGGAACTTTAAGAAGACTATTGAGAGATGGAGTGGCTTGCAAAGAGGTTTTTCTGATACCATCCTGTAAAAAGTAAACTGATCTAACGACACAGGAGAAAATCTGTGTAGGAACATTGAGAACTAATACTGAGGAACAAAAGAAATGCGACATTTTTGTAGTCATCAGAAACACTTCAGTGTTTCCAATGATTCCAAAAATGTCGCATTTCTTTTGCTCTTCAGTATATCTAGTCATCCAATCACATAGCATAATAGGTCATTTAATTATACCCCTTCCCCCCCCCCCCCCCCCCAACCCACCCCCACCCCTTGTGTATGCAGTTGTATGCACAACATCTTTTACAAAAAAACTTTCCTCGTTTATGATATGTGCAATCCCTTAGGGCACGATGGGATAAAAAGATTAGTGTAGATCCACTTACCCGACTAACTTTTCATCAACGTCCTGCACAAAGAATCGCCGGCGACCTGCACTGGGACTTCGTGACCTACTACGGGACGTGCTTCTCGACCTAGACGAGAGGCGCTGGGGGCTGAGCGAGTGAGATCGGCGAGGCTGGGGACTCGATGAGCGATCCAGCCTGCGACCTCTCTGTGTCCCTGGGTAGGATGCATGATAGTGTGACCTGCCACCCTGGTCTAGATCAAAGTTCACCTCCTTTCTCCTGTAAAGTTAAGCACGAAATGCAAACACATCAATAAAACGGATATAAATTAAAAAAACAGATGAGAATTAAGAGATAAGAATACATACATCATCTCAAGAACAAACAAAATCATAAAACGTTGGCTGATCTAGAGAAGCGTATCAAGTGATAAAAACATCTGTATTTTCTCTTCAAGATGATAAAAATTTCAAATACATCATCAGTTTATTCTGCTTATAAAAAGGTCAGATATAAAAAGTAAGATACAACAACATATTTTTTTAAGGTCCCGACAGCCATCTTTCTGTGTAAATTAATAACTTTGCTCATAAAAAACTTCACATATATCAACAAGAAAAGCTGGGTCCCCTGGTGATTTGTTATATCAAAAGTTTACTGTAAAAATGATTGAGACATCATGATTTTCTTGAATGCGGATGAAATTATATACAGACCAAGGGGAATTACTCAGCGTTCCGCAAGTTCCGGAGAATGACATGGGTTATAAGCGACACCTGATGCATCTTTATTGAGGATGTAGATGATTGTCTTGCTCTATACTTGTGTATTTCTCTGTGGGCTGGCGATAAGGGTGCTCGATAGGTGGGGGCAGGGGATCCAACTGTTTGTCTGTCCACCGCTGAGTAATTCCCCTTGGACTGTATAGAATTCTGCCAGCGCTAGCCTCACCTATCTGGTTTGTGAGGATTAAATTATGACTTAATCAGTGTTTATTTTTTTCTTAAATATAGGGGGTCGGATCTAGCGCAGCAGATTAAGTTTACAGTTGTCAGAGGGTCAGCAGGATTTCCCAGGGGGCCACAGAAATGATGAAGTCTTAGATGATCACATACTTTGTAACACACACACAAACTTTTGTTGCTGCGCATGCGGTACTGTTGCTGTGTTGGCGGTCGGCGCTCTCACAAAAGCTTTGTTCTGCTCGGCACATATTTCTTGAACATGCGGCTGTCAAATGTGTTCATGATGACACACTGGTGTGTTTTTCAGTGCATAAAGATAAAGCTTAGTGCGTCAGAGTACATTTTTTTAAGTCAGTCTGACAAGGAACTCGGAACACTAGTGCGCCAGACTCAGAGGTGGCTTTGGAGGGTCAGATATGCACATTTCTGCATAATAACCATCACTGTTAATTTTTTCACAATTTAATCCTTAACCCCCAAGACCACATCTCCCAAATTTTGAAGGTGCTAGTTAAAAACGATGTACCGGTCGCAGGAGTCGGACAGACCATCACAATTCAAGGGTAGTGCCAGATGAGCTTGCGCCTTCAGGCGCCAAGCTCATCTGGCACAACCCTTGAATTATCATGGTCCATCCATCTCCTGCTGTAGTGATTGGGGGTCAAATAGGTTAACTGCACAGTGCCAGTGGCTGCATGAACAAGGGGTTAAACAATATTAGCTGTAGGCTAAATCCACCCTTTCTAAACTCAGAGGTCATGGAAACTGCATCAATCTATGGTATTCCATGAATCTCCACTGTACCTTGCCCCAGGTGAGGAGGGAGCGGAAGAGGATCGCGGGCTGGTGATGGGATTGTGCAGCAAGGTCGAGGCCTTGAGGTTTGCCGTGATGGTGGGGTCGGCAAAGTGTGTGTCTGGCGCCCAGTGCTGCTGTGCAGGACGCTGAGTCTGCTGTCTTTTGGCCTGGCATCATTTTTTTTTTTTTTTAAATCGACAGGGGTCAGCAAGAACCAGTGACAAAGAAATCAGCAAAGTGCAAGCTTAACCTACAGTGATTTGACTGATGCTTGTTGTCGTCTGGCACGATGTTAACCCGTTCAGTGCCGAGAAAATTTGAAGACACCCAAAGCAAGAGGTGTAGATCCTCATGAGCCCCCGCAGTTGCGGGGGCTCACGAGAATCTATGCCTGTTGCTGACACCACTTTGAATCCATTCTCCTAGGACAACTAGGGCTTGTTGATGTAGACCTGACCAAGACTGCAGAAACATCAACGGCACTTAACGGGTTAACAGGAAATGAGTTGACAAGAAACTAATGACAGAAGCAATTGATGTTTGACGAGGAAAGATGGGTGAAAACAACTATGAAACCCTATTTTCAACACACAAATGCGGCAGCAAAATATGGCACAGAATAGAAATCGGTCGCACATCAAAACTGCACGTTTCAACAGAAACAGCGGATGAAACAATAATATTTAATATTGCATGTTTCTCCTGGCTTTATATACACCATTTGCGGCAAAAGATGCACAGTTGTTTCCAACCAACATCTGATTTAACACATTACATACAGAGGATGAAATTATAATTTTTACGGTGTGCATACTTTGCGTTCTACGTCACATTTCTGAAGACAGATCGACCATAATAGTTCAAGGGTAGTGTCTGAACAGATTGGCGCCTACAGGCGCCAAGCTATTCTGACACCACCCTTGGACTATCATAGTCGATCTAAATCCTGGTGTGCCATGTCAGGGCTCTATTCTCGCCCTGGAACCACTAATTTTAGAAGCCACATTTTCATGCAGCGTTGAGCACTTTCAAACCTTACAATGACTCTCACAACTCTTGAGAGGCATTTTATAAAGACTGCACACCAACTGTTGGAGATAGATTAGCCATCGTTTTCCGAGGGTTGCGCCAGACTAGCATGAACTAAGACGACCGATCCTTTCCTCCACTGCTGTGTCTGAACTTTTTTTTTTTTTTTTTTTTTTGGCATGAAGCTACTGGTACTGTGCACGCATAAGGGTTTAACACTTTTAGCCCCAAGGTCCCATTTCTCAAATTTTGGAGGTGTTGTCTAACGACCATGCACCAGTTGAAGGAGATGGATTGATCATGGTGATTCAAGGGTTGTGCCAGAGGAGCTTGGCACCTGAAGGCGACAAGCTCATCTGGCACTACCCTTGAATTATCATGATCAATCCACCTCCTGCTGCAGGGTCCCGGGACTAAAAGGGTTAAGGATGACTGTGTTGACACTTTGGCTGCCGGTAGCGCTTTCTGTCGAGGTCACTCCTGTAAGAATCACCTTGACAAAAAGTCCTAATGACAGCCAAAGGGTTAATTACAACTGAGAACCTACCCTCAGATGAGCTGGCAAAAGAAGTCCCTTCCTGCTGGGTGGATGTTTGTGAGTGGGTATAGCTAGGGATGGAACTTTCGCCTGTTTTTTGGGGCGCGGTTTGGGCTGTGCCGCAGAATCGGAAGACATTCTGTTGACTAGAGCCTGCACACCGGCCTGCAGCCACGCCTTTCTGTCTTCTGCACATGCACATCAATAAGGATTTTTCTTTTAAAAAATTCAACTAGTAACTTCTATTTTGTCCTGAAAAATGAATTTATGTGTTAAATATATACATCATTATTTGCTTGCAAGAATCTTCATAAATCTGGTACTGTTTCTTCTATTACAAGACTTAACCATTCTGCATATTTGTACAAATGTTTTTCATCTAGACACTAAAGCTGAATCTGTAAAAGTATGTGAACTAACCTGGAACTAAATAAAACAGAACAATAATCTACAAGTCTGTCAAGTATCATGAACCCATATCATACCGAGGCTTAAAGCTTCAAATTTGTACACTGCCATATGCAAGCTACATCATAATACTTACAAATAAGGATATAGACCAATGGTTTTAGTTCAAGGGTGGTGCCAGAATAGCTTGGCGCCTAAAGGCGCCAAGCTATTCTGGCACTACTCTTGAACTATTTTAGTCAAACTTATTTCACACAATGGTGTATTCCGAATGATGAGGGTTAAGCACAAACGTAATACACAACATACCTTCCATTCTCTGCACCATCTGCGGTTTTTCAACTCGCTCCACCACAAATGGCTCTTTGCTTGGCTCTGGAACATTCACAAAACTCTGTGACTTGACTACACTTCAAACCAACCCATACAAGTACCACATCCAAACTAAAACAGTAAAAGAGTGAATAGCACAGTGGACTTTTGCACCTAGTAGTAGCAGGTATTCACAGCAAAAGCTTCAAACCCTCCACAGCACTTTGAAAAAACGATGGATAACCCTTCAATAAGTGTGCATGGGAGTACCGTCACCGATGAAAACCAAGCACCAGTCACTCAGCCAGCCTGTCACACCTGCAAGAGGCGCAGATTCTCATGAGCCCCTGCAGTCGCAGGGGCTCATGAGAATCTGTGCCTCTTGCTGACAGAGACTGACGTCACCCCTCCCACTGCAGACCACATTCTATGTCCACAGCTGCTGTCTGTAGCCCTCTCGCTGCCTGTTGACACAGACTGCCTTTTTGAAATCACTGTACGTTCAACATCAAAGATGCCCATCCACCAAAAGAATGTGGATACAAATAGGTTTCAGCAAAAGGCAGAGATCCTCATGAACCCCTGCAACTGCGGAGGCTCATGAGGATCTATACCTCTTGCAGCTGGGTGATGTTCAATTTTTCTCGGCAGTGAAGGGGTTAGTACTGAATACAGCCGTTGAATGACTTTAAAAATTTGATCCAGTGTAGGAAAATAATCAACAAAAGAGAAACATGATTCCAAATACCAAAAGACAAAACAGCTGAATAACTAAGAAAGAGAGAAACACACTTCTGAATAACAAGGAAAAAACAGTTTGCCGTTTTGTCCTTGTTTTTTCTGAAGCGAGGTTCTCTTTTTGCTGGCCATTCTTCCATTCCCACACACATGGCTGACCCTTTTGGTCTGGACTTCCTACCAGTGTCAACAAGATAATGACGAAAGACATTGATCTCACTGAAGTTTGTGATGAATGGTGGCTTCTCTTTGAAAGGCTTGGGGCCAGGGTCTCGGTTCTGTATCTCCTTGCACCAATCAGTGTTCAGGTTCTGAAACGCAACAGTCTTTGGTAACGCTTTCTTCAAACATAAAATCCGTTGCACACTGGCGGCTTGTACCGGTAGCAGTTTTTGTCAAGCAGGAGTCACCTCAACAAAATGTGCAACCCATAGTCAAAAGGTTAACCCTTTTGGCCTCAGGACCCTGCAGCAGGAGATGGATTGATCATGATAATTCAAGGGTAGTGCCAGATGAGCTTGGCGCCTAAAGGCGCCAAGCTCATCTGGCACTACCCTTGAATTATCATGATCAATCCATTTTCTACAACTGGTACATAGTCACTAGACAATACCTCCAAAATTTTGGAAATGTGGCCGTGGGGTTAAGAGGGTCATGGACCATCTTACATAGAACATTTTATCAGTGATGCAGCAGACACCTCACTTAAAGACACCCCAGTTCTCACTTGAAAGTAGTCCTCAAAAGACAATGTTTTGCTTCAGAAGAACATGGAAGTTCAAGGATGGTGCCAGGATAGCTTGGCGCCAAGAGCGGTTCTCATGAATCATAGAAAAACAGTTCAACTCATGTGTATTTGGTGGAGCCGGAATGCTTGATGCACATCACATTCTGTGCTCCACAAAATAACATACTCCGTGAAAATTTTGTCGATAATCCACTCCAACGCTGTTGTCTAACACTGTAAGCACTATATAGACGCCTATACACAACAAAAGCGACATCTGTTGTAAACACATCCATGGATGACAGTGCGAAAAATTGAAACGACTGAAAACGGTCGATGCATGAACTAACCATGCCCCAGGGCCAGGAAGAGACATAAATTCTCATGAGCTCCTGCAAACGCAGGTGCTCTAGTGTTACGTGGTAGTCGTTGTCATAGTGTGATACAATCACACCAGACGCACTCACGTAGGGTTTTTGTAAAAAAACCTCGCTCAGTTGCAACTCGTCACACGTGGCACAATGTTGTAGGCCACACTGAAGTAACCATTCCAACAGTACTTTATTCTCATGATGCAATCTCAGCACAATGAATCCACACTTTGATACACTGTCTAAAAAAATGCATCCACAGTTATGATACACTGTGTCTCCCATACAATGCACACACATATTTCCTAACACGCTCCAGAACAATCTGGCCAATTACACAACTCAACCAATCAGAAAAGAAAACATAACCAAAACTCATTAATATTCATTAAAAAAGAACACTCAAGATTTCTCTACAATCTTCCACTAACATCTAGGCGCATTCCATAAATGTTGCGAAATATATCAAACATGTGTACTACAAAGCTTTGACGTCATATCTGAGGTCACTAGAATAATCGTGCCTTTACTAGAACCTTCCAGTTAATCTAGGAAGGACTTTAGCAACAATGTAGCGAGATGTGCAACATTCTACCTACACAACAAAAATCAATCGCAATTCTCCAAAAGAAAACGAATCACATAACCCAATTCTTATCTAAAATAACTTAACTGAACATCAGATCATTCCTATGATCAACACACACATGCCCTAAAAAGAATAACACAACCACAAACATAGCATCTTGAGAATTTACGTCTCTTGCAGATAGAACAGGATAGCTGAACAAAAAGGCTGAAATTCTGCATTCTGAGATTTTGAAAAGGCTGAATTAGCTTCCAGGTCTGAAAACTGTCACCCACGGCAACAGCTTTGGGGCTGAGCTGGATTGTTTGTAACACAGACGTTTTAACCCCCTAACTAATACTGAAAAAACTGTTCAGCAGAAAAGATGCATACATGTGTGCACCTACATGTCTTTAGTCAAGCGCTCAAAAGGTGCATGCGTGAGTAAACTGACCCATGCTACAGAAAAACAACTGAGATAGAGTTGTGATGAAAGAAAAGACTAAGACAAACAAAGACTGACCTCCACTCTGTCCAACATTGCCATCAGATCGTCCTGAACTGAAGTAGCAGACGAGGAAGCAGACGCCTCCTTCCCCTTGCCCCCCATCTGCGGAATGTGCGCACTCAACATCGTCAGCTGCCGAATCAGCAGAGCCAGCTCGTTGTAGTGAGAGGGAAGACCACCCCGCAGGTCCTGGTAGGGGAGCTGATTTACGAACGCCTGAAGCGCTCTAACTGCACCACGATGAGCTGCCGCCAACTTAACTGAAGCTTGGCTCTGCAGAAGAAAATAGACATATCAGTAATCAGCAAATAAGAAGCCCAAATCCCATTACCCGCATTCTCAGGAAACCAAAATATGTGTGTGTCTCAAAGATCAAATAATAACCGTTTCACTGACATTAATCACAAATTGTGTTTTTGTAATCTTTGTAAGTTCAATGCCCCCCCCCCCCCCCCCAACCCTCTTTGTCCAAGGAATGTAGATACAAAATAGTGCCAGCATGAGGCACTGATCCTCATGGGCCCCCGCACCTGCAGGGGTCATGAGAATCTCTGCCTCTTGTAGTTGCATACTTATTCTGAGCAGTGAAGGGGATTAAAATGATTTTCAAAGGGAATGACAAACGGTGATCTGATGAACAGCCTAGGTGTAAATAGTGGCAGCTGGCTGAGTGACTAATCAAACACTATGAACGTTTCTTACACCTTGACTGCGACTGGCGATACTGCTCAACAGAAATGATGCATAACTACGTCTTTATTGCTGAAAAGTATTGTCAGTAGGTTAAATTTGTTTATTTCTTCTCAGCACAACTATTTGTGGCAGAGACTGGCTGAATGATTAAATCTGAAACGAAACTATCCTTACAGACCTTACAGACGACAACAGATTATTCTTAACCCTTTTACTAACCCCAGGACCCTGCAGCAGGAGATAGATTGATCATGATAATTCAAGGGTAGTGCCAGATGAGCTTGGCGCCTTCAGGTGCCAAGCTTATCTGGCACTACCCTTGAATTATCATGGTCAATCCATCTCCTGCAACTGGTACATAGTTGTTAGACAACACCTCCAAAATTTCAGAAGTGGGACCTTGGGGCTGAAATGGTTAATGTTGCTGCTTTTCTCTCTCTTATCTCCAACATACCTTTTTTGTGGCCTTAGGGTCAGCGGGAGCAGTCAACGCATCGCGCTCTATCTGCCTGACTTGCTGTCGCAGGTTGTAGATGTTGCGAGCTGCGCGTGTGGCTTGTTCCTCAGCCCTCAACTGTCTGCGTTCCTCCCTCTCTTCCTCCACCAGAGCCAGCTGGTTCTCACGTGACCGTGAACGCTGAGCTGTTTTCAGGAAGTCTGTGTTGTGCTCTGAAAGAGAAGTGAAGTTCTGTTGCTGTAATCCTGAACAATGACAGTGCGTGACAGTGTCTTGGGAAGTCTGCATCCTATGATAAGAACACAACTGATCATGATAGTTCAAAGATAGCGCCACCGGACGCGCGAAAACTTGTAACACAAACAATAGGTAGTGTTGTTGTTTATAAACTTTTTTTCTAAAAAAATTCAAATTCAAATACTTTATTGTGTCAGTCTGGCCGACAAATTTTCTTTCATTGGGATCACATGCGTGCGTGCGGTTTTAGCCACATTATGACAATGATGACAATAACCACAGTGTTAGTGGTATTGGAGTGAGTCTGCCACTTGCAAGATGCCACTGCGACATCTGAGGTGCAAGTTCCTCGACGGCGTCAAGAGGGAGTGAGAGATACGCTAGTTAACACACTCATTTAGGAGACGGATGGCCGAGTGTACAAAGCTGTCCTTGTAGCGTTTGGTTCTAACAAGAGGAGCCTTGAAAAAAGCATTAAAAAGTAAAACTGAGAAAGGAAACATTTTGTTGGCTCAAGCCAAAGATCAGGAGCAGTTCATCTTTGGCTTAAAGGGGCAGTCCTGACCTTTTTTAATGCTTCAGTTCGCAAAAAGCTTTTACTGGGATTCAGTATACACACCCACTTAGACAGTGACCACCCTAGTGTCCCACCAAATGCTTTCTTTCGTCCGTTCAAAGCGAAAAGAGGCCACCGGAATCTTGTGACTGAACACATTAAAAGATTGCTTCTGATAGGCGATGGTAGCTGATGTCATAACTATTCTATACGACCTTAGGTCATCTGCATAATTATAAGCAATCAGAGACAAGATGGGGGATGAACCAGCGAAGAAAAAAAGAAAGTACACTTATCAGTCAACTCGCAGCGGCTGACAATGACAGACTCGGAAAGTGAAGAGAAGAAAGAGGAAGAGAGACAAGATACCCCTAAGTAGAACCGACATCGGACAAGGGAATATAGAGCTTGGCTTGAACGCCCATCTGGAATTTGTCGCTTTCCTGCTATGTGAATCAGTAAGTAATCTACGGTCTTTGTCGATCTTCCTATTGGTCCATGAGTGCTAGTGATTTTCAGAATTCATGATCTTCAGTAGAATTTATCTCTTACTGATTTCACAAGATTTTAAACCATTTTAAATCATAAACTGATAAAGTTACGAGATAGTTCATCAGATTTTATGCTGCAAGGATCTGAAAACTACGGTGTGTGTCAAAATTGCGGCACTGACATCGCTGATCGTGACACGTTTTTGTCTGTGCGGGCTCTCATTCACTCGATTCACAGAGGTAGTGTTTCTGCTGCGATGGTGCATTTGTCGTTTCCAGAGATGCTTTCAGTTACACAGACTTCGATGTGTGAGATATGAAATTGCAGTGCAGAAAGTGGGTATAAATACCACTGTTCTGCTTTGTGTTTCGGAGGGATAAAGGATCAAAGGTCAAACTAGGCACTGTGGACGCTGGCTCAGTCGCTTGGCGAGGAGACCCGAGTCGAACAAGCCATACCCCCAGCACGATCGTTACTAGTGTCAAGCGGAACCGGCATTGTGATTTTGACAGCATAGCGAGTATGGAAGGTTTATTTTACATTCTCTTTTCCCGTGGAAAATTATGTCAAAGGGATGCCGGAGAACATCAGTACATGTGTACACTGACATGTGTGTACACCACACCGATGACCTCGTCTGCAGTATTGAGGTTCTGCCTTGTGACGTAGGCTAGTAAATATGCACAAATTCAAAACGAGGCCAATGTAGACGATAATCTGCGCTCTCGGGTACAAAAACAACACACCTTCCAAACGGTGAATTTTGACATTTGGCATTGTATTTACATCATAAAGCTCTAAGTTAGTACACAAAGGACCCATACATAATACTGTCAGCAGTATCTGTTGCAGACAGTTTTCTGACTGTGTTGAGATGGTTGATCCTGGGGAAACTAACTTTTTAAGCCAACAAATTATTTCCTTTCATGCTTGTAGTGGCCCTCAGCTAGCTCTGTAAACTAAATGAAAGGGTTGATTTGATACACGTTGCAATTTTCACAGCACAACTCCCAGATCACTGCAACTCCCCGGCACGGGAGAAGGTCCTTGTGCTGACATTGAAAGCAGCTGGCCCGAGCATGGCTGTGCCAACTGCGGCTGACGTCAGCCTAAAGACCTCTTGCTCACTGGGTTCAACATAAGTCAGGTGAACTCAACCTCAAAGAACCAAGACAGCATGACTATACCTGACAATGCTCTGCGTTCCACAGACTCGATCTGCTGTAGGTACATCTCCATTTCCATCTGTAGTTTCTCAATGTCATCTTTTGGAACTCGCACTATTTTTGTCAGACTAGGCGTGTCACGAGTCGGAGGACTGTTGGTGCGAGCTGCATCAAAGTGGAAAGGAAAGTTTTTAAATTAAAAATAAACACAGCAGCAGAATCCTAGGTGACACAGTTAACCAATTTAACCCCAAAGTCACATCTTCCAAATGTGTCACCTAAAGACTATGTACCAGTTGCAGGAGATAGATTGACCATGATAATTCAAGGGTGGTGCCAAATCAGCTTGGCACCTAATGGTGCCAAGCTAATTTGGAACTGCCCTTGAATTATCAAGGTCAATCCAAATCATGCTGTAGGGCTAAATGGGTAAGGTAAAGGTCAAAGCACTGAGAGTGAGACACACTGTGATTTCAAATCCATGAAAATGCCTTAGAAATGACTTTGTTTTTATATAAAATATAATGTAACATAACATCATTGGTGACTTTTTAAAATCTTTTTATTATTGCATCACCGCACAACATCAAGTATTTTTGCAAAGAATGTTTGGAATTCCTTTCTATTATTATGGCGTCATTGAATTTGATGGCTTACACTGGCTAAACTGCCTTGTGACTACATTCCTTATGAAAAAGCTAGCACGGCTGTGGATCTACATGCTGATTTTACAATTATTTAATGAAACAGCAATGTAGATTAACGAATTATAGTGGGATAAATCATCACAGTACAGTTTCAAGATACATAATTTGTGAGCCTGGCCACATAACTAGTTATGTCTGCTACAGTCATCTAGAACAGGCTAGCTGAAAATGCAGAGCATGGCTGTTCAATTATGGGTGCAGAAAGCATTACCGGTACAAGAACTACAACAGGCTTCTTATGGATGAGTAACTAAATCTGTCGGTGTAATTTGTATCATTAAGAGACATAACTCCTCACGAGCCCCTACTGCTGCTGCAGGGGTTCATGAGAATAATACCTCTTGCAAATGGAACAGGCTGCTGTCAGACTGTTCTGTCAACTCAGCATTCTGAAATTTGTAAAAAGCTGCATCAGCCTCCAGGACCGGGAACTGTCAATGTCACTCATAATCATAGATCAAACTCTATTTATAACTGTGCATGGTCCAAAATCACAGACCGGCAACACTTTACCAGTAGCAAAAGATCCTCAGCCCGATGTCGGCTGCAGTGAGCCCATGCACTCACAGCTGTGCGCAAGCCCACTTCAGCTGATGTCAGCACAAAGACTTTTGTTTACTGTCGTCAATCTATTCTAAGCCTTCAGAACCTTGGGGGACTCACCTGAAGCCCTGTTGTTGAGGAAGGCTTGCCTGGGAGGGGAGGAGGGTGGGGTCTGTGTGTCGGTGTTGTTTGGTGCTTGATTCCGGTCGTGTTCCTTCACTCTCATCTTTCCTCCTGCTGGCCTCCAGCTAGGAACTTTTTTGCCCCCCACAACCCTCCCTCTTGTCCTTTTTGCCTGCCCCTCCCAGTATTTCTGTCCATAAATGTGTCTCTCCTTGCGGTAAGCCTCTGGGGAGGGGCTGCGTCGTCCATCCCTGCTGTCGTTCAGCTGCTGCTGTTTCTTGTTTTTTAGGTCTCTCTTGGCCATCTGGATAGCTGCAGCCAGTTTGTCTTGAGAAACTGCTGAGAACTGCACAGAACTAGTGGATGCATTCAGTTCATCTTGGCCATTCTTTTGAGGCGCACGTGCCACACCCATTGGAAATCCGTGAGGCTGTCCTTGATTGCTGCTGCCAACCCGTTCAACAGTGATAGGACGCGGGTGGCGGAAATGTGTGGCCATGTTGTGAGAGGTGAGAGGAACATGAAGGTTAAACTGTAGCTGGTTCTGGAACATCAACTCCTGAGGCTCCCCCATTTTCCACTGAAAGAAGTGAATGCTCTGTGTAAACTACTTTAGCACACATTATGCAATAGACAGTTTGACTGCACTAGCACACACATTACAATGTTGTTGTTGAGGCTTGTTTGTGTTGTCAGTGAAAAAAATATTATTTCCCAAATACCGGATGACTAGGTTTAAACTATTCTAAGTTCTCTTATGATCTAAGAACAGCAACAATGCACAGGTGATACGTGTACGAAGCAAAACAGAAACAAGTGGCGACATGCTCTCTGTGCATTATTGTAACTTTTTGCCGCAAAAGCTCAAAAAATCGAATGCTGCACGTTACAGGCATAGAGTCCCCACAACAGTGACTATAATACCTTATTTGCTCTCCCAAAAGCACTGAAATGGTCTTGCAATAGCGTAATATTTATCCGATACCATTCAAACAGTCCCGGTCGTCGCCATTTTGGCTACCATAGC
Source organism: Semisulcospira habei (assembly GCA_036245525.1). Taxonomy (NCBI): domain Eukaryota; kingdom Metazoa; phylum Mollusca; class Gastropoda; family Semisulcospiridae; genus Semisulcospira; species Semisulcospira habei. Next base: position 160,613,719 of record BTPG01000007.1, read on the forward strand.
TCCAGGGGAAACTACCTATCTAAGAGCGCATCCATCGTGTCCCTTGTTTCATAGGTTTCAGGGTGGCGCATGGCTCCGCAATGGACGGCTCAACTGCATTTTGAGGCTAAATCTTGACAGGCATCAGTCTCATGATGGCTTGATCGCTGTGGGTGGGTGCATAGAAGCGCTGCATAGTCCGCCATACTGCCAGCGAAGCTGGACTAAAATGTTGTCACAGAAATCTGGCAAACGGTGCCCTTGTCATTCCTGGTTCCAATCACACATAGGCATTAAACAAAACTTACGTGTTTATATTGATCACACCTGTCTGTGGCCTTTTGCCACCAAACAATCCCAAATGACAACTGCTTGCTTCTCTTTGGATTTATTCGCTATATATATTCTGACTATGATGATGATAATGTCCACTTGTAATGTGCATCCACTCCATGCTAGCAGCATGTTCAGGGCGCAAAAATAAATGAATAAATAAAAATAAATAAATAAATACAAAATAAAAATCGTGTGCACAGTAGTCCCAGAATTAAAAGTCAAGAAAGTGGGCATCAGACAGTATTGCCTACAGAGATACCTGGGTGTGCTGACTAATGGAACAAAATTGGCATTACGTTTTTGTGTTGTTTTTTTTAATAAATATTGTATCAAGTAGATGTACAATTTTGCAGTTTTTTTTCCTAGACAAGGACACTATTTTCCCCCCTCACGAATACTGTTTCACTGTTAAGTCCATGTGGGTGTGTGTGGTGTGACTTTATCATTTGCACACAGACAGTGATGCCTTCTAAATGCATTACAATACATGCATACACACGCACCACAACTAAATAAAAACAAGAAAGGCAAAGCCCTTATGGCTCATGTGTATGACCGACCCACACATGCCTGACGATAAGTAAAGGGATGGCTTCTGCACTAACAAAATCCATGTTTTCTCAAAATTTAACCAGTTTTCATACATCTGTGAAACCCCCATGACCCTTGATCTTTGCGATGAGTCGACTAAGTTAGGATACATAATAAGGTCTTATCAGCTACCGTTGAGCCAAATTTGATTGAAAAGTTTGCAAAAATGTTGATAATAAACTACAATTATTGGCATTTTATATACATTTGTTGACCTCCTATGACCCTTGACCTTTTCTGAGGGGTCATCCAAATTAGTATGCATAGATAGGTCTTACCATCAGGTATCTATGTAGCAAGTTTGGGTTTGAAATTGTGAATAGTAATTGAGAAATAACATTTCTGGTCAAAATATGGCTATTTTTTTAACCCATTTCCTGAGCTCTTGTGATCCTTGACTTTTCCACAGGGTCATCCAAATTAGTATGCATAGATAGGTCTTACTATCAGGTATCTCTGTAGCAAGTTTGGGTTTGGAGTTGTGAATAGTAATTGAGAAAAAACATTTCTTGTCAAAACATGGCTATTTTTTAACCTATTTCTTGAGCTCTTGTGACCCTTGACCTTTCCGAGAGGTCATCCAAATTAGTATGCATAAATAGGTCTTACCATCAGGTATCTCTGTAGCAAGTTTGGGTTTGAAGTTGTGAATAGTATTTGAGAAAAAAACATCTTTTGTCAAAATATGGGCGATTTTGGACCTATTTCTTGAGCTCTTGTGACCCTTGACCTTTCTGAGGGATCAACCAAATTAAAAAAAAAAAACAACTTCAGAAACTTCTACATCATTCAGAATGACACAGTATTGAAAGACATATTTCCTGAGCCTCCGCTGGTCGCTTACAAACGTGACACTAACCTACGCGATCATCTTGTTCACAGTTCACTTCGCACATCTAACACCTTACCACATGGCACACACCCTAGTCAGCAACCACACTGCAAAGCATGTCCATACATCCACACATTCCCCATCATCACCGGACCACTGTCATCTTTCACTGTCCACCGATCATTCACATGCCAGTCATCAGATATTGTCTATGTCATCTCATGTTCTCACTGCCCAAAGATGGTGTATGTGGGGGAGACACTCCCCGAATGCTGCGAGGAGCATGTTAGTTCGATACGCCTCGGATACAACAACCAGGTTAGACGTCATTTCAACAAACCTCCTCATAGCCTCACACATTTCAGCGTATGCATCCTTTGGCAAAATACATCCAACTTCATCCGCCGCAAAATGACAGAATCCTTTTTCGCGGACAGGCTTGGCACTTGCCATCTGCGCAGCTTGAATATTCGCCCCTAGGGATGTATGCTGGGCTGATGGGTGGTTGGTGTCAGACTTGACCTCACTGTTGATACTGGATGCTACCTTTGATACTTGATGCTACCGTTGCACTGATTAGTGTGTGTGTGTCTATGTGTATGCATGTACGTGAGCGGCAGCAGGCATGAGTGAATGCGAATGTATGCAGTGACGTGTATGTATGTAGACGTAAGTTTTGTGCTATGTGTTTTGTGCATGTATATTTGCGTCATTATGTTGTTGTTTTTTTGTTTGTTTTTTGTCATTCTAAATTTTCTCTATACAGGATGATGTCTTTTCTTTCTATTGTGTGTTCGTTTCTGTTCTACGTTTGTTTCCATGTCACCTGAAGAAGGATCTTTGATCCAAAACATTCCTTCTATCTAATTTAAAGGGTTTTCAACCTCTATTCTGTTTTCCTTTCACATGAAACCCTAGCAGCAACAGTTTTACATTTTTGATCAACCAAATTAGTATGCATAGAAAGGTTTTACCATCAGGTATCTTTGTACCAAGTTTGGGTTTGAAGTTGTGAATAGTATTTCTTCTTCTTCCTCAAACACTCTTTATATGGAGAAGCCCGGTCTTCTCTATCAATGCTGCCGTGCCTCCAGGCCTCCATAGAGCTTGCGGGACACCTCTGTCTCCTCCGGCCAGTGTCTCTGTCTAAGGGTTGTGAACGTGGGGCAGGTCTATATAGCACATGGTCCGTTGTCATGCTACCAGAGTTGCATGGGCACTGGTCTGACTGGTCAATTCCAAACTTGGTGTGGAGATGCCAGTTCAGTTTGTTATGGCTGGTGCATAGTCGGAAAATAACTACCTGCTCCAGTCTGGTCAGTAGGTATTTAAGAAAAAACATCTTTTACAAAAATATGGCAATTTTGGACCTATTTCCTGAGCTCTTGTGACCCTTGACCTTTCCGAGGTATCAACGAAATTAGTGTGCGTTTAAAGGTCTATCAGGTATCTTTGTACCAAGTTTGGGTATGAAGTTGTGAACACAGTGTTTGTGAACAAATAAATTATGTCCCAAAATAGCTATTTTGGGTTGATTTCCTGATCCCCTGTGACCTTGACCTTTGTGAGAGATCACTGAAATTGGTATGTTTAGAAAGGTCCTGCCACAAGTATCCTTAGGCCAAATTTGAAGACTGTAGCTTGAATAGTCTCCGAGAAAAATGCCGTTAAAGTTTACCACGGACGACCACTGGCCCAGAACGTACTCACTTTTGCTTCGCACGTGAGCCAAAAACTGTGTGCTGTATGTAAACTTTATTTATTTTATGATAATAATACACAGCATATGTACATAAACACTAAACACACATACATTTTCATTCTCGCTGGCATTTACATGGATGGGATATGGAAAAAAGTTGAATCCTGAAGCGGGGGCCGTCTTTTAAGTGGGAAAAAAAAAATGCAATTTTTTAAAATCCGGAATTCCGGCTGTAGCCAGAAAAGTCCCATCCATGCATTTACCAGACTCCTAAGACGTCTCCATGTCACCCCAGTCAGCAAAACGTTACTGGGTCCAGCTGCAGATGGCACGCACATGGTCGAACTCTGACCAAGAGCAGGTGGCCCATTTAATTTTCAATAGCTTAACATCTGCACACCCTTTAACCTTAAGGCCGCATTTTTGACTATGTATCAGTTGCATGAAATGAATCGATCATAATTCAAGGGCAGTTCAAGACAGCTTGGCGCCTTCAGGCGCCAAGCTAGTCTGGCACTGCCCTTGAGTTATCATGGTCGATCCATCTCCTGTTGTAGGGCACTGGGGCTGAGTGGGTCAACCCCTTTGTGCATACATACACCGGTACTTGTTACAGTGCCGGAGGATGCATGCACTTGGGAGTTAAACATTGCGATTGTCACTATTAATTTAAGTATAGAACATCCACAATTTTGTTGGTTCTTTCTTCTATTTAAAAACTGCAGATCCAGTACTTGATAACACTTTCTGTCTGACGTCAACAGATGAAGAGATTTACTGCATCTGAGGGGGCTAATGAAATTCTATGCCTCTTGCCCCTGCAACTGTTAGAACACATTATCCCATTTAGCCCCAAGACTGCATTTCCAACATTTTGGAGGTGTGACTTATCGACTATGTATCAGCTACACAAGAATGAGAATGATAATTCAAGGGGAGTGCAAGATTAGCTTTGTGCCATCAAGCGCCAAGCTTATCTAGCACTACATACTCCTGAATTATCACGGTCGAATCTTCAGCTATAGTGTGTCAGGGCTAAATGGGTTAAGATCTACTATATCTTGCCGATTTATTTATGCGTCCAATGAAGATATTTCCAAAGGGTACCTCGTCAAAATGTAAAACACAATCTGCACGGGCTCCTGAAGATCTATGCATAATTTCTGTGCATGGATTAGGTCTGTGAACCCATTTAGCCCCAACACCCTACAGCAGGAGACGGATTGACCATGATAATTCAAGGGTAGTGCCAGATGAGCTTGGCGTCTGAAGGCGCGATGTTCATCTGGCACTACCCTTGAATTATCATGGTCGATCCATCTCCTTCAACAGGTACATAGTCCTTAAGTAGCACCTCCAACGTGGACTTGGGCTTAAATGGGTTAACTCCCTTGTGCATGCAGCCACCGTTGCATGTGGAAACACTACATGTGGCCGCATGAACAAAAGGGTTAAGGGATACGTCATCAAGAAATACAACACCGACTGACAGATTCTGGCTGAGACATTGTCCCAGTCTTCTCTCTCTCTGCCTGAACTTTGGCCAATATAGACTTTTCACGTTCTTTTGTCCATTTCGGCATTTCTTTATTCCAATCCTCTGGGGCTTCACGTCTGTATTCCCACACGTCGTTACCTCTTGCTGCCTTAAGTCTCGCCTGCCTCCGCTCCTTTTCATGTTCAATAATGGCCTCCTGAAAGAGACACGGAGCAACAGTAGGAGTTATTCCTAAATCAAAATCAGGTCAAAGACTGTCGTTGCACCCTTTGACAGTAAAGGCATCCACACAGTAACAAATAGACCATTTGGTCCTCAAAACAGTCCTACTGTTAACACTGATTATGTTTCTCGAACTGTGAATATCTACAACGCAAGTTCTTGCAAGCAAGAGGCATAGATTCTCATGAACCCCTGTGTAGTGTAAGAGTGCTGAGATGGATTTGTAGGCCTGTAGTACAGACACATGCTTTTGCGCACGTACAAACTCGTTTCTCATGAGCCTCTTCCATCTGCAGGGGCACGTGAGAGTTTCTGCCAAATCACCACCTGGGGCAAAAGAGCAGTCAATTTTTGGTCACCTCAGAAGATTATGTGACTGCACAGTAAACCGACTTTAAAATGATGCATATGCGCACATGGTCGGATAGACAGTGTGACCTTTGTTACGGACCGCGCACACAGCTGGCGAGCCGATGGCACATCTGTCACTGCGTAATCACACGATGTCTGGGCTTTTTCAAAGTGTGAGGCAGCTGGCTGGGTGTCAAGAGAGCTGTCACTGACACCAACGATCCTAAACAGTCTATGTAAGATCTTTGCTGACACTTCACACTTGACAGCTTTACTGCACCAGTCTGGCCATGATTGTAAATTTAAGGTATTTTAGTTGTTTTTGGTTAACTGTTATCATTCGGAATACACCAGTGTGTGAAATAAGTTTGACTAAAATAGTTCTTCAAGGGTAGTGCCAGAATAGCTTGGTGCCTCTAGGCGCCAAGCTATTCTGGCACCACCCTTGAACAAAAGCCATTGGTCTGTATCTTTATCTTCTTCTTCTCGAACGCCGTCACACTTGGAGTTTGGCTCTCAAAATGAAATCTGTGGTCTTCTGTAGCGCCTCCACAGGCCCGTACAGTTTCTCTTGTAGAGTGGCGGGCTTCGGCCATATCTCCTCCCTCAGCGGCTGGTGGTTCCCACAGTCCTGGAGGATGTGCTCTGCGGTCTGCTCTGCTTCTCCACAAGGGCACAGAGGAGATGGCATGAGGTGGAAGCGTCTGTGCAGGTGGAAATTGAGTCGGTTGTGCCCGGTCCTCAGACGAAAGATGGTCACCTGCTCTTGTCTGGACAGCTGATGGTAACTGTCTAGGGGCCGTTGTGGTGGTCTGTGAAGCTGACTCCATTTTCATCTTGTTCTTTCTCTGCGCCCACTTTTGCCATTCTGTCAGCTTCTTCATTGCCGTAGATGCCACAGTGTGAAGGGATCCACTGCAGCACCAGTCTGGTGCACTTGATGTTTTGCAGTGCCTCTTGTAGACGTGGCAGTTTGCTTGCTGTTGCTGCCTCAAGGACAGACATGGCATCAGTAAGGAAGACAATCTGGGCATCAGGGTCTGCAGTGCCACTAAGGGTGTTAGCTGCGCGGACTAGGGCTTCCACCTCAGCTCTGTAATTTGTGCAGTGAAGGCCTGTTGGTACTGCCTCTGCCTGCCATTTTCCGTTTGGGTACTGAATGTACACCCCAGCCCCTCCATCCTGAACTGCATCTGTGGCTGATCCATCGGTGTATGCCCGTATCCATGCTTCCTGGGGATACTTTTCTTCGAGCATGGCCAGTGTCAGGGCTTTCTTGCTCACAGTGCTGTGCTCATCTCTGGTGGTGATGTAGGGTACCGTGGAAGAGATGGTGATGTTTTCTGGCTTACTTTCCCAAGGTGGAAGGTCGCTAGCAGGATTCAGAGCCTCTACCTGCGCAGGCAGCTTTGCCTGGTGTTTTCTCTGCAGTGCTCTCGTCTCCTTCACAAAGCTTGATCTTTTCAGTCTCCCTGAGGTTGGTTGTTTCATCCTAGCGTTCATAGGATGGTCTTTGGAAGACTTGACCTTTGTGGACTGTATCAAGGCTTTGCAATCTCTTCTCATGCGCAGGGGTGGGATGCCCGTTGTCTCTTCCATCTTTTCAATTGGTGTGGATCTCATTGCGCCGGTGATGATACGCAGTGCCTGGTTCTGAACTCTGTCAATGGTCTGCTGGTGTGACTGGGCTGCCGTCAACCATGATTAGATCCGTACTCAAGGTGTGGTCTCACTGTGCCTTGATATACATTTTTGAGGATCTTTTCATTGGCTCCCCATTGTGTTCCAGCCAGTTTTCTCATGATGTTCAGCTTTCTTCTAGCTTTCGCTTCTGCATTCCAAATGTGCGGCTTCCACGTCAGCCTCTTGTCAAGGGTGACTCCCAGGTATGTCTGTTGGTCTTCATACCGCAGTGGGGTGTTGCCCAGTGTTAGGTTGCCAGCCTTTGCCTTGTTGGAGAGAGAGAAGAGTGTGGCTGATGATTTTTCTGTGTTGATGGTCACACACCAGTTGTTGGTCCAGTCTGTCAGCCTGTCCAGGGCTAGCTGCATCCTGTATGTAGCAGTTGTTGCATACTCTTCTGTGCACCAGAGTACCAGGTCGTCTGAGTACAGGGCTGCGTGTACTCCTTTTGGTAGCTCTGGCACAAGGTCGTTGATGAAAAGTATGAACAGTGTCGGTGACAGGACTCCCCCCTGTGGCACCCCCTGACGCAACAGCACTTTTTGGCCACAGTACCCATCCACTGTCACACGGGCTCTGCGATTGTGCAGGTATGACTTGGTCCACCGGTACATATTCCCTTGGATGCCACTGCGAAGGAGTTTCACAAGGAGACCATCCTTCCACACCTTGTCGAAAGCCTTCTGTAGGTCAATGAAGGTAGCTAATGTCACCTTCTGATCTTGAAAGGCATCTTCTATGACCTGTGCAAGGTGTGCTGTCTGGTCTTCTGTACTCTTGTAGCTTCTGAAGCCAGCTTGCTCTGGCACGATAATGCTCTCAGAGTCCAGGTACCACTGCAGGCGCTTGTTGATGATGCGCTCCATGGTCTTGCACACACAACTTGTCAGGCTGATGGGGCGATAACTCAGGGCTTTGGACTTATTCTTCCCTTTCTTCAAAATTGGGATCATCCTGGCTTCCTTCCAGCACTGGGGTACCTGTCCTCCTCTCCAGCTGTGGTTAAAGATGTCCAGTAGCTTCATTAAGGCAGTGTTGCCAAGGTGTTGTAACATCTCGTTTGAGATGCTGTCTGGACCTGGAGATTTTTTCTTCTTCAGCTGTTTGATGGCCATCTTCAGTTCTGGAAGGGTGATGTCCTTCTTCATTGCATCATGGATGTTCACATCTCTTGTTCTCTCTCTTTCTTCCTGTCTGATTTCTTTCGCAAGCATTCGTGGGACAGTGATGTCACTTTCTTTCGCATAGATCTGTGCAAACATGTTTGCAGCTTTCCTACCAGTCAGTGCTTTCCCTTCTTCTTCCAAGGTGATCTTCTGTTCCCTGGTGCCCTCATCGTTCAATGCCTTGGTCAGTCTCCACAACTTCGTGGTGTCCCTGTCCATGTTTAGTCTTGCAGTCTTCTCTCCCCAACTTCTTCTTGTGCACTCCAACTTCATCTTCAGATACTGGGCCTTACTGTGTTGTAGCTTGATGTTGTTTTCTTGGCTGGGGTTGGTTTCAGCGTCTTCTCTGGCCCTAGCGAGGTTGTCATGTGCTTTCTGAAGATCTGCGGTCCAGTATGGGGTGTAGTTTTTCCGGACCCCTCGAGGTATGGATTCCTTGGCTGCCTTACTGATAATGTCATTAAACTCTCTGACCACATTGTTGATGTTCCTTCCAGACACAGCGAGGTCTTGCATTAGCTCATTTGTTCGGATACTGAACAAGCGCCAGTCTGCCTTTCGGTAGTTCCATCTTGGCCGGTGTGGCGAGCTAGCTGCTGTGCATCCTTTTAGGGTTAGGAGGATAGGGCGGTGGTCACTTCCTCCTAGCTGTGGTCCTACTGTTCTGCTGAGGCACTTATGAACATCTTCAGTGCAAAGCGCCAGGTCCGGTGTAGTGGTGGTGTGCCAGTGGCGAGAGTAGAAGGTAGGTTGGTCCTCAGGGTCATTGGCAAGTATCAGGTGGTTTTCATCTTGCCACTCCTCAATGTCTTCTCCTCTCTTGTCCAGTGTGTCATATCCCCAACTCTGGGACTGGCTGTTGAAGTCACCAGTGATGAGGAATCCACTGTCCGGGACCTGGATAGTGTCGAGGGACAGCAACTTATCATTAGGGCAGTAGTAGTTGACAAGGTCAAGGGTGCTGTCACTGGTGGTTACCTTGACCTGGATGTATTCTGCCTCTTCCATGAATCTCCTGGTTTCGCTGGCATTCAGGTTGTTTCTAACTAGGGTCATAACCCCCCCCCCCCCTTTCTTCCTCCCTTGGCGATCACTTCGGAAGACCTGATATCCTCTGACCTTAAAGGGTTTCCCTTCCTGCAGGTGTGTCTCTTGTATACAGCAGATGTTTATGCTGTTTTCATGCAGAAAGTGCTCTAGGTCTGTTTTCTTGTTGGTAACCCCTTCGGCATTCCAGTGCATGATGTTCACATTGGCTTTTTCTTTGTCTCTGGTCTTGTTTTTTCGCTGTTCAGTCGCTCTACTTCCCAGTCCCCTGGCTCCTCGAGACAGTCGGGAAGGTCCTCCAGTCGCTGGGGGTGGGCTCTGAAGAGGCGCAGAGCCCGGTACTGCACCTGCCTGGTGAGACTCCACAGGGCGAGCACCATTCCTCTTGAATCCATCTCCAAGTGTCATATGGCTGTATATGCATGGTACTGTGGTTTATTAGAGTGCGCTGTGCAGCCCAGTACCTCCGTCTTCAGCACTCGGGGTTTCTGTCGGGGTTACCTCACCCTTAGCTCCTGGTCAAAAGGCCTTTCCTGGGAGCACAGGATGGTTTAGTTTTGGAGTATCCTTCTCCTAGATGGATTGCCGACCAAGGCTTATGGGTCCCATCTACTCAGGTTTTTCCTCGGAGTTTTCCTTCTCGAAGGAGATCTGCCAACCAAGGCTATCGAGCATCCCTGCCCGGATTTGTATAGGGTTTACTCCCCTAGCCTTTGCCTCTCCCAAGGCACCCACAAGGCAGTGGGGCTATTTACCCATAGCTGGGGATCTGGTTCATGGGCATCAGGGCTTGTCCACACATCGATGGGCCTGCATGCCGCATGTCTGGGGGCCAGATCTCCTCCGAGTCCTCTGTAGTTCAGCCCGAGTCCGTAAGGTGCTCGGTTACCATGAGTCACCACGAGGAGGCACTACATGAGGTTTGTTGTTGGAGAGGCTGTGTACTGGCAGGGAGAGACTGACATGTTCTGCTCCCCTTTTCGCAAAACTGCTAGCCAGCGGTGGGAGCTGAAAGCGAGAGCGACAAGCACAGACGCTATACTACCACACTAGACGCATCACAACAACCATTTGACCCACGTATCTTTATCTGTAAGTACTATAATGTAGCTTGCATATGGCAGTGTACAAATTTGAATCTTTTAGCCTTAGTATGATATGGGTTAAGATATGCTGGCCATTAACCACATTCAGTAGGTGATCATAAAATCAAGGTACTTTATAGAGAGTAAACATCGTCCATGGGATATGAATATGAGCATAAAGAGCAGGTGGCCATAAAATTCGGTGACTGTTCATTGGAGGTTCTACTGTATGTCTTACAATAACGTTGAACAAAAGCGTTAACTTAACCCATTTAACACCATGGTCGCTTTCCCCACATTTTGGAGTTCTACGCCAACGACTTTGTACCAGCTACAGGAGATGGACTGACCATGATAATTCAAGGGTAGTGCCAGATTAGCTTGGCGCTGTCAGGCGCCAAGCTAATCTGGCACTACCCTTGAATTATCACGGTCAGTCCATCTTCTGCTGTAGGGTGTTGGGGCGAAATGGGTTAAACAGTTCAAATGTCCTACAATGAAAGAATTGTCTGCTCTTCTTCTTCTGTGCACAAAGGAGAGATTTCCTTCCCTAACTCTCCAAAGGCAGTGGAAAACCGCCGTTAGGAGTGCCTGCTCGCCTGGGTTGTGAAATGAAGGATAGAAAAGTTAGTTAAGGCAAGATGACACCATTAACCCATTTAGTCTCGAGTCCATGCAGCAGGAGATGGATTGACCATGATAATTCAAGGGTAGAGCCAGATCAGCTTGGTGCTTTCAGGCACCAAGCTCACCTGGCACTACCCTTGAATCATCATGGTCAATCCATCCCCTGCAACTGGTAGCAGGGTACATAGTCGTTAGGCAACATCTCCAAAATTTGAGAAATGGGACCTTGGGGCGAAAAGGGTTAGCCTATTAATTTATAGCAACCAAAGCTCACCATGGAGCAGATCGCTTTAACCCTTAGCCCCACGGGTGCTCTTCCCAAATTTTGAAAGTGTTAATGAATGACTGTGTACCAGTTGCAGGAGGTGGACTCACCATGATAATTCATAGCTTGGCGCCTGAAGGCGCCAAGCTAATCTGGCACTACCCTTGAATTATCATGGTCAATCCATCTCCAGCTGTAGGGACCCAGGGCTAAATGCGTTAATCTGTCAGAAATATCCATTTCATCATACAGTAAAACCTGTTTTGAACAGCCACCTTGAAAAAGGTGAATCATAGAAGACAGGTGATCTCGCAAGTATAGAAGGGCAAAAAGTGACACCCGTCATTAAAGACCATCAGCAGGTGACTACAGCCACCTAAATGATGGTCTTTAATGACAGGTGAACTCTCCCAAGTGTGATTGCTCAAATCAGGTTTTGCTGTGTAACATGAAACTTGTAATGACCAAAACCTGAACTTACTGCTGCTGCTGGGGTTCCCGTTTTGCGGAACTTCATACAGTTTTTATAGTCTTCCTGCCATTTCTGACAGTCGCGGTTACTGCCCTCCGTGTAATACTGGTGAAATCGGCCTCGCCAACCTGTTCCAACAAAATCATTCATAGGATTCTCAAAAAACTGACCAAGGAAGTTATTAATTCATTTTATTTATACACTCACTAGTATCAGTATGCACAATCACAAAAATACAATGGTTACCTGTCTGCAACACCAACCTCAGACATCTCGGCCTGCAAGCCCGTGAGTACCAAGGTGGGGCAGACGCGTCGACCCCACTTTGGTACTCATGGGCTTGTAGGCTGGGCTGTGTCTCCCCTTTATTTTTACTATAAAATGGGCACCTCTACAGTGTCCACACCTGTTTTGTCCCTTAGGTGACTGTCATGTAGAGGTTTGACTGCATATCTTGTAAAGACTGTACACAATGTAGATCAACCATTTTTAGTTCAGGGTGGTGTCAGAATAGCTTGGCGCCTCAACCGCCATGTTATTCTGGCACCACTCTTGAACCATCATAGTCAAATTTACTTCAAGCGGTAGTGTAACAGGATGAAAAGGGTTTAAAATAAACAAAAGGTTACATTCTTAGTCTTACTTGAACAATCTGAGAATTCTTCAAGGTAGATTTCACATGGCCGCAACTGGAACACAATCACATTTTAGCAAATTCAAAGCAAATTTCAGCAGATGGGGATGGGCTGGGGGAGGGTTGGGGTGGGGGGTGCCTTCAACTGAGTGCATACAACAAAAGCCTAAAAAGCGATATATATGCAGTCAATGTAGAAGACATGGGTGCACATGGTATTTTTTCTCTACTTAGTACTTAAATTAGCTCAGTGACTGTATCCAATTGAAGTTCAATGTGTATGTCTATGATAGCTTACTCAGTGGTGGTGATGGAGGTAGACGAGTGTGTGTGTGCGCTTTGTGTGTGTATGTATTAACCCATTTAGCCCCAGGACCCTGCAGTAGGAGATGGATTGACCATGATCTTGGCTTGACTTCGTGAACGAAGATTTTATAGGAGTTGCCCACGACGTCTGCAGGCTTGTTCGTGGCTGCGGAGGCCAATCCGGGACAGGCAGGTTCGACCGCAGTGGCTGCAGGGGAAGGTATGGCCAGGATTCTGAGTTGCGGCATCTGTTTTTTCTCCTGAGCCGCTTGTTCTTAAGGCTAGCTCTGAGAGAGTCCTCAAAGGAGACAGCTGCCTTGTAAATGGTGGAGCGCCAGGTGTCACGGTCCACAGCAAGCGAGAACCACTGGTGGTGGTCGATTTGGCAGGCACTAAGTGACTTCTTGAGACAGTCTTTGTATCTCTTCTTTGGTGCCCCTCTGTCACGGTGTCCAGTAGCAAGCTCGCCGAACAGGGTGATCTTTGGTAGGCGATGATCCTCCATCCTGGAGACATGCCCCACCCAGCGGAGCTGTGTCCGCAGCAGCAAGGCCTCGATGCTCACAGTTTCAGCCTGTTCAAGGACCTCGACGTTGGTGACATGGTCACTCCAGTGAATGCCCAGGATGGTACGCAGGCAGCGCTGGTGGAAACGTTCGAGGAGTCGTAGTTGGCTGCGGTAGAGGGCCCAGGACTCGGTACCATACAGCAGGGTGGTGAGGACCACAGCTCTGTACACGCTGATCTTGGTGCCTGTTTTCAGCTGTTGATTGTGCCACAACCACTTGAAAAGTCGCCCGAAAGCGCTGTTCGCTTTTGCCAGCCTGCTGTCAAGCTCCCTGTCCAGCTTGGCGTCCGATGTGATAATGCAGCCAAGGTAGGTAAACTGGTGCACTGATTTTAGTTCAGACTCGCCAATGGTGATGTGAGGAGGGCGATACACTGTCTTGGGTGCCGGCTGATGGAGGACCTCTGTCTTTTTCAGACTGACCTCGAGTCCAAAGAGCTGGGCAGCGTCTGCGAAGCAGGACGTGATGCGCTGCAGCGCTCTCTCTGTGTGTGCAACGAGGGCAGCATCATCAGCAAAAAGCAGCTCACGAATCAGTTGGTCTAGGGTTTTCGTGTGGGCCTGCAGTCGTCTGAGGTTGAACAGGCTGCCATCGAGACGATACCTGATGTACACTGCATCGTCATCATCGAGGTCTACTGTGGCCTGCTTCAACATCATGCTAAAAAAGATGGTGAAGAGGGTCGGTGCCAGCACGCAGCCCTGCTTTACGCTGTTGAGAATAGGGAATGGTTCTGAGAGAACATTGTTGAGTCTGACCTGGCCTTGCTGGTCCTCGTGTAGCTGGACAATCATGCTGAGGAACTTTGGGGGACAGCCAAGTCGCTCCAGGATCTGCCACATGCCTTGCCTGCTCACAGTGTCGAACGCTTTTGTTAGGTCGACAAACGTTATGTACAGCCCTTTGTTCTGCTCGCGGCACTTCTCCTGAAGCTGTCTCAGCACAAAGACCATATCGGTGGTGCTCCTGTTTGCTCTGAAACCACACTGGCCCTCTGGGAGTTGGTCTTCAGCGATGGCAGGTACCAGCCGATTCAGGAGCAGCCTTGCAAGAATTTTCCCAGCAATGGACAGCAGGGTAATTCCCCGATAGTTGGAACAGTCTGACTTCTCACCTTTGTTCTTGTACAGGGTGATAACGACAGCATCACGGAGATCCTTTGGTAGTGTTACTTCCTCCCAGCAGCAGAGAAAGAGGTCATGGAGCTTGTTGTGCAGTGCTGTGCCTCCATGTTTCCAGATCTCTGGTGGTATTCCATCAATGCCTGCTGCTTTGCCACTCTTGAGCTGGTGGATGGCTGTGAGGGTCTCTTCAGCGGTGGGCGGTTCGTCCAATTCAACCTTTACTGGGAGTTGTGGGATTTGTAGGACGACTGCTTCTTGAACAGTGCGCTCAGCGCTGAAGAGGCTCTGAAAGTACTCCAACCAGCGGTTCAAGATGGAGGTATTATCTGTGGGACAATTGGGATAGATAATAGCTGGTTGATTGTTTTGTTTAGCATGTCAATATAATTCAACTTTGCAATTGTATCAGGATTGATTTGTGTCTGACCATGATACACGGCAGTTTAGCCTATGCGCTTTAGTTTTCAGCTGGCTGCCTGCCGGCACGCACCAGCACACTTAGAGATGGGCTTTGAGGGAGCACTGAGATAGTGAGGCAGCCTCCTTCCCCTTACTATCAGCGCGCTAAATACCATCACTGATAAGGCACCAGCTATGCTGTCTCACTTCCGCTGGGGATGCGAACAGCGCAGCAGCCGTCTTTGTTAACAGTACTACTGTGCTTGACCCCGATTATCTCTTAGCCTCTGCTGCATACATCCGCGAATAAGCTTGAAATTACAGATGTTGTCTGTAAACCGGAAGTAATTAACTTGCAGTTGTGAGTGATTATTTGAACATACGTCGTCTTGTAGAGGAGAAATTGTACTATCTTTGGACACCAAACATGCTGGGGTAATCTGCGTGGATGTGTGTCATGCACTGGCTCAAAGTATCACTAGGAGACGGATTAGATGCAGCCTTCCGTTAGTTTATCAAACTTTTATCACATCACTGTTCATAAACAAAAGTTGCTGGAAAGTTCAGACAAAGTCAGTGCTGTCAACAGATGTCTTAACCGGCATATCCCATGCTAAAAACTTCAATCAACATACCTGAGTCCTGCTACAGTTTGGTGGGCCAAGTGAAAACGGTAATCTATTCAGTGCACGCAGGCATGAAGTATGCAAATTTCACCGATTCAGTCAATGTTTTTAACAATATCACAATTTTAACACAGTTTGAAAACAAATACACAAAGCAGAGGTTCAACTATTTGCTGTTCAGAGATTCAGTTCCGGGTTAATGTCACATTAAAATGGCTTAAAATGAGTGTGTCTACAGGGTCACTATGATCCTGCGTCACACGGATTTCAGGAAATTGTGCTCGAAAGTATGACATGTATCTCTGTATGGAATCTTGTATCCCTGCAATACTTTCGTCATCTAATGGCTGCTGATGTGATATGCCCTGATGGACTTTTGAGTAGCGTGCGTTCAGTTGTTCGAATTTGTGACATAATTTATTGTTCGTGCTTTCGCAAGAAGGCTTGTGTCATCTGTCAGTTCTTGCGTTTTTTCTATGACACTCTGACATATGTTTTCATACACTGTTGGCTTCAGATACTTATTGCAGTGGTTACCAACCAGTGCCCTGCCGTGGTAGGCCTGTGTGTGAATTTTGTTGTTGCTGAGAGTTTGGTCCAAGTTAGCGGTAATGGGACCAGAGAGAAATAGCAACTTTTCAGATTTAAGCACAACAATTTCTGCTCTGATCTCTTTAATTTTCTCCTGCCTGCTTTTCTGAAATTCTTGGTGGTGTGGGCGAGACTGAATGCCCTGAATCTGTCTTTTTCTGTCTTCAATTTGTTTCATTTGCTGGACGTAGCTTTGAAATGTGATCGACACACCTTCTGGTGTGGCATCTTTACGTCTGGCAAGGGACTTTGCTAAATGTTCATCAAGGGCATGGCACTCCTTTTCGAACATGTCATGGTGTTTCTTCACCACCCCCAGTAATATGTGAAGATATGGTGGTGCCACTTGATCCAATTCCAGCTGAACCAGTGGCTTTCTGATGACATTATTAAAAAGCTTGGCTTTGGATTTCTTTTTACCGGCACGGCTGAATTTCTGATGGTCGCATTTTATTTGTGTGAGAGTCCTTTGACTTATATTACCTTCATTGTATACAGGTTGTGCGTGAATTTGCACACGTGATGGCCTGAGCCCCCGAAAGTCCGTAGATTTTTGTCAAGAATTCATAGTCCCCAAACAAAAACAGTCGCAGATTTTTTCGTTTCCATTTCATTGTCTGCAGAGATGAAATCTGATCCTGGTATGGTCCCAAAATTCGCCTAAGATTTTCAGGGCTATCTTTGCATTCTGCCATAGCAAAGATGAAAGTATTGTGCTTTGAGTTGGCCCTCTTGAGGTTTGCAACTTACAGCATCAGTTTGAAAGACCCCCGATCATGATCTCCACCTATCTTGATTCATACTTCATCTTCTGGAATGCAGCTGTCATGCCATGTCAAGAGACCTTGTTTGTCATACTCATGAAGCAGCTTGGTGACAAATGCTGGCACGTCTGTGATGCTTGCCACGGGAGCTTGTACAAGTTCCGGTCTCTGGTCTACTTCACTGAACACTTCAAGACTTCTCATCTGAACTTGTACTTCTCCACACTGTGCTTGGACTTGTTCCCTTCTCTCTTTCTGTTCGCTTTCAAAGTGAACACCTAAACTTCTGAAGAATTGTTTGTGCATCCGGTACTTAGTCAGTGACATGCCTAACATGGTTCTAACAGCAGCACCTTGAACTGCGGATACATTAACCTGTCCACATTTCGCCTCTGTCAAGACTATCTTTTTCTTGGCCTTACAGGTCGTCCTAAGTTCTGTGCCCTGTTGCTTCAGTGCATCTTCTTCAGTGCCCCCCGACACGTTTAGTCTCACATGCTTCATATACTGGGCTCTCTTCTTCCTCAGTGGGGTAATAATTGGCCTCAGCATGTTTTTCATGGTTTTATTATCTTTTTCAGCAAAAGAGACTGACCACCTGTTTTACACAAAACTGTCACCTTATCGCTTGATTCTGACAGTTTGACTCTGACAAGTTTTGTGAGGTACGCTTCCTCTGTTTTTGATAGTGGCGCTGCTAGTTTGCAAATAGGTCTAAGAATCTTGGATTTAAATGGGGATGATGCAGTGCTAACACTGGGTTTGGGAATAACTGACGATGCCTCCTGCACTACAAAGGGTGTTGGTGTTGATATTGACGGTAAACATGAAATATCAGTAGAAGGTTGTAAAGAATCTACACACTTCCTGACTTCTGCTGGTGTTGATGTTGATGCCGAACATGATGAAGACGGACTGAAAGAGAGATCAGGAAAAGAATCCCCTACAGTATCAAGATCTTTTTTTTTGGGTGCAGCTAGTTTGTTTTTGGTTGGATAAGGTCGGCCACCTTTTGACTGCTGCTTGAAATGACTACATGTTTGACAGTCATCAACAGAAAGAGTTTCATCAAAGGCTACCCAAAGATCGGCACACGTTTTGTGAATGTCTGTAGAGCTTGTGCACTCCACTTGTTTACTTAATCTGACAAGCTTAGTATGACACATGAAACAAATTGTTTTAGAATGCTTCCCTTCCTGGTCGTTGAGCACATTGTAACACAAAAATATATCTCTGGTGTATTTAGTGCACAAATACACGGGTTTGTTTTTGTCTTTGACTGCTTGCCTAGACCTTCTACCACAAAGTCTACACAAAGAATTCACGGCCTCCAAATTTCTTGGAAAGGAATGTTCATTCTCTATGGCTTTAACATGCGATACTTTACTGACTCATAAATGCATCAGATAAGGGCACATACACATAGTGATACATCTGGCACTGAAACCCAGATTTTTTACACACTCGCACTGTCTACTGCGGAAGGAAAGTTCCTTGAACTGTACACATTTTAATCATGTAATAACCACAGAAGTCGAAGCTGATTACAAAAGAAACTTACATGAGCTTGAAGAGGACATTTTCAAACATAGTATTACATAATGATATTTACGATTGTAACTTTTTAGCCACGGTAATAATAAGTTATTAACAGGCTAAACTGGTCACAGGCCTGACAGCCTTCAACAGGAAACAAAGAGCGCTACGCTTCCTGCCTGCAGCTCAGCTGAGCCTGCGGTGTCCCGCGCGCACTTATCAGTGAAGTGGGTCACAGCCGGGTCAGAGCCAAACTAAAGAGAGCGATTTCCAGAAGGGTAAACTGCCGTGGATAATTCAAAGGTAGTGCCAGAATAGCTTGGAGCCTATTGGCGCCAAGCTATTCTGGCACCACCTTTAATTAACTATCATGGTCGATCCATGTCTTGTTGTGGCGTGCCAGGGCTAAATCAGAATATATGCCTGAAAATGAAGCAAACTGGCTGAATCCACTGACTGTTAGAACTCCTGATGGCGCCAAGATTATCTGGCATTACTGTTGAATTATCATGGTCAATCCACCTCCTGCAACTGGTACAGTCATCAAGTAACACTTCCAAAATTTTGGAAAAGCAACCATGGGGCTAAATGGGTTAATTGGTGATATTGTTTATTTTAAAAACTTCTTACAGTGTGTGTTGGGCATAGATTATGTGTAATAGAGTATTGATTGTTTCTTATTGTTGATTGTGATGTTTGTAACAACACCACCACACATTCCTATGCTTTGTTTTTTTTAAAAAGGCAAATGGCAATAAACATTGTATTTAAATCTTTATCTATCTGCGTACACTGAGGCGTTGTACACACACACACACACACACACACAATTATACAGAGGTGTAGACTCGACTGCAGGTCACGGTATACATTTAAATTGGGAAGTTCAGGCAGTGCAAGGCCCCGTGTTTTTAAAAATAATTTTTGCCTTGTTTGAAAATTTGCAGTTGGGCTGAATGTGGGAATTTGCTGGAAATTTGTGGTTAGCTGAGAGGAGACATGTTTGGTGCTTTGATTCATACCATCCTGAGCTTATCCAGTGGACATTTGTGGGCCTATGTTGAGTTGCCTTTGACGTAGTGATTTGAGGGGCACGCTGATTTCAGCTGTGCTTGGGTGTGGGGTTGGTAAGGAACCAATTTCATAGCCAAGAAATGAGACGGGTCATGTGCTGTTTTTTTTGGGTATTTTGTGCATGGCAAATGTGCAGCTGGTGGGCGGTAGTGTTTTTTAGGGAATTGAAAAATTAGGGGATGACTGGGACTGACTAAGGCTAAGAGACTGGACAGTACGGAAACAGCACTGTGGTCCGTGGCCTGCAGATAGAACTGCATGATGGTTTACACTAGCAAACGTTTTCTTCTTCTTCCCAGACACCGTCAATAACCATTATGGCAAAGGGACAGATGTACTATATACTACTCTCATTCGTTTTAACTCTAAATTAATGAAATTGCTGGTCAATCATATCTTACCATCCAAATGTCCTCCGGTAGGCCAGGACTCGCATTTTTGCTTCTGGACGCAGCCATCTTGGTTGGGCAAGCTACTCTGTCGACGAAGATCGTCCCCGATGGCGCGTCCGCTTTTTCTCTTGTCTGTTCATGCTTTGACGGAGCGAGAGGGAGATGAGCGGGTTTTTCTTTAACTACTGTGAGAGGTGCAACGCCATTATATTTCAAAGACTGTGCCTTGTTAATAAGAAAACGTCTCTATACCTTGTGGGCGAAGTAGGGAAACACAAACTGTTTAATGCACTAAATACAGACGAAAAGAGTGCAATACAATACATATTCAGTTGTGTGCACAGGAAGTCCCAGAATTAAACAAATGGAGAAAAATAAATAAATAAATAAATAAAAATAAATAAATAAATAAATAAATAAATATTTTTAAAAAAAATGCTGTGTTCTTAAAACATTCCTATGGAAATTAAAAATAAATAACATTTCCGAGTGCAGTTCGGAAAAAAATTCGTGCAAGTCAAATTCATGTTTGTGTGTTTCCATACGTCCAATGTGATAAACGAAATCGCATCCGGCTTCGAACGAAAATGACGCAATTTGCGTTTGGATTGTATTCGCATCGGATTCGTGCATATGGAAACGTAGCTTTAATCTGCTGATTAGCGGGACACGTCTTTTACCCCCACCCCCTTCCCCCGCCCCGTCCGTCGTCGACAACACACACACGCACGCAATGACGCAAACACACACACGCTCATGCACGCAATGACGCACGGCAAACACACACACACACACACACACACACACACACACACACACACACACACACACACACACGCACGCACGCACGCACGCATACACACACATTCACAGTGTTGACCCGCCCACACAATTTATTACTTTATTCATCTCCAACAATAGTTGATTGACAAGTAAATATATCATGTTCATTTTTCACAGGCACAGTTTGATAAATGGCATAAATATATAAGTACACAATTACATACACAACAGACTTCGCTCATAATTATCACAAAATACACGACATAATCAGTGCGAGTCTGAATTTCGTCAGATTTGTCAAGTAGAAGGATTTCAAAGCTGCAACTTCCAGCTCGGCGGTGCCTTGGGATTCATGAGAAAAGATGGATTTGTACACCTGCAGACACAATAGCCCGCGCCACACAAGCCACCCTTAACCCTTTAGCTGTCGCGGGAAAATGGAAGAAGATCCAACTGCAAGACGCATATTATACCCTCATGAGCCCCCGCAATTGCGGGGGCTCATGAGGATATATACCTCTTGTTCACAACACTTTTTATCCATGTTCCTTGTGGCGTGGAAATTAATAATGATTTCAGGGGGAAAAAAATATGCGACCACTGTCAGTGAAGGCGTTAACCCTTTGGCTGTCGGTAGGGCTGTTTTTGTCGATGCGATTCTTTGGCTGTCGGTAGGGTTGTTTTTGTCGATGCCGATTCTTTGGCTGTCGGTAGGGCTGTTTTTGTCGATGTGATTCTTTGGCTGTCGGTAGGGCTTTTATGTCGAGGCTGTCGGTAGCGCTTTTTGCCGCTGTGATTTCAAAAGGAACCTTTCATAACTGTCTGTAGCGCCCATAAGGGCCTGACGATGGTGCTTAGACTAAACGCAAATCCGCTGCGCCACCGCGCACGCGGTGGCGCAGTGGATTTGCGTTTAGTCAAAGCACCATCGTCAGGCCCCTATGGTGGTGCCGTTTTGGAGGTGATCCTTTGATTGTCGGTTGTGCTTCTTGTCGAGGCGATTCCTGCAGGTAAATTTGGTAGCGTTTTTTGTCGAGGCGATTTTTGCAGGTACCTTTGGTAGCGTTTCTTGTCGAGGCGATTCCTCCAGGACGCATTTGGCTGTTGGTATGCTTTTTTTTTTTTTTTTTTTTTTTTTTTTTTTGTCGAGGCGATTTCTGCAGCTACGTTTTTAGATGTCGGCATGCAACGCTTTTTCTCGAGGTATGAACCTTTTAGTTGTTGTTAGCGTTAGATGTGATTCTTAGATTTCTGCAGGAAAACGTTTAGTCTGTCGGCAACGTTTTGTGTCGAAGTGGTTCCTGCAGGAACACTTTGGCTGTCGGCAGCGCTTTTTGTCGAGGTGGTTCCTGCAGGAACACTTTGGTTGTCGGCAGCGCTTTTTGTCGAGGTGGTTCCTGCAGGAACACTTTGGCTGTCGGTAGCGCTTTCTGTCTGAGCCCTACGCTAAAAATCCCAAATTATCCTCATTTTGGAAGTTGTCCTTTGAAGACTACACACCAGTTCATGACAGTTCAAGTGTAGCAATATGTGTAGTCGACCAGCACACTCTAGCCGTAAGGTTCCAGACCCATATGGCCCGCATACAAATCAGAAACGGCCGGGTGTCGGCACAGGATTAGAAAGCATGGTTATGTTCCCCCCCCCCCCCTCCCCCCTACAAGGGCCCCGAACGGCCATAGGTATAATATACACATACGAATGACTCTCGGCTGTCAGGGGCACATAACTCTAAAACTTGGTTTTCATTGCCCCTGTGGGTGTTAAAAGTAGAACCTTCACCAGGGGAGGGATCGAAGATTTTCTGGCTTGAGTTCCGTGCCCCTGACTCGCTCCTAGCGTTAACAGGCTAGCGAGGCTCGAAGCGTGCCAGGGGCATGGAACTCTAGCCAACATCTTCGGTTTCCTCCCCCTATGGAGTCCTGACAACACGAGACTTCCATCTACAAGTGGCGTAGATTCTTATGAGCTCCTGCAGATGCAGAGTCTCACGAGAATCTACGCCTCTGCCTGGCTTTATATCATACATCCGAATCGAAGCAGTTTGTATGCTGGGTAGAGCATGTCCGCAGCACCGTCCCGCTCGGCTCTACTGAGGCCGGTGTGGTCGCTCCGTCCGTGATCCGGCCATTCGCTTCCACCGTCACGGATAACTGCAACGACACAACCCCAGCGAAAAACTCTCAACTTCCATGTTAACTCATTCTGCCCGCGACACACCACAGCAAGATACGGCTCGATCATGATAGTTCAACGGTGGTGGCAGAATAGCTTGGCGCCTATAGGCGCCAAGCTATTCAGCCACCACCGTTGAACTATTATGGTCGATCTGTCTCCTGAATTGTAATGCAGTCCTCAGAGGAGTAACTCCAAAATGTGGGTATTTTGTACCTCGGGCACAATGAGATAGGCCCTAAATCTTTGAGATGGTACATAAAACGTTGCCTTGATTCGCATGTGACGTCACATCAGCGCAAAGAAGCCGGAAAGGCAGAGTATTGACAACACGTTACCCAGGCGACCTCAGTAATTTTTTTCTTTGACCTTAGTCAAAAGCGCACTGACCTAGGGGCTACTTTTCTATAAACTGATCTCCCGCCGACTGGTGTCGACAGCTACTACAAGTTCACTGTGAAAATAAAAAGAAAGGGGGAGTTGGGGGGGGGGGAGGGGGGAGGCAATACTCACTCCAGAGTTAACGAACAGAGCGACGTATTTCGATATTACTTGTTCGCACAGTGAATACGCACACGTGTAACTCATAACCCAGTGCGCAAAGGTCATCGGGCCGACGTCGGTCCATTGACCCTTTTGGGAAGTCATTCAATGCAAACACACAAATCCTCATGGTATAATCCAGCCTCCCTGTCGCTGTGATTCCAACACACCGAAAGAAGGATGACATCATAGCTTAAGTGTGTTCTGTGGCGCGTCATATTTCCACACCAAAGTGTACACGTAGTACCGTCATCAGTATGGTCTCAAATCCGCAAACAGCGGGAAAATGCATGCAACTGTCGTTCTCGCGGGTAGCGGGTCGGTTCCGACCCGCTGCCCGCGAGAACGACAGGTAGACGGTCGGGCGGTTGTGAAAGTTCCCCGACAATACAGTTTCGTTAGTTAGTTATTCCTGTTTATTCCCCCTTTGCACATGTAGTGATCGGGGAGTTATTACGATTTCATCAAGGAATCCGTCGCAAGCCCACCGGTTCATTCGAAGAAACCGTAATATTGTACTATACATCGACGCGTGCATGACTGGCGCCTGGGCATAAGACTAGCATTTTTTATCGCTAATATTTATAAATTTAAAAAAAGATAAATAAAACTCGCAGTTTGTCCGACAGAAAATCAACTGTTGATGCTACTGCTCACATTTAAAAAAACAAAACTGACCACCAACGCACTCACAGTAATATATAGTTGCAAGTCTCGCACAGTTCAGTCAAAGAATAGCTCAGAATTAACCCTCTTCCAATTTCTCACATTTTGGAGGTGTTACCTAACGACTATGTACCAGTTGCAGGAGATGGCTTGACCATGATAATTCAAGGGTAGTGCCAGATTAGCTTGCGGCGCCTGAAGGAATATCTAAGATAACCAAACACAAAGGAAAGCTTGGTCAAGATCCAGAAAATAACTTTTATTTACGGATTTAAAAGAAAACACCGACACGTTTAGGAGACAGTTTCATTTGCACGATCTCAGGACGGGCAAGGTAAACAGAGGAAAGTTACAGTGTGTGTCTATATGCGAGTTGGATCTACGGTCTGTGGCCATAAGGTTATATATATATATATTCATGTACTGGTCTGTGATTATGGACCTTACGGCTGTAAGCCCTAGGTCCCAAATCACAGACCAGTACGCATTAAATTTTTCGCCTCGGAACGGAAGTGACAGCATTTCGTTGATAAGAGAAGAAGAAGAACAACAACTGAGAAAATGAACAGGAATGAAACAAATACGGGACCAAGAAACCTACCAGATGAAAATCAAACCACGAAATTGTTCGGTCTGTCTGACATGGCGCCAAACCTACAAGATGACGACATGCACACGAGCTGTGTCCGCCCGGACACTGCCCGATTCACAATATTTAACAAGACAATTCAAAATGAAACGGGAAAAGACAATTTCTTGTCTTTCACAACGAGGAATACAGCACAAACCGACTTCCAGCTGTATCATAATGATGTTCACGGTACCGGCGGAGAAGAAAAACCCCTTCCTCAAACCACACGTTTAACTGTTCGAGATGTGCAGTATGCGGGTACGCGTCTGGTCGCCGCGTGTTCGTATGCGGCACCTTTCGAATAAGGCAAGAGAGGCCCACCAGAGAATGAATGAGGTTTTCAGGGCACGTGGTATGACCACTCTCAAAGATTCACTGCCGAAAGACTGTGTTACATACAAAAAAGCTTTAACTTTAAGCTACAACAATAGCTATCACAACGCGGCAAAACTTTAATCTGTTGGCCGTCGGCAGCGGTGTTGGCCGTCGGCAGCGGTTTTGGCCGCGACGAATCCTGCAGGAATCATCGCGACTAAACGCGCTACCGATCAGACAAAGGGTTAATGTCTGTTTATTATAAATGAAAGTCTGACATGTGAAATCCAGTGTTCATTGTGCTACACGTTCGAAGTTCAATAACAACATCACAGAAACAGTCGTAAATATCTGAATACTCAAGTGACATCAACGCCTCAGTGATGGTATGAAGATTCGATATCCACAAATAATGGCAAACAATGTCTTTGTACACATTGATAACAAAAACTTTAACTCATTCAGCCCCGACACGCCACAGCAAGACATGGATCAAGCATGACAGTTCAAAGGTAGTACCAGAATAGCTTGGCGCCCATAGGCGCCAAGCTATTCTGGCACCACCCTTGAACTATCATGCTCGATCTTATCATAGTCTCTAGAATTGTGATACAGTCCTTCAGAGGGCAACTTCAAAATTTGTGGATTTCGGTCCTAGGGCAGAATGTGTTAATACTCTTAAATGATGCGCCTTGCACAAGTGTACACAATGTTGTGCAGGCGTACACATCAAAATGTCCAAAATTTAGGAAGACAAATTTACACTAGTCTGTTGTAGGGCACTTAGCTTTCCATCCCATTTGGCATCGAACGCTCGTACCGTGTCAACGAGCGTTCGATGCCAAATGGTATGGAAAGCTCGTGTCAACCCGATCTAGCTATTATTTGGTACTGGTCACAAAAAGGAGGAATTGTGGTATAAAAAGTTCATGAAATTTAATTTGCAGCATTTTGTATCAATCTAGTTTCAAAATTAATTAGTAAAAAGCTTGGGGTCAAGTTGCTTCGGCATAATATTGAAATTAGTCTTCAGCTACTTGAAGACGTTTGTCACGACACGAGTTTTTTGTGTCTAATTTTGTAGGGGCATAAGTTTAGAGGGGTGACAGGATTAGTCAGTCACCGGGTAATGATAGCGTAGGTGTATAGTAGTTGGCCTTTACACGCGGGTTTGTTGCTGTGCGAGGCTTGGGTGGACGTCGTGCAGCCACGTGGCCACCCAGTCTGAACGTCATCGGGTGGTACCTGCTTCACGTGAATTTTTTTCACGTGAGGTAGTGAGCAGTTTTTTGCCAACCTAACGGTTTAGTAGAAATTGTTAATCATTCGCATTCCACCAGCGAACGAAAGCAGTCGTTTTTTCAACGTAGTCTCTGAGGGCGGTTTGTGCGGGCGTGGTTCTCCATTAGCCGCCGCCTCAAGTAGCTGTGTCGTCCCTCTGTGACGGTCCTACGATACGGCCCTGGTTCGAGCCCGGGAGTCGGTGTCCTGTGACGAGAGAAGAGCTGCGACGACTGTACCCTTGGCTTGTCTTGTCTTGTTTGTCTGCGTCCTAGCCGGGGTGTCTCCACGGATGACAATGAGTACACGTAACGATCGTTTAGTGGTCATTTGCTCGGGGGGGTTTGTGTTTGCATGTTCGGTGGTATTATGTTGGCTAGTGTATTGGGGAAAAGGTGTAGAATAGAATGTAGATTGAATGTCGTTTGTTGTATGTTGTAGGCTCTAGAGTAGTTAGCCGGGGTTTAGTTATTGGGGTTGAACGTCAAGCAGGCGACTAGCGTCATTTCACTAGTTAGCGACGGAAGGTGGTTTCGGGAGCGAGTCACGGGGTGACGTGTACATGTATTTTGTTAAATTTGAAAGTTTACATGTGGGAGAGAGAGGGAGAATATGGTGGAGGTTGAGTTTATGGTTGCGGAAGAGGCGAAGGGATTATGAAAGACAGCAGTTATAGTTGCGGGAAGGGTGATGTAATTATCTTTGTTTTGGTGGCTAGTTATTTATGAATATTCTTGCACCTGTGTTTTAGTGCATCTTTAAATCCGGAGAGCTTACGGGTTAAGTCTGCCACCGTGCTGTGGTACTGAGAGTGGAGGCTGACTGTGTCGCTCTACCTTGTGGGCCACGACACCGGACCTGGGTGCCTTCGCGAGTGTCGCGGCACGTCTCGTATTTAGACAGGTCGGGTCGTCCCATATAGTTATTTCTAACCCGTTCAAGCAAAGTTTTGTATGTTTACGTTGTAACGAACTTTGTTTATTTCATTTCCTCGTGTCAGTATTGTGAGACGAGTTACCTTAGCAATCTTGTGAGTTACTGTGTTAAAGCTCGAGTTATTGCATTATCTAAAGTTGAGTCATTGTATTATTTATTTGTGTTACGAAGACCTTATCGCGGAAGCTAGAGCGTAGAGTCGAGTTGCGCTCAACGGTTGTGCTTCCGGCGAGAAGGTCCCGCGACGAAAGATATTATTTATTCAACTTTCAGTTACATTGGGTTAAGGACGTTGCTCCATTTGCCTACATGATATTTAGTCTCTATTTGCATATGCGATATTATCCGTTCTGAACGTTATAGGAGCCTTGTGCTACGAGTCTTTTGTGAAAGCGTTAGCTTGATTCGAACGTTTTGTTCGTGATCCCTTTGGGGGGATATAGGAGCGTACGGATTGTATTTTGTTTCGATCCTCGCTTGTGCTAGTAAGCATATTTAGTTCATATTCAGTAGCTTGCATATTTTCATTTGGCTCGATCTCCATTTGGGTTCTCCTCCACCCGGGTCTGCCCTGGGGGACTTGGGTGGGGTTAGGTACTTTTTAGTTCCCAGGGTGTCACCCTGGTCAGCCCCACAGGGTGAGTTTTTCTCTCTATTCTGGGGCATGTGTTTCTGTCTACCTGAGGTCCATTCACCTGTATTTGCCTTTTTAAAAATCTCCCTACTGTCTGCACTGCCTGTAGCTCTTAATATTGGATGTGTGTTGCTAAATGGTCTTAGCTTTATTTAGGCCCCATGTGTTAGGTTTATTTAACGTATTTGACCGGCTGGCGACATACATTCAATGTTCTGTTTAGTTTTTTTCACAAGCAGTGCAGGCACGTCCTGAGAAAGCCTTGTTGCTGTGAGGACGTTAAGCAATGTACAATCAATCCATTTGGGTTCTAGCGAACACATTTGGTCGATCGTTTATTTTGACGTGCCATTTTCCATACTATATATATTAAGGAACCACGTACTGTAGGGTACTCCTCGCGGAGGCAAAGGCGTTGGTCTAACTGGTGTTAGCGCCTTACGCTTGTGCTTCCGTCGGGGTCCAGTGGTTGATTAGGTTTCTCAGTTTGGTTTCTGTTGTGATTTCATATATATTAGTTTGCTTATTTTTTTGTATTAGAAATATTTAGTTATTGTATATTTTGTTTGTATTTGTATATAGTCGGAGAGGAGAGTTTGGGCGTGTGTGAACGTGACGTGTGAATGCGTGGTTAAGATTGCGTGAGATTAGTTGTTGTTGTTAGGGTTACATTTAATAAACGTCGTTGTTATTGTTCCTCTGGTGTTTGTGTTAGGTTTGTGTTAGTGTGGGTTGGGTGTGTCGAGCGGTAGCGCTCATAGTTCGCACCCCGGGAGCGCGGTCGTGACAACGTTTCTAACATTTCACCCCGACACCGATGTGCAGATGAAAGTGATATGAAAATGAAAGCAATTTATTTTAATGTGTAATAATTAGACGAACTTCTTTTTAGCCATAAAACATAAAAATGAAGTTGCTGATATCATTTGTGTTCACATACTGATCATAGTCATGTGACACTGAAACGTTAGAAACCATACAACTTTAAGATCCATTAATTCCATGTTTTCCTTTTCTTATTTAAAACATTCCTTGCAATATCATCTTTTTTCTTTCACGCATGTTATCAATTGTTACCTTGTCAACTGGAAATATGAAGGTGTTTGTGAAATGAGTTAGTGTTTCATGTGACACCGTGTGACAAGATGATGATGAAAGATAGCATAATTTAACGCATGTTTGAAAAAATATCGATAAGTGCGCATCAGTGTGTTTTTATGGTTACAATACAATGATGAAAGATGGTGCAACCCTAATCTTAAGTTTTGAAAATTATCGATCAAAATGCGCTACAATGGTTATTTCAGGGTTCTAACACTTCATGTGACTCATCGGAAATATTTTCAGTCAGAGGCCGTTTACACTTGCAACCAGGGTTCAACCCCAGTATACTTCAACCCGGATTAACCGGGGTTTGGTGCGTTTATACTTGCATTTGGAACCGGGGTTGACCGGCCCACGTGACTTTGACAAAGCCTCTAAGGAATGTATCGGGGCGCCTCCTCCAGGAAACGCCTTGCAGTTGCAGCTGGGTTATGACCAGTCGTTTTATTTTTTTTAAATACATGTAATTAAGATGTTCTATTCCTTTCGGCACAAAAAGAGACGATCTCGAGATCTCTCAATATTTGATTAAAGCTCTTAGCAGGGGCGGATCTGGGGAGGGGGCTGTGTTCCAGAGGTTTTGGTGTGCAATTTTGATTTGTACCGACGACTATACCGTACGATTTATCATATTGCTGACATCGGATATATGACACCGGTTGAAACGTTAGAAACTCGGAATTCGCAGACACAATTCGCGGAGATATAAAGGAAACAGATTTATCAGCTTTTAGCATGTTACTTTTACATGTCGGTCCTTCCCCTGATTTCACCACTTTTTCCAGCTCTGTTGATATAGTCTATGCTACTGCAGACTGTTTGATCTCTTCTTCGTAGCTTACATCTACATTCAAGGTTTTCATAATAAAATACAAATTGCGTTACGTCTTTTTTCATGACGCCCTCGCAATGTGACCAGTACGAAACGATGGACTCGATTACATGTGCCGAAGTTTGCCGCGGTGGACACGCGCACGGCCGTGCGCGGGACCACCGCGTCAGACTTTGGCCCGGTGAGATTCTGCAAAGCATCTGTCTTCCGAATATCCAATGGCAAAATTCGGGACACAATAAGCATGCTTCGATGTCTGGTATTGATCGTTTAGTGGAATTCTAATTTGATATGCCTGATGCAAGAACCACAGGAGTGAGGGGGGTGGTGGGGGAGGACGGCACGTTGATTTTCAATGTCGAACAACAAAAAGGGGTTGGGGCACACTGGTTGTCACTCGCGATTCGCTACTGCCAGCCGTAGCGAATCGAGGGATACATCCAGTGTGGGGTTCGGATAGGATGGATAGAAACGGCAATCATGGAAATACTTCTCATCGTCAAGCAAATAACGTTGTCTAGGATTCTAAGGACAGACTGCACAAAAAGGGGGAGGGGTGCGAGACAAGGCGGAAATGGTTACTTACACACACTGGTTACCCCACCCTCGATCTGCTTCGCATAGCTAAGGTACCCAATGCGGGGTACCTAGCAATGCACACTTAAGTATTCCATTGTTACAGCATAGAAGGCTGAGGAACATGGTCTGTGAAGCGGGAAAGGACACGCAGCCGACCTCCGCTTGTACTCCGGCATATCCGCAATGGACGTTGTTCAGAAACCAGAAGGAGGTCAACATTGCACGTGTTCGTCGAAAACCATGGACTAAAGGCCCGGACAAACATGCATGTGCTTTGACGAAAATAGATTACACGCTCGACGTCGTCGTCGCATGTTTCTCCGGGCATTTTTAATCCACTAATTTCGTCAAAACGCGCGCAATGTTGACCTGCTTCTGATTTCCGGAAGTAGTCTGCTGAGGTCGACGTCGTTGTGATGACCGCTTACTTGCTGTGAGGACGATGGGCGGCGCATCGCAGTACTAAATTTCACCAGCAAAGATGGGACTTGGCCAGGAACTACACGGCAAGGCGGCAAATGGGACGGAGCAAGACGAACAGCTAGAAATAAATCCATCGCACCCTGAATGTCCTGTGAGGCACACAGACGTGACTCACTGAGGCCAGCAAGAGACATAGATCCCCATGCGCCCCCGCGAATGCGGGGGCGCATGAGGATCTATGCCTCTTGCTGAGTTTCTGGCTGACTGCGGCGGTGGGCCTTTTCTGTTTAATTCTGTAATGTAATGTGATCTTTTAACAGTACTTTTTTGTGAAAGGGTGAAGCTAGGAAGTTAAGAGGTTAAACTTCGGCACGAAAGGTGTTAAACAATGGCAAGGGGATAAGGCTAAACAAGGCTGGTGGGGGAAGAGTTCTGGGATTCGACGGGGGACGGGCTGAAGAATCGCACCTTGCTACAGGTGAGGAGTTGCAGGTATCGCCGCCGAAACCGCTCGCTGACCAGGATGTACAAGACGGGGTTCACACACGCCGACACCTGCACATACAAGAAGTACAGCACGAATCAAGCTCTGAAAGCCAGGGTCTAAAAAAAAAAAAAAACATACCAAAAAACCCAAAACAAACAAGACCGGTGGTCAGTAGCCAATAGAGGAATTACACGCTAGTAATAAAGATGTTTAATTCATTGCTCGTTTACTGGGACCAGTTGACCGAATATGGAATTTGTTTTTTTTAACTGAACTTGTATGATTATATGATTTGTCGATTTTGCTGTACAGTCTTAAAACTTTGGTGAAAAGAGAATTTGGTGAAAAGACAAGAACAAGCCATTTTCAATACCCTAAATAGAGCTCCAGCAGATTTCAATATCGAGGTCAAGCATCAGACTTCATGTATGCCTGCGATGTTTCGGGTTTGAAAACTTGACCAATTCACGTTAAAATGGATTTTTCTTATACAGGGCTAAACACGTCTGTGGGCACATTAGGATGTAAAATCCTCATATGGCTCGACCATGGTAGTTCAAGGGTGGTGCCAGAATAGCTTGGCGCCTATAGGCGCCAAGCTATTCTGGCACCACCCTTAAACTATCATGGTCGATCTGAATCCGAATTTTTACGACTGTATAGCAAAACTGACACATTGCTCCATTTTCTTAATAATAATAATAATAATAATAATAATAATAATAATAATAATAATAATAATAATAATAATAATAATAATAATAATAATAATAATAATAATAATTACAGTATTTATAAAGCGCTTATCTTATATTAATCATAACTCTAAGCGCGCACTCACAACTCGCGCCGCACGCTTTTGACAATGACTCACATACCACAAATACATTACGACAGTCAGCTTAGGGTGGGGAGTGTGGTGGCGTTATAGTGCTAGAACTGTTGAAAGAGTTGAGTTTTGAGGGCGGACTGGAAGGAGGTGAGAAGTAAGCTATTATTAAGTCAATTGTCATCATCATCATCATCAGTCCCTTGCCCGAACTGGGCGTTGGGGGGACTGAAAGGCAGCAGCAACAGACAGTGCTCTCCACTGAGTTCTATTTTGGGCGGTGGCAAGCAAGTCTGACATCTCGAGTTCGGTCCATTCTTTTATGTTTGCGACCCAACTCTTTCTCTGACGACCTCGCCGACGACTTCCTTCGAGAGTGCCTTGGAGGATAGTCTTGGACAAGGTGTTGTGTCGGGTCACGTGGCCAAACCAAGCAAGCTTGCGCCGTTTCACGGTTGCCAGAAGGGGTTCATGTGGGCCCACCAGGGAAGTGACGATGCTCCGTACATATTCGTTGGTCTTGTGCTCGCGGTACGAGATGCGGAGCAACTTCCTCAGGCACTTGTTCTCAAAGGCCTGGATTTTCTTTTCTGAGTCTGCAAGCAGTGTCCAAGTCTCACAGCCGTAGAGCAGAATAGACACTATGAGGGACTTGTAAAGCCTGTACTTGATGGTGAAGCTGATGGAGTTACTTCGCCATATCCTGTCCAGCCTGGCCATTGCGGATGTTGCTGTACCTATCCTGATACGGATCTCTGCTATGCAACTACCGTCTTTGGACAGGGTGGCTCCCAAGTACTTGAAGCTATTGACCTCTTCTAGCTTTTGGCCATTCATGTGAATGTTGCTGCTGCTGTCGCTTGTGGTGTTGATCATCACTTTGCTTTTATCCGTACTGATCTCCATGCCATAAGACCCTGCGCTACTTGAAAGTTTGTCTGTCAGGTTTTGGAGCTCACTATTGCTGCCTGCCATGAGGTCAATGTCGTCTGCGAATCGAAGATTGCACAGGGATCTGCCACCAATAGAGATTGAAGTATGGTGGTCGTGGAGGGTTTCCTGCATGATCTTCTCCAGGAATATGTTGAAAAGGACAGGAGAGAGCAGGCATCCTTGACGGACACCGATCGTCGTCCTGAAGAACTCGCCTGACTGATTGTTAAGTAGAACCGCGCTGCAGGCGTTCTTGTAAAGCGCTTCTATCATTTGGATCAGTCCCTCCTCTATGTTGAACGATCTCATGACTTGCCAGAGTCCGTCGTGCCAGACGCGATCAAATGCTTTCCTGAAATCAATGAAGTTGTGGTAGAGTTCGCGCTGATGCTGCAGATGTTTCTCGATCAGGACGCGGCAGTTGAAAATCTGCTCTACAGTGCTTCTTCCAACTCTGAAGCCAGCCTGTTCTTCTGCCAGCAGTTCCTCGGCGAAAGTTTTGAGGCGGTTGAGAATGATTCTAAGCATTACTTTGCTAGGGTGACTTATCAGACTGATAGTTCTGTAGTTCTGGCACTGTTTCAGGTTTCCTTTCTTGGGGAGCGGGATCACTAGAGACTGTGTCCATTCTACTGGCCATTTCTTTTGCTCCCAGATCTTTTGA
>BTPG01000007.1:160651878-160659378 GCA_036245525.1 Semisulcospira habei
AGGCACCAAGATCAGCGTGTACAGAGCTGTGGTCCTCACCACCCTGCTGTATGGTTCCGAGTCCTGGGCCCTCTACCGCAGCCAACTACGACTCCTCGAACGCTTCCACCAGCGCTGCCTGCGTACCATCCTGGGCATTCACTGGAGTGACTATGTCACCAATGTCGAGGTCCTTGAACAGGCTGAAACCGTGAGCATCGAGGCTTTGCTGCTGCGGACACAGCTCCGCTGGGCGGGGCATGTCTCCAGGATGGAGGATCATCGCCTACCAAAGATCACCCTGTTCGGCGAGCTTGCTACTGGACACCGTGACAGAGGGGCACCAAAGAAGAGATACAAAGACTGTCTCAAGAAGTCACTTAGTGCCTGCCAAATCGACCACCACCAGTGGTCTTCGCTTGCTGTGGACCGTGACACCTGGCGCTCCACTATTTACAAGGCAGCTGTCTCCTTTGAGGACTCTCGCAGAGCTAGCCTTAAGGACAAGCGGCTCAGGAGAAAGAACAGAGATGCCGCAACTCAGAACTCTGGCCATACCTTCCCCTGCAGCCACTGCGGTCGAACCTGCCTGTCCCGGATTGGCCTCCGCAGCCACGAACAAGCCTGCAGACGTCGTGGGCAACTCCTATAAAATCTTCGTTCGCGAAGTCCAGCCAAGAAAAAAAAAAATAGCATATTTTAATGTAAGTTTTGTGTATATTTAAATGACCACTTTTAATTGCCCCTCGCGGGATAAATAAAGTTTATTGAATTGAATTCAATTGAAAACTCGTATATGATAAGACTTGACAATACTTAAATCCTTCGAGTTCATCACGATGTCGGAACATTCCATATAAACTACCATGGAGTGACCTACCTTTGCCAGCATGACGGGCACGGCTGTCAGGACGGTTGCCACGTGCTTGGTGGTGTAGGGGAGCCATAAGGAGAATATCATATAAGGCGACCAGCACATGAAAAAGGCCGTCACCAGAGCGAAGCAAATCTGGAACAAAGTGGATGGGCAGTTTAACTCACTGTGTCCAAAGTACGAAATACCCACAGTTTGGAGTTATACTCTGAGAGCTGCATTACAATCCAGGAGACAGATCGACCATGATAGTTCAAGGGTGGTGGCAGTATAGCTTGGCGCCTATAGGCGCCAAGCTGTTCTGCCACCACCCTTGAACTATCATAGTCGAGCCAGATCTTGCTGTGGTGTGTCGCGGGCAGAATGAGGTAATTGTGTTTCAGGCCGAGACAGCAAATAAGATTACGGAAGGCGACACTTTTACGGAAATGGAGGAACAGTTATCACAGCCGAAAAACTTAGATGACCTTGCATGGCGGTTAACCCCTTGACTGCTTGTAACGATACCGTTCGGCAGAAAAGACAAATGACCACCACGCTATATCGACCCACGGTCACTTTTGTGTGGGAGATGACGTCGTAGCAGCTTCATACGCGACAACGCGACCCTGGATCGATCTGACGTAGAGATCAATCTGGTGTGTTACAAAGAAAAGGTCAATACCCTTGGAAGGCCTAGTGAGTTGGATCAGCATGGAACTTCTGCAGGCGCCAGGTGCATGTGGCACTACTCTTGAACAGCAATGGTCGATCCATTTTATCTCAGGTGTAAGAGTGCTCGACTTTCCTCTGAAAGGTCGCGGGTTCAAGCCGGTGCCCCGTCTTTGAAATCACATTCATCAGTGGTGGACACAGAACTAAAAGCCCTAAACGTTTAACATTTTTCCATCCACTTCTCAGTACTTGAAGGTTCTATGGCTTGAATGAGTTAACACATGCAAGACGTGCTGCAAACAAAGTAAGTGTTCGAAGCACGTCGCTTAGGGCTTAAATGCCCACTACCGCCGTAACTGTTCAAAGATACACTTTTGTAACAGATGGTTACAAAACGCCACACGCAGGTCTAGCTACGGTTTATTTAGACACAGGAGAGTCCAGTTTAGCACATGTCGTCTTTATATCAAGTAACCTGACAATGACTCCACTCCGTTCTATAAATACAACGCTATCAGTACGAGAAACAGCTAAAAATAGATTGACACCCTAACGGCTGCACACCGTGTGCTTTTGCTAGGAGTCCAAACTGCCGTAAAAGCTCATTAGGTGTGTCGACAAGGCATAACAAACACAAATACACGTAATGCTGAAATTTATATTCACGCAATTTTATGCGTAATGGTACTTTAAGCCTATCAAACTCTAAATCATAGACTTATACTTGTGGCTAATAGAAGCGTTTGAGACATACATGCCGCATATTAATGAGGTTTGGTTTGCAACGAACGATTCACACCAATGAACGAGAGATTCCGCCCTAAAAATAGACAACACTCCAAACATCTCCAAGTTGCATAGATCCTCATGAGCCCCCTGGGCTCATGAGGATCTATGCCTCATGGAGATGTTGGAATGTTGTCTACAAGTTGGTTATCCGCCGTGGCTTCGCTCTCGTTCGTTGTAGTTGGGAGTCGTTCGCTGCAAACGAAGCCTCACTGCTATGACATGCCTTGAACGCTAACTTTATGTGCCCTGTGCATGCCGTGTGTGGCGAATGAACAAAACCCGATCAATATCTGAATCTCCGTCCGATAAAGAAAGATTGACACAAGGAAGCAGGACTAAACTCTCGAGCTCGATACCTTTGAAACCAGGAGATCGTGGGCACTGCGGCTTGACGTCGACAGCAGATCACGGCGACTGGTGATGTAGATGCTTGTGTAACAAAAGGCCATGATGAGAAAGTGCAATATGACCCAGGCAACGAGGCAGGAAATATACACCTTCATGATGGGATCACGGCTGGCCCACGCCACTGAGCACGATGTCTGTGGACAAGGTCAAAACATTATAATAATAATAATATATAACTCTTTTACAGCGCAATATTCCCACAAAGAAAGGCTCAGAGCACTTTACATCTAGATACTCTAATTTAAATTAACTAACTAAGGTACCGACAACATACAAAAAGCAATCATTCATAGGTCCAAATGCACACTGACACAATACTAAAATAATAAACATAACATTTCAAGAGCCTGATCAGATGTATCCATGTTGATGGGACAACGTAGGGTTTATCAATCCCTTTCAAAGGCCAGATTGAAAAAAATATGTTTTCAATCTAACCCTGAAAATGGCCAAAGATGGTGCATGGCGAATAATAATAATAATTACGGTATTTATAATGCGCTTATCTTATAATAATTATAACTCTAAGCGCGCACTCACAACTCGCACACGCATGCGCACGCTTTAGACAATGACTCACGTAACACAAATAGTGAAGATACATTAGGACGGTCAGCTTGGGCTGGGGAGTGTGGTGA
Organism: Semisulcospira habei; assembly: GCA_036245525.1. Classification (NCBI taxonomy): domain Eukaryota; kingdom Metazoa; phylum Mollusca; class Gastropoda; family Semisulcospiridae; genus Semisulcospira; species Semisulcospira habei. The sequence continues at coordinate 160,655,221 of BTPG01000007.1, forward strand.
TATAGTGCTAGAACTGTTGAAAGAGATGAGTTTTGAGGGCAGACTGGAAGGAGGAGAGCGAGTGTTTCTGACGGAGAGAGAGTGGGAGAGTGTTCCAGGTGGTTGGACCGTATACTGAGAAAGAGCGGGGGCCGAAAGTGCTGAGTTTGGTGCGGGGGATGAGGAGGCGGAGAGGGTCAGAGGCGGAGCGGAGGGAGCGGGGAGGAGTGTAGGGGTGAAGTAAGTTGGAGAGATACGCATGAGCGTAGTTGTTCAGGGATTTGTAGCAGAGAGACAGAATCTTGTATTGGATGCGTTGGGGGATGGGGAGCCAGTGAAGGAGCTTGAGCAGGGGAGTGATGTGGTCGGATTTTTTCTTTCTGAGGACGAGGCAGGCAGCATTGTTCTGGACGCGCTGGAGAGTGAGAGTGGTGGAGTGAGGAAGGCCAGAAAGGAGAGAGTTGCAGTAGTCGATGCGAGATAAGATGAGAGAGACAGCGAGTTTGGTGGCAGCTTCGGTAGTGAGGTATTTTCTGATCTGACTGATGCGGCGGAGGTGGAAATAACATACCTGGGCCGTGGTGGAGACGAAGCTGGTCATGGAAAGAGAGGAATCGAGGATAACGCCAAGGTTTTTGACCGAGTCAGAGAGGGAGATGGGGGTGCTGTCGAGTTGAAGGTGGAGAGAGGGAGAGAGCTGGGAAAGTTTCTGGCGAGTGCCTACCAGCATGGCTTCCGTTTTGTCGTCGTTCAGTTTGAGCTTGTTTGCTGTCATCCAGTTTTTCACGTCCTCATAGCAGTCAGCCGTGCGAGTCAGTAGTGTCTGAGTGTTGTCGAGTTTGTCTTTGTCTAGTAGTTGTGAGTCGTCAGCGTAGAGGTGGTGGTGTATGTGGTGAGACTGGATGATGTTGGACAGTGGGGAGATGTAGAGTGTAAAAAGGACCGGGCCCAGGACGGACCCCTGAGGAACGCCGCAGGAGAGCCTGACTGGGTTGGAGGAGACGCCGTCGATGGTGACGGACTGCTGTCTGTCGGAGAGGTAGGAGAGAAACCAGGAGTGAGCAGAGTCAGTGATGCCAAAGGAGTGGTGGAGGCGGTGGAGGAGGATAGAGTGGTCTATGGTGTCGAAGGCGGCAGAGAGATCGAGTAGCGTAAGAAGGGAGATGTTGCCCGAGTCAGTGGAGAGAAGCAGGTCGTTTAGGATATGTAGAAGGGCAGTTTCAGTGCTGTGATGTTTGCGATAGGCAGACTGGAAGGGACTGAGGAGGTTGTTGTCGGCGAGGTGGAGGTTGAGTTGGTTGAGGACGACCTTCTCAAGAAGCTTGGACAGGAAAGAGAGATTGGAGACTGGGCGGTAGTTCTTGAGTTCGTTTGGGTCGAGGTTGTGTTTTTTGAGGAGAGGACGGACGATGGCGGACTTGAAGATATCGGGGAAGGAGCCATTTGCTAGAGATGTGTTGATGATGTCCGTAATGAAGGGCAAAAGTTTTGGGAGGCCGTCCTGGTAGAGGGAAGCTGGGAGGGGGTCTAGTTCGCAGGTTTTGAAAGGCATGGACTTTATGGTCTTGAGGACTTCATCCTGAGAGACGGGGCGGAAGGACGAGAGGGGAGTGCCGGAAAAGGGGGTGTCAGGGAGGCAAGGCGAAGAAGGCAGAGTGTCGAGTGTGTTGCGCAGAGTTTGGATTTTGTCGGAGAAATAGGAGGAAAAGGCGGACGGAAGTTCTTCTTTGCTGTGTGTGTTGGGAAGAGGAGAGTCTTTAGAAGTGCCTAGGAGTGTGTTCATGGTAGCGTAGAGGGTTTTGGAAGAAGTGGATTCCAGGATTTTGTTTTGAAGGTGTTTGCGTTTGGAGTCGGAGATCATTCTGCAGACTTTGGATCTGGTGGTTTGGAAGATCTCTCTGTGAACGGTGAGGTCGGATGAGCGCCAGCGGCGTTCCGCTTGTCGACGCTCGCGCTTGGCCTCGGCTATGTCGTCAGTGAGCCAGGGGGAGGGGAGTCGGTTGGGTATGGAGCAGGTGGTGACAGGGGCATGGGTGTCTAGAAGTTTTCGAAGGGAGGAATCGAAATGGGATGCAAGATCGGGAGAGGAGGCGGGGTCCAAGAGAAGGTCGACAGCTTCGTCGAAAAAGTTCTCTCGGTTGACAGATTTTAGTTTGCGACGAGAGACAAAGAGCTTGGGCTTTTTCGGGGGAGGTAGGTTGAGGGCGACGAGAATAGCGAGGTGGTCGGAGGGAAGCACAGAGGAGGTGTCAAAGTCGAGGAAGAGTTGATCGGAGGTGCGGGTGATGATCCAGTCGAGGGTGTGGCCGAGTCGGTGGGTGGGTTTAGTGATGTGCTGTGTAAGATTGTGGTTAGAAAGTGACGTGCAAAGGCGTTTTGTGTCGGGGTGGTCGGGTTTGTCGAAGTGGAAGTTAAAATCACCAAGAAGGATGTGTTTTCCGGGTCGTGTGCTGTAGTGGTCGAGGAGGAGATCGAACTCGGTGAGGAACATGGAGTTTGTGAGTTTGTTTTGAGAGCTTGGAGGGGGGCGATAGATACATGAGAAGATGAGGGACTGGCCAGGGAGTGTTGCTACGGCCTCGACAGATTCAAAGGAGGGATGAGCAAAAGGGAGAGACTGAGAGAAGGAGAGGTGAGTTGAGAGACAGTCCCTGTAGATGATGGCAATGCCACCCCCTCTGGAAGCACGCGGGAAGGAGGCCAGGCGGTAGCCACTCGGAGTGACGCTGGCGATGATGGGTTCATCGCCAGCTGAGCGGAGCCACGTTTCGGTGATCACGACAACATCTAGGTCATTGTCTAGGATGAAATCTGAAATCACGTCGGCTTTGCCATCTTTGCAGACAGACTGTGCATTGAATAGACACAGTTTTAGGTTGGATGAGCCAGAAGAGGAAGATGGAGAAGAAACGGACGAAGAAGAGGGCAAAGGAAGAGGAGGGTGGGGAGGGGGGAAAGAGGATGGAGGGGGGAAGGAGGGAGGAGGGGGAGAGGGGGGAGGAGGAAAAGACGGGGAAGGAGAACCGGCCAAGAGAGAGGATGCGAGAGGAGGGTGAGGGGAAGAGGGGGGAGGAGGAGGAAGGGGAGTAGGAAAAGCTGAGGTAGAGGGAGGGGGAGGGCGAAGGGGAGGAGAAAGGGGCGAGAGGGGACGAGGAGGAAAAAGCAGGCGAAGGAGAAGGGGGTGAGGGGAGGAAGGGAGAGGAGGGCGGGGGAGGGGGCGGCCAAGGAAAGCAGGGAGCAGTAGATGAGCAAGAGAGGAAAGGAAATGGGAGAAGAAGGAAGGGAGGTGGAGAAATCGAGGAGGCAGGGGGAGGCGGAAGCGGTGGGAGGGCATAGGAAAAGGGGAAGAAGTGTGTGGTTGTGTTTGTGAGTCCCGCCTTTTGCTAATCCCGCCTCTGTGGCCTCTCTTTCGCGATCGGATGCCGCGTAAGGCATCTGAAACACTGTCAGCGACACCGGCCGGGCAGTAGGTGGCGTGGCGACGTAGAGATAGCAGTTGTTGGCGTGTGTATTTGATGAGCATGACTGTTTGTGAGGACAAGAAAGAGGAAGGCGAGAAGAGGGTTCAGTAGGGTGTGTGTGTGTGTGTGTAAGTTGTGTGTGTGTGTGAGTGTGTGTGTGTGTGTGTGCGTGCGTGCGTGCGTGTGTGTGTATGTGTGTGTATGTGTGTGTGTGTGTGTGTGTGTGTGTGTGTGTGTGTGTGTGTGTGTGTGTGTGTGTGTGTGTGTGTGTGTGTGTGTGTGTGCCGGTGTATGTGTGAGCGGTGTGGTAGGGGAGCGACCTGATTTCCGGTCGGTCAGCGGCGAGATCGGGCAATGGCGCCGAAAGTGGGGAGGGCGAGATGTCGACGAGAGAGCACACGTAAACCTATAGAACGGTGGGAACACGAACGAATCTACAACAACCAAGCAGCAGATGCAACAACGGGTGGCAAACAGACTCACACAGTAAACATATCACACACTAGCACGCAGCACATGAAAAACAGGGCGCGGAAAGGCCCGGCGAAACCCACGCTGCGGAAGAAACAAAATGGCGACTAAACAAAAATTCCAAATGACAGACACAATTCAATACGATACCACTCAAACAGCAACCAGATCCGACGAAACACAAGCAAAATCCTCATCAGCGCACTCTTATACGATACTCAGCAGACTTTCAGCACACGAAACACAG
>BTPG01000007.1:160664378-160793366 GCA_036245525.1 Semisulcospira habei
GGTTTTTACGTAATTTTATAATAACGTGATATGAGTTTCGCTTTCGCTTCAAGACTTACGAAAATGGTGACAAAACTACAATTTCACTCTTGCTATAATTTGTGTGAAATCAGGTTGACTTTACCTTGCTACATGCTATACTAAGTACACCCTCATGCTCTTCTGAAAGCGCGTCGATGTGTGTGTATGCGTGTGCGTGCGTGCATGCGCGCTCCAAACATCCTCAAGAGACATAGATGTTCATGCGCCCTCCGGGTACATGAGGATATATGCCTCTCGGAGATGCACGCATATGTGTGTGTGTGTGTGTGTGTGTGAGAGAGAGGAGAGAGAGAGAGAGAGAGAGAGAGAGAGAGAGAGAGAGGAGAGAGGAGAGAGAGAGAGAGAGAGAGAGAGAGAGAGAGAGAGAGAGAGAGAGAGAATTACGTCATATTTAGAGTATGTCTGCGTGGTGACGGAGTTGCTTCTTTTACGTCACCGGCACTGTCTGACTTTCCCCAGATGTCAAGTTTTTTTTTTTTTTTTTTTTTTAAGAATTAATTTTTGCTGAAGAAGTTGAAAGGGTACAAAGCTGGCTAACAAACTCATCCAATGTCTTTCTCCAAACTAGCTATAGTACAAATACTTGTTTTACATGTATTTTTATTTTTACGTCACCAAATACGTCATTTGGTCATACACACTTTGAAAATCTTCATGACGTTAATCAACAGCATCTTCAAACAAGTCAAGACCGGTGTTGTGATTTCTTAACGTGTGATACAGCTTGAGCGTATCACACGTGTGTGATACAGCCCTCGTGCGTGAACGGCCACGTGTGCTCAGTCAAAATTGTCTTGTAGAAAGGCTGGTCAACAAAAGGGTGCGGGCACACGTCACGTTGAAACGTGACCTACTTTAAGTTAACCTCATGGTGCAATGACGTCATTCTGTGACGACTGGTACTTTGGCGTCTTTTACTGCGCAATTACGTCATCACGTTGGAACATTTCTCTGGCATCCAAAAGTAGTGACGCCACATAACAAAGTAAGACACGATGGCGGCTTTATTTTGGCTAGGCGTGTGATGAAAACCAGATCACATCGGATTACAGCAAAGAAATAGGTGAGTAAGAAATAGTTCTTACATCGGTGTTTAGGTGATCAGTGCTGAGAATCTCACTCTCGTGGTCTTAAAACCGTATCCTACTCGCGTTCGCTCGTACGATGAGGTTTAAAAACCACTCGATTGCGATTCTCAGTATCACCTAAACACCGATGTAAGACTCTATATATGTCTGAAGCCAGTGTATGTTTCGCTTACTTGACCAGCGTTTACAGATGACGAGGTAGCGCTGCAGGCCGATGGCCGTCAGGGTACAGATGGCGGTGTTGCCAAACAGGAAGCCGAGATACCCGTAGACAATGCAACCGACCTCGCCAAACAACCACCTCTGCTCATAAAAAAGAAACAATAAAAAGGCATTGAAGGTCTGACTTCCATTTTAGCCACCAGCGTAGTATGCTTACTTACCGTTATAAAATAATAGTACTACTACTACTACTACTACTACTACTAATAATAATAATAATAATAAAAAAAAATAATAAAGGCGATTTGTTAAGCGCTTATTCTAAACGTAGCTCTAGGCGCTGATACAATGAAAAAACTAAAAGCTAACACACACACACACACACACATGAATGCTGGTCTGTGATTTTGGACCTTATAACATTCCACAAGAATCATCGCGACAAAAGCCGCTGCCGAGAGCCAAAGATGTATTAACCCTTTTCATTCTGATACACCCATTGCTTGAAATAACTAAATAATAGTTTAAGGATGGTGCCAGAATAGCTTGGCGCCTGTGGCGCCAAGCTATTCTGGCACCACCCTTGAACTAAAACAGTTGATCTATCTGCTAATCTGTGATGCAGCCTTCATAGGGCAATAAGCAATTTTTTTTTTTTACAAAATCAGCATCAGGATGGAATGGGTTAACATGACCGCTGATTTCTTTTTATTTTATAGCTTCGCCTTTACGGTAGCTAATTAAAAAGGTCGCAAGCCCCTTCGTTTTACTTCGACGAGCGACAGAAAAAAAAATCTAAAAAAAAAAAATTGTTTAGTTTTTTGTTGCCATTTTCTTTGTAATTTTTTTAAATACTTTTTTAAAAAAATATAATTTAGGGCTCATTATTATGAGTTGTCGTAGATCATAGCCAGTAGCTATGAAACTACTCGCGTCCTGTGATCTGGCACTGGGTCCATTTTCGTACCGGCGTCGGGAGATTTTGATTTTGTCACGTGCGCTGCATGCCAGACATCAAAGAGAGCGAAAGAAAATTCTAATGTGTGCTGGTCAATGATTTTGAACCTTCCAGCTAGAGAACCGTAAGGTTCAAAACCACAGACCAGCACACTAAGGGCTTTTCTTTTTTCGGGTCGTGAGGTGTAAAGACCAGCAAATATTTACAACAGAGTCACAGGGCCTCAGATCCACGTCGGACATCGGACAATTGTCCGATAAAAAATCCAAATGTCCTATTAAATTTGCCTTCAATCTGTCAAATGTCTTATTGCTTTTTAATGAAGGCGGTCATTGTCCGATCGAAGCTGCGTAAAGGCCGGACATCGTTCGTTCATTTTAATAACTGCGTTACCCGTTACTGGCCGTTAGGCCTACATCGCGACATTCAACTTGAAAAAGGACTAGCCTAGTGCACTCGCCCTTTCCTCTTTGCGAAACCGATCGATAAAGGATAGGCTTAGTTAGTGCGTCTGCACCAGCAGTCGTAACCATGCACTGGTTGGTTGTCATGCGCAGGGTGGTTTCCCTTACACAGCTTTCGTTTTCGATACTCGCGAATCCGACTGGCGATGCCTCCGAAAAAGAAAATAAAAGCTGATTCAAAGCAGCAACAGCTGAAAAACTTCGGTTTTGGTAAAACCGTTAAAGATGTGAGAGAAGAAACTAATGCATCCGACCAAACAAGCGCTTCTCAAGCGACAGAAGAAGAAAGAAGAGAGGTGAGAGATGTGATAGATCTAGATATGACCGGCGACGCTCCCGATCCACAGCCATCTACATCGTGTGATAATGCACAAACAAAACAGGCAGAACCAGCCGAAAAAGAAGAATCCACTACTACTAGAAAGTTTGTGCAAGCGTGGACACTTTCTTTTAAATGGTTACGTTATGAGAACGAAAAGATGTTTTGCACTGCATGTAACAATGGAAACATGAAAAATGCCTTCACAAGCGGATGCATCAATTTTCGCAAGTCGGCGCTTTCAGACCATGAAGTAACAAAAGAACACAGGGACAGCTTGAAAGTTCCTGCCCTTCAGAAAAACACTGAAGAGATAGCGATCCGCCTTCTATCTGCTCAAGAGAAAGGGGCTGCAGTTGCCATACGAGCTGCATACTGGATTATCAAGGAGAATTTAGCATGCAGTAAATTCAAGTCATTGCTCAACTTGCTGAAGTCCGTGGAAACACCATTTGTCAAACAAATTGAAATCTCAGAGTCAACAAAATATGAAAGCACTGAATCATTCTATGAATTTTTGAAGGCAATGTCTGACACTATCGAAGCACAAGTGGCAGAACACATTGAAAACTCGAATGTTGTCACTCTCAAAGTCGACGAGTCCACTGACCGAACAAATACCAAGCGCTTTGGTTAGCAGCATCCTTTTTTTGGCAGCTGCCCACTGGTCAATCACCCTGACTATCCACCTCTCAAGATCAAGTGTGTCAGGGCCTTCCATCTTTACTCTCATCAGCATGTCCTGATGCTCTGGGGTAAGGGCATTCCTTAAAGGCGTGGATATCAGGTTTTGGTTGCTGAATGATCTTTCCACGTCTGCAGTGTGAAACTGTATTCCCAAATAGCTGATTTCCATGCTGATAAATACCCTATGATGTTGCAACTTGCTAGGTTTGCCATAACCTTGCCAGTTCACACTGCAGACGTGGAAAGTGCCAAAAAAAGGATGCTGCTAACCAAAGCGCATTCTAAGTAATATTCTACTCAACAAGACTGACTGCAGCCATTGTTATTATTTATTTTACATATCAATAATGATTTGATCCTCCCCATGGAACCTCATTAACATTTTTAATTGGACAGTATTATCAGTATTATTTTTTGCTCCAATGTTATTTTTCAAAGGGAATTTGGGAAGAATTGATATTCAAGTTTGTATTTGTTAATTTTTTTTTTTCGTGTGTGTGTGTGTGTGTGTGTGTGTGTGAAATAACCAATGCTTTTAAATTATTTATTTTTTCTCATATATTCAATAAACATAAAAAATTTTGTGCACCAAAATGTCTTATTGATTCAATGGTTTGAGGACAAAAATGTCCTATTGGTTTTTCTCAGGCAGGACAAATGACCTATTGAACCAATGTTGTTCAGGACAAATGTCCTATTGAAGCCCTCGTGGATCTGAGGTCCTGGAGTCAGACATCAAAGCGGATTAAACCCTGTAACAAACTATCCATTTTGCCCATAAAGCCCTGATAAGCTACGACAGTATGTGAATCGATCATGATAGCTCAAGAGCGATACAACAGGATGTGGATCGACCATCATAGTTCAAGGGTAGTGTCAGAATAGCTTGGCGTCTATGGGTGCCAAGCTATTCCGACACCACCCTTGAACTATCATGGTCGATCTGTCTCCAGAACTGTGACGTAGACATGAAAGAACACACACACACACTATTATATTATATTATATTATATTATATATATATATATATATATATATATATATATATATATATATATATATATATATATATATATATATATATATATATATATATATATATATATATATATATATATATATTGAGTAGCATTTTGCTTGATATAGTGCCGATAACAGGCAGATGTGATTACGAGACCCGAATCAAAATGTCCGAGTCGGTACGACGAGGACATTTTGATCGGGTCAAGTAATCACATCTGTCTGTTTTCGGCACTATATCAAGCAGATTACTTTACTTACTTACGCCTGTCACCCCTCCCTGGGTATAGGCCGTCGACGAGAGACCTCCAGAGATTCCTGTCCTGTCTCTTCTCCTTCGATTTTACTCCAGGTGGTTCCCAGTCTCTTGATGTCTGCTTGGAGGTCTCGACGCCAGGTGTTTCTCGGCCTGCCTCTTTTCCTCTTTCCCTGGGGGTTCCATGACAATGCCTGCCTAGTGATACTGGAAGCTGGCTTTCTCAGACTGTGACCAATCCATCCCCATCTTCTTCGCCCAATTTCATTCTCTTTCTGTTATCTGCTCTGTTCTCTCCCAGAGTCTGACGTTGCTGATCTTCTCTGGCCAGTGGATTTTCAAAATTCTTCTAAGGCAACTGTTTATGAAGATCTGTACTCTGTTGACTGTGGTTTTTGTCAATCTCCAAGTCTCTGCTCCATATAGGAGAACTGCTTTTACGCTGGAGTTGAAAATCCGGACTTTGGTGTGTTGTGACAGCTCTCTGGAACTCCACACTTTTTTTTCAACTGGAGAAAGGCTGCTCTTGCTTTACCGATTCGTGCTCTGACATCTGCATCAGTGCCGCCTTTTTTGTCTATGATGCTCCCGAGATAGGTGAAGGACTCCACCTCCTCCAACGGGGTGCCAGCAAGCAAGACTGGTTCTTCCCTGGTTGCGTTCAGCCTCATTGTCTTTGTTTTCTGTTTGTGGATGGTGAGGCCCACTTGGGACGACATGTCAGCAAGCCTTGTGGTCTTGTCCTGCATTTGTTGATGAGTGTGGGCCAGTAAAGCCAAGCTGTCTGCAAAATCGAGGTCGTCAAGCTGTGTCCACAGTGTCCAGTGTATTCCACTTCGTCTGTGCTCTGTGGTCCTCTTCATGACCCAGTCTATGGCCAGTAGGAAGAGGAACGGAGACAGCAAACACCCCTTCCTCACACCGGTTCTGACCTGGAACTCCCTGGTGAACTGCCCTTCGTGGATCACGCGACATGTCATGCCGTCGTAGCTGCTCTTGATCAGGCGGACGAGCTTTGTGGGTACACCGAGGTGTCGTAGGAGTTTCCGCAGAGTCTCTCGGTCCACGCTGTCAAATGCTTTCTCGTAATCCACAAAGTTGACGTACAGCGGGGAGCACCACTCCAGAGACTGTTCCACGATGATGCGGAGAGTGGCGATCTGGTCTGTACATGATCGGTTTTTCCTGAATCCTGCTTGCTGGTCTCTCAGCTGGGGGTCAACGGAGCTCTTCATTCTCTCCAGGATGATCCTGTTGAAGACCTTTCCTGGTACTGACAGCAAGGTGATTCCTCTGTAGTTGGAACACTTGCTGAGGTCGCCTTTCTTGGGAAGCTTGATTAGGTACCCCTCCTTCCAGTCAGCCGGCATCACCTCCTCTTCCCAGATCTTTGCAAACAGTGGGTACAGCATCTCTACTGTTGTCTCTAGGTCTGCTTTCAGAGCCTCCGCTGGGATGCCATCTGGCCCTGCTGCTTTGCCGTTCTTCAAAAATGCCACTGCTCTTCTGATCTCTTCCCGGCTGGGTCTGTCACAGCTGATGAGTAGGTCGGTCTCTGCTGGCTGGATGTCTGGGGGGTCGGGTGGGCTGGGTCTGTTCAGTAACTCTTCAAAATACTCGGCCCATCTGTCGACTTGGTCTGCTCTGTCTGCAATAGGCTTGCCTTCTTTGTCTTTTACTGGTCTTTCTGTATGGCCATACTTGCCCGACAATCTTCTGGTAATGTCGTAGAGCTGTTTCATGTTACTGCTGCCTGCTGCCTTTTCTGCCTCTGCTGCCAGGCTGTCTGTGTAGGCCCTCTTGTCTGTCCTGATACTCCTCTTCACCTCGCGGTTGGCTTCCGAGTATTCCTCCTGTGTCCTGGCTTTGGCTGCTCTCGTGCGACTGTTGTTGACAGCTGCTTTCTTCTGCTTCCTCACTTCTATCTTCTTCAAGGTCTGTGCCGACAGCCAGTCCTTGTGATGGTGTTTCCTGAACCCTACAGTGTCTTTGCAGGTTGAGTTCAGCGCCTCTCTAACTGCCTTCCACTGCTGCTCTGTGGTGACCGCCTCCTCTTCATTTACCAGCTCCTGTAGCGCTTGAAACCGGTTGGACAGCACCAGTTTGAACTCTTCTCTCACTCCAGTCTCTCTCAGGAGGCCTACATTATAGCGCTGTCTTCTTGTTGTCTCTGTGCGGCTTTTCTTTAGCTTGAGCTTCATTCTTAAGGTAAGCAGATGGTGGTCTGAGGCGACATCTGCTCCCCTCCTCACTCGAACATTTTGAAGGGATCTTCTAAATTTCTTGCTAATGCAGATATGGTCTATTTGGTTCTCTGTAGTATGGTCAGGTGAGAGCCAAGTTGCTTTGTGTATTCTTCTGTGTGGGAAGATGCTGCCTCCAATGACAAGTCTGTTTAGAGCACAAAAGTATACAAACCTCTCCCCGTTCTCGCTCATTACCCCTAGTCCCTGTCTCCCCATCACCTCTTCGTATCCGGTGTTGTCCTCCCCTATTTTGGCATTAAAATCGCCCATGACGATGGTGATGTCTCGCTCCGCACATTTGTCCACAGCACTCTGGAGTCGGTCGTAGAACTCTTGTTTTTCTTCCTTGTCACTGTCATTAGTGGGCGCATAACACTGGATGACGTTCAGCTTGATCTTTTTCTTGGTTCTAAAGGCTGCTGTCATAATTCTTGGCCCAAGAGGTTCCCAGCCCATCAGCGCTCTCTGTGCCACTGGTGACACCATGAATGCTACTCCTTCTGTATGGGGGGAATTCTCCTCTTCATGACCTGAATACAGAATCATCTCCCCACTTAACAGCCTTTTCTGGCCAGACTGCGTCCATCTGGCTTCACTGATACCTAGCAGGGAAAGGTTGTACTTTTGCATTTCCGCTGCTATCTGGGCGGTCTTGCCACTCTGGTACATGGTCTTAACATTCCATGTGCCCATGGTTGTGTCCCTGGATAGAGAGAGGCGGCTCCGTCCTGTGGCTTCCGAAAACTTCCGGCTTTCACCACAGGACGTCATAAGTCTTCTGGTAGAAGAACCTTCCTCCTCCAGGAAAGGAATTGCTGTTTGTCTTTTCGTCGGCGTTTTTGTAGCTATTTCCTTTTTTGCAGAGTGGGGAAGCTACCCCCACGCCCAACCCCCTTACTAGGAGGACCAGGGGTTTTCTGTCGGGGTCACCTTTCCTTAGACCATGTTGGTTCACGGCACCTTATTTCATTCGGTGCACCCCTCTCACGAGGGACCCCCTATCCACCACCCAGGGGACGCGCCTCAACGCCATATGGTCCCAGCGCGAGGATCAAGCAGATTGCTGCTCAATATAATTTATGTACCCAGTCCAAAACAAAACTTTACCTTCGCTTCGTGCCCTCCACTCTGTACGCCCATTTTAGGTTTGCATACCGAGATTATAATGCACACCGAAACAAAACATGCATATTCACAAAATGATTTTAATTCAGTTTAATTTATAAGCAAAGTTTAGCAATGAAACATCCATAGCAGCAATGTGGATAATAACTTGAAAAAGAAAAAAAAATAGTAGCGAACAAACAAGAAAACATGACTCCACTTTAGCTGCTATGTGAAGCAGACGACAGTTTTGTTGATGCAAGGAAGCTAGCGGTGTTGAGTGATTTTGAGCGTTTGGCTGTTCCGACTACCTCCTATTTTTTTAAGCTTGGAATGTTTCATTTCGCGACTCTAGTTTGCGTTACAACAACGAAGGTTTCAAGTTATAGGTTAGTGTCTTTAGCCTTTTGTTCTCTTTGCATCGCTTTTTACGCGTTTCCACGTTCAATGCGAGTGCCAAAGCACACGATGACAGCGATGGCACGTAGTACACCGACGAAAAAGGTATCTTCGGCATTGGTGAAGAACGGCAAGTTTAAGATTAATCAAAGTGTTAACGTTGTCATAGTTGAAAAGGATGCATTAGTGTTGCAGCAGAACAGTATTTTGTAATTTATTTCGTAAGACCCTAGCTCGAGAATCCATAAACAACTTTTTCGGGCCAGGGCCGCAAGGCTTTTCGGGAAGGAAAGTATATCGAGCAAGTTCATGAATAATTAATTTGCTTTTTATACAATATATCAGTACATGTGTCAAAGAAGGGACGAAAATATGGAGTGGGCACACACACACACACACACACACACACACACACACACACACACACACACACACACACAGACACACACACACACACGCACACGCACACACACACACAGACACACACACACACACACACAGGTACACACACACGCACACAATCACATATGTCAAATGCTAATTTCATCCTTAAACCTAGGTTGTAATCACAGTCACAGGTGAAATCCGATCTCGACCTGCAAGAGGCACAGATCGACATTGATGAGCTCGTTTAAATCTAGGCCTCTTAAAACAGAAACCCCGCGCCGAAAGGAAACACATAACTTATTAATAATAATAATAATAATATATTGTATTTATATAGCGCATTTCTCATATTTATAATATAAATCAATTAACTCTCTCTCTCTCTCTCTCTCTCTCTCTGAAACACACACCGACACACACGCACGCACACACAGAGAGATTCTGCAGGGGACGTGTACAGAAATGCCGTAGAAATTACTCGAAAGTCTGAGTGAAAAAGTAAGTTTGTAACTTTGCTTTGAACTGCGTAAAAAGCCGCTACCGGTACTGTAAACCGCAAGGGTGTCTGCATGCACAAAGAGACGTCATCTGCGTAGGAGAAATATCACCTAGAATCACCTTTCCTTGCAGACGGATCGGTCTGGAAGAACGACTTGCGAATGAGAGTTAACCAGAATCTAATCAAAGACAGTAAGTTGCGCCACTTGACAGTGAGGACCTCCACGGAGTAATAAAGGCCCCAAAAACTGCGGCTGACGTCCTCGTAAAAGTCGTACTGTTAATACAGGAGCCTCAAACCGAGTATATAATGAACGACTGAGGCACCTCCTTGCAATATCCAGATCCATGATCGACTACGAGCGGTCTGTTGTGGGATTGATGGGCTATTATTGTTTTAACCCTTTGGTTGTCTGCCGGTACCGGTTTTTGTCGCGATGATGTTCCTGCAGGAATCATCGCGACAATAACCGCTACCCGACAGAGTTAACACTTTTTACCCCAGGACCGAAATCCCAAAATTTTGAAGTTGTCCTCTAAAGGACTGTATTACAAATCTCGAGACAGCTCGAGCATGATAGTTCAAGGGTGGTGCCAGAATAGTTTGGCGCCTATGGGCGCCAAGCTATTCTGGCACCGCCCTTGAACTATCATGCTCGGTCCATGTCTTGCTGTGGTGTGTCGGGGTTGAATGAGTTAAGGCCGTCTTGTAGTCAGATACGCGTTTCGTGGTCAATACAGCAGTAAGATTATATCTCCCTAGTGTTCTATCGTCTAACCACTGTCAATGTCGGTCTCATCGAATGGCGACAAGTGCAACAAGATAGTTTCCTTGTTCAGTCGCGACATATTACAGCGGGCGGTGCATTTAAAATGATAGTCCCCCCCCCCCCCCCTTCAAAGTTTAACACATTCTACCCCAGGATCGAAATCCTCAAAATTTCAAAGTTGCCCTCTAAAGAACTGTATTACAATTCCAGAGACAGATCGAGCATGATAGTTCAAGGGTGGTGCCAGAATAGCTTGGCGCCGCCTATGGGCGCCAAGCTATTCTGGCATCGCCCTTGAACTATCATGCTCGCGCCATGTCTTGCTGTGGTGTATCGGGGCTGAATGAGTTAATGTTTAGGGCTTAACGCCTTTTGACCACCACGAAGGTGATTTGAATGACGAGGCACCGAAAAGGGTCTGAACAAAAGTTTGACCCGACCGGCGGGGTTTGAACCCACGACCTTAATAATAATAATAATTAATAATAATAATAATAATAATAATAATAATAATAATAATAATAATAATAATTACGGTATTTATAATGCGCTTATCTTATAATAATTATAACTCTAAGCGCGCACTCACAACTCGCACACGCATGCGCACGCTTTAGACAATGACTCACGTAACACAAATAGTGAAAATACATTACGACGGTCAGCTTGGGGTGGGGAGTGTGGTGATATAGTGCTAGAACTGTTGAAAGAGGTGAGTTTTGAGGGCGGACTGGAAGGAGGATAGCGAGTGTTTTTGACGGAGAGAGAGTGGGAGAGTGTTCCAGGTGGATGGACCGTATATTGAGAAGGAGCGGGGGCCGAAAGTGCTGAGTTTGGTGCAGGGGATGAGGAGGCGGAGAGGGTCGGAGGCGGAGCGAAGGGAGCGGGGAGGAGTGTAGGGGTGAGGTAAGTTGGAGAGATAGGCAGGAGCGTAGTTGTTCAGGGATTTGTAGCAGAGAGACAGAATCTTGTATTGGATGCGTTGGGGGATGGGGAGCCAGTGTAGGAGCTTGAGCAGGGGAGTGATGTGGTCGGATGTTTTCTTTCTGAGGACGAGGCGGGCAGCATTGTTCTGGACGCGCTGGAGAGTGAGAGTGGTGGAGTGAGGAAGGCCGGAAAGGAGAGAGTTGCAGTAGTCGATGCGAGATAAGATGAGAGAGACAGCGAGTTTGGTGGCAGCTTCGGTAGTGAGGTATTTTTTTTTTTATCTGACTGATGCGGCGGAGGTGGAAATAACATGCCCGGGCCGTGGCGGAGACGAAGCTGGTTATGGAAAGAGAGGAATCGAGGATAAGGCCAAGGTTTTTGACCGAGTCTGAGAGGGAGATGGGGGTGCTGTCGAGTTGAAGGTGGAGAGAGGGAGGGAGCTGGGAAAGTTTCTGGCGATCGAGAGTCCGATGCTCTACCACCTCAGCCAACCCTTGTCCCTTCGAATGATAGTTCAAGGCTAGTGCCAGATTATCCTAACGTATGTTCAAAGGTAGTTCCAGATGAGCTTGGCGCCAAGCTTATCTTGCAATACCCTTGAACTGTCAGGGTCAATCCATCTCCTGTTGTACACCATAGATCATCAAGGCAGAATGGGATAAACAGGCTCTTCCCCTGAGGCCGGTTGCAGAAATAACTTAATTCTGTGCCCGTCACTAAGCAGGACTATATCTCTTTGTTTTCATTCCTACATCACACGACCAATCTCTTTAACGCAAACCGTACCATGTGATCTCGCTACAAAAACCTTTTGTAGCGACTAATGGCGGACTTTTGTAGCCCTCTTTTTACGCATCTTGGGTGCTAGTTTTGTTCCATAAGAGATCGCCAAAACGTTATAAAGTACAAAGTTACTTCATAGTAGTGTTGTTCGAAGCAACAGACACACTACTGGAGTTGTTTGTAGCACACATTTGCAACAATACTGTGCAACAGACCACTACAGAAGAAATCTTTGCGGAGTCAAAAGCACATGAGCATCCTATGCTACTATTTTATTGAAATTTTTTAAAGTTTTTTTAGGCAAACAGTCACTCACCTCTTCCACTGCATTACTCTGACAATTTGTGGACAATGCTGCTGGTCATGCAGACGGCAACGTCATGAAAGATCTAAAATTACGTCATAAGTCTATTATGTATACTTGTATATTCTTTTGACGTCAGTCATATCTGGCTGACGGACCCCTGTAGGCCTTCGGGGTGCAATGGTTCCTTTGACCTCCCTCAGGCCTACAAGGGTCCGTGTAGCAAACCCCTGCTACCAGTAACTTATAATATCACCTTGCTTAGTGGCTGGTGCAGTTATAGTCATGTTTCCCTACGCCGTCCACATGTGGATGGTACTGCAAGATTTCATGCCTTAACTTGTTGTAAAGGCGCCCATTATCAGTTCTACCACTGAACTACCGTAGCTGAACCGGGGCCCTCTCGTTGTAGATCTTCTGGACAGAATAAATAAACACCCCCAAGCACACTGGCTGTTTTAGTCCCTCAATTCGCCACCGGTAGCGAACGAAGGGAGACAGCCAGTGTGCCCCATTCCCTCTTTAAATTGCAAGATTGCATGTCTCACACACTTTATTGTAAAGGGCAGCCGTTAGATTAGTTCTACCCTTGAACGGTTATAGTGCATCCGTGTCCGGACCGTTGTAAATCTTCAGGGCAGTATGAATACCCACCCACCCCCTAACCCCCACCCTTCCCCTAACATTTTCGATTTTACTGCAAACTTTCCTAGAACTGCAATTGCAAAGGGCAGCATTAGATTAGTACCCTTGCACATTATGGTCAATCCATCTCTCGTCAGAGCACAATGAACACCCCCCCCTCCCCCTTTCTCCTTCTTTCCCCTCGAATTTCGATCTTACTGCAAGATCATAATTTATCATCTCAGATTACAGATACTGCAAAAAGCAGACGTTAGATTAATACTACCGTTGAACGTTATAGACGATACATCTCACAGCCACCGCACGCTTCGTCTGAGCAGAATGAGTAGTACCCCTCCCCCGTCCACCCAAAGCAAACAATCACGCCCCCCACCACCACCACCTTCCTCATAACTCATTCAACTCATGCCGGCGGGAGCGCTATACATTTCCGCAGCTATTGATGCGGAGCGCCTTGAATGAAACATATGTCGATCTTACTGCAAGATAGGATGACTGACAAAAATAAGGAAGGCACATGCAGATCAGAGATCACAAACCCAAACATTAAGCAGGGCTGAGAAGTTAATGGCCAATTATTGTTCTGGGTTGAACGACCCCGCAGCGATACTTAGGAACAGCGCTAAGGGGCGGGTTACCGGGGACACAGACAGATATAAAAGTTATCTATGGAGTACGACCTTAGATTTAGTCAGTCAGCGATGAAGGCGCGTCTACCCCTCTGCTACTCAGATACTTCCCAATTCATAGATAAAGAAAGATAAACAAACTTTTATTGAGAACACTTAAACTTGTTTTAACTTCTTTGTAATCATAATTGATGTATATACACAGACTTAAAATACGAATTCTTAAACTTTTTGTTTTTATACATAGGTGGTCCTGAATTTTAACCCTGATTTTAAATATGAAAAATAAATTATACTTTTTTCCCTATACAAAGACCGTGTTGGTTATTAAATGTGAAGAGATAGTGTGGCATATTTTAAAAAGTAATGAAAATTTCCTTTTTAATGTTGCCCTTGTCAACTAAAGTAAAAATGTTAGTCTCTGATCACTTCGGTGCTATAGGGACAAAAAAGGGATAAGAAGAAGAAGAAAGAAAGTACGACCTTAGCACTGATCAGTTCAGGCGCACTGGAGCTCCACCACTTGGATTTGCCAGACCCTTTTCAACGGACATGCTACAGAAGAGCCCGTCTTTTTCTACATGCGCGAAGCCGTTATTACCAATTCAAATCTCTTTGTAGCTTTTCCTACCCCCTACCCCCTTCCCCCCCCCCCCCCCCAACCCCCTCACACCATACACACGCTCCGATAAACGTGACAACATAAATTGTTTACATAAAAATTGGATAGCGTGTCTGACAGCTATCATGATATTTGCTAGAAATGGAAAACCAAATACACCACCGTGCTCGTACTTTTATAAACAGGAAACGCGATTATTTCATATCAGCAGATGCCAAGACAAATGGACGACTTCGTCCAAAAACTGGTCCGTCGTCGTGATATATGACTGGGGGGTGGGGTGGGGGGGGGGATAACGTAACGGCTTTAATTGCACATGCACAAAACAAAAACAAAAACAAAACAAAAAAAATTGAACGCCACCCAACTGCAAAAGGTATAGATCCTCATGAGTCCCCGCAATTGCGGGGGCTCATGAGGATCTATACCTCTTGCTGAAACCATTGTGTGTCCACGTTCCTTTGAAGGTTGGGGCCGGGGATCTGTCACGTTGAATTTACAATGATTTTAACAAACAACAAAAAACTCCACTGTCCACCGTCAGTGTTAACTTCTGTGTCTCTAAAATATTTATCAAGTCAACGCAAAGGCAAAAGATATAGATCCTCATGAGCACCCGCATATTCGGGCGCTCATGAGGATCTACGCCTCTTGCTGACATTATCTGTATGAGTCAGGCAGGTACGGCAAATCTGCGACGCTTCCGAGGACATTACTGTGATGACATATCTAGCCGCTGGCAGACAAGTTGTTGAGCCTTCCTGTTTTAGTTTTATTTAGTTTTGTTTTCTTTTGATTTATTTTGTGTTTTGTTGCTGGTCTTTGTTTTGTTTTCTTTTTGTTTGTTTTGTTTCTGTTGTTTCTTTGTTGCTGGTTGGTTCCTTCGTTAGCTGGTTAATAGGAAAGATTGGTTGGTTGGTTAGTTCGGGTTTAACGTCCACAGCAGGGTTATGATCATGGACGGCCCTGACGGGGACAGGGAAATCTATTGCCTATGGAGTACGACCTGAACACTGATCAACTCATACGCACTCCAACTGTGCCACTTTGATTTACCAGGACCTTTCAACTATTGCTATTGAACAAATCCGTTTTTTCCCCTGGATTATGAGTCCAGCTACCGGGGCCGGGACGGGATTCGAACCCACGACCCGGCGATTCCCTTCGCTCTCCTGCTCCGACGTTAACCGCCTGAGCTATTTCGGACTCCGTAATAGGAAAGATTCATTCATTCATTATCTCCAATTTAACGTCCCACTAGCACTATTCAGTGATCGGGGACTATATATATATAATAGGAAAGAGTAAGTGACTGGAAGCAATGCATATGGAAACATTTTACTGTGGTGTCTGCAGGGGCATATATTCCATGCCTCTACATAGAGCTAAATTTCCATGCACCCTAAGAAAAAACCCTACTAAAAGGGGGGAAGGGGTTGCAGTCGATATTGTCGTAATAAATGAAAAGAAAAGGGGAGACTGCCAGTGCTAATATTTTAGGACGTTTACAAAGTAAAGTAGGTAAAAGCACTGTCAGGGGAGAGAATTGTGCTGTATCGACCAATGATAATAGATCTAGTAGTAGTATTGTGAGGACAAAATGCGCCGTGAGGCATTTGCAAATGTCCTTTCTTTCTTTACTTACTTTATGGGTCTGCTATGCATGCACATTTTCTTATAAATCATTCATCACAGGAATAGAAAATCTCTTTAAATTTTGGTAATTCGTCCAGCAGGTTTTTAAAAGAATTTATGTTAGGTGCTTTTTTTTTTTTTTAATGAAACTGGTAAATCATTTCAAACAATGGCAAATCATGCACATTTCTCTCCCCTGACAGTGCTATAACCTACTTTACTTTGTAACCCTCCAATGGCAACTCTGTTAGAAAAACAAAACTTCCGCAGGTTAGTGTTGCAGTGCTGTACAAAGATTTTCCCTTCAGAGTTTCGGGTTCTGTCACAAAATGGTGCTGCAAAAAAGTCGTTACACAATTTAGGTCGTCGATGCCATTATAAATTTTAAAAACTTGGATTAAGCCTCCACGTATTCTACGTCCACGTAAGGAGTGTAGTCCAAAGTATTTGAGTCTGTCTAAATAAGTCATATTTCTACATTTTTTGACCAGCTTTGTTGCTCGTCTCTGTATCCTTTCGAGTGCAACTGAAACCTCTTTAAACCTGCACTAAGTAAGTCACTGGAAGCAATGCATATGGAAGCCCCTACGAAGGGGGGCGTATCACTTATCCCACTGTTCCAGCCCCCCCCCCCCCTTTGGGGGACCTAAATTTAAATTTCCATGATGCACCAAGGGGCTGGAACAGTGGGATATGTAATACGCTCCCCTTCGGGGGGTGGGGGTGGGGGGGGCTTCCATATGCATTGCTTCCAGTCACTTACAGCGCACCTCCTCTTTCCTATCTTTTTTTGTGTGTGTGGGTGCTTCGATCAAACTAGATCTATGATCATTGGTCGATACAGCACAATTATCTCCCCTGACAGTGCTTTTACCTACTTTACTTTGTAAACTTCCTGGCAGTCTCGCTTTTACTTTTCTGTGTCGATAATGCTAGCTTGTATCAAGTTTTACTTCTGAGATGGAAAAACTAGATACAGTAGCTTTTATTCCCCCATACATAGAACATTTTCAACACACTTGCTGACATGCCTGCCCTTTGACCTTTGGAAGGAGCCAATAAACTTAATATGCATAGACAGTTTAACCTCTAGCAAAACATTTCCACTGGGGTCTTATTGCAAAGTTCACATACAAACTACCTGTAGTAACAACAACCTAAAATAAGAGCCTTCTTACTTCTCGTGACCTTTGATCTTAATGAGAGGTTAACTTAGTAGAGCTGCAGACAAAAGTTGTATCATCAGTTTTCTCTTTGGCAAGTTTTAAAATAAGATTACAACTATTTTCTTTTAAAATATCGCCCGTTATTGACCTTGTAACCTTGACCTTTCATGGAGGTCAGCGCAAGTGACAATCAAAGCTATTGTCAAATATGATCAGTGTGTCAAATTAGAAGTCTGTGGCTCTGATGGTCTCCCAGAAATTCAAAATGATAACATCTGTCACAATTGGATATACACAGGATAATGGATGGATGGACACATAGTGGACCAGTGGCGGATGACTCATTATATTTAACTCACTTATAATATTAGATGAACCTATAATGTCTGCTAACCATCTCTCATGCCTTAATTTTCCAACAAAATGCAAGTGAAACTTGTAAAAAGGACATAATCACACTGTTTCATAATAGGAGACTAGTGTTTCATATTAGGCAAATGGTGCCTAATATGAAACAATGTGTCACTTTTTTAAAACTGGAACTGCTTCTGCATCGATTCGAGTTTTGAAATTTGGCTTTGTCCTAAGATGCATCAATATAATCTCTATCAAACCCTGGTTTCGGATTGATTCTACCTTTCTTTGGACGGTCGCGCGAGACGTTTTTGCGTAAGTGTTTCATACATGGGTCTCCTCCCCTACACGTTACTTTTAGCTATTGCCGACTGTCTAGATGCGCCTAGAAGATCTCTTCTAAATTGTCCACAGATGTTAACAGCAATAACAGCACTGTTTGCAAGGGACCTTCAGGTTCCGCCCGCATACATTAACTCAATTACAGCAGGAGATGGATCGACCATGAGAATTCAAGAGTAGTGCCAGACTAGCTCGGCGCCATCAGCACATGGGTTCGTTGAGAGTGGCTCACCAGCTGGAAAGTGTGAACGTCTGCGAAACCCTGTCAGTGTTACCTGTGCAAAGCTTGAGGAAGCGACGAAGGGAAAGCAGATTCCGCACATCCCGAGGTCGGCCACGGCCAGGTTGAGCAGCAGCATGTCGACAGAGGACGTGTACCGCTTCTCCATCACGAACATCAGCGCCACCAGTAAATTGCCCACACCGCCAAACACACCTACAACACGCGGACACGCACACAACATAGATGCATTAGTCTTATTACGACTGGTGACTTTTCAGACTCGTAAATGTTTACGACGGTGATGATGTTGAATCCCTTCCGTGCGGAAGGACAGTCATCGACAACAAACTGGAAGAGGCACATATCTTCCACTCCGGCAAACACGCCTACAACACGCGGACACACACGCAAACCAGATACATCAGTCTTTTTTACGATTGGCGGACTTTCAGACTGGTAAATTTTCACGATAGTGATGATGTTAATCCCTTTCCCTGCTGCAAGAGGCATAGGTGCTCATGAGCCCCCGCAGTTGCGGGGGCTCATGAGGATCTATGCCTCTTGACATCAGCGCCACCAACACGTTGCCCACACTGCCAAACACGCCGACAACATGTGCACACACACCGGCGCACACACACACACACACACACACACACACACACACACACACACACACACACACACACACACACACACACACAAACAGATACGTTAGTTTTTTTTTACGATTGGTGGACTTTTAGACTGGTAAATTCCCGCCACCTCAAAGATCCCAAGCCGTCAAAGGAACATGAACACACAGTGGTCTCAGCAAGAGACATTGAGCTTCGTGAGCCCCCGCAACTGCGGGGGCTCATATGATTTATGTCTCTTGTAGCTTAATCGTGCTTACTACTTGAATTAGTTAAGGAAAAAAATAAACGGTAAGTCCATTTTTGTGACAAGGCAAGATTCTCTTTAAACTGCGATGGAAGTCTCGCTTGTTTTGCGCAAATAGGCTCACCGATTTATTTATTTATTTATTTAACCTTTTTAGGGGGGGGGGGTACCTTTAAAGACCAGCTATTTCCAGACCTGTGATTCCCTCAGACAGAGGAGGCCTCGGGGAGGCTTAAGCTAGTGATTTGTCTGAGTCAACAATAGGCCTACTCTTAATTCATATTAAGCTTATTCCAAGATCCTTTGGTCAACAAGGGCGACAATTTTCAATCGTCTCGAGTAAAGGGCAGACGTCAGCAACAAGTGCGCTGATCTGTGACTTTGGACCTTACGGGCTGAAAGCCGTAAGGTCCCAAATCACAGACCAGCACACTAACGAAGCGGACGTTTTGGTAGCACTATAGACACGCATTTTATCATTACTTATTTAGGTGTATAATACAATTATATGCAGCAAGCAACGGTCTCTGCTGATGTATAATTTCCACCAACAATACTCTGATTATGATCGTAAGCCGAGTCGCACTAGAGTGCAGGAACCTGGATTCAAAGTGGTGTCAGCAAGAGGTATAGATCCTCATGAGCCCCCGCGACTGCGGGGGCTCATGAGGATCAATACCTCTTGCAGTTTGGTGGTGTTCAAACTTTCTCGGTACTGCCGGAACGGGTTAAGTGGGCAAAACTTGCCATTGATAAACTAGTATTTTAACTAGGCGCGTTGGTCTGATGTAGGATCATAATTACGGCAGCTGAGTGTGGTGCAAAATCGCATACCATTACTCAGATTTCCTCGATAAGCACGAAGCATGAGACAGGAATTGGTTACTCCCTTTTACAGAGGTTTCCACTCAGCGACGAAGACAGACAACACGCGGCTCTTGTTGGAGCACAAGCCCAACAGACGGATGTGATGTTCTGTGACGTGTAGACACATCATGGCGTCTATATTGTGTCACTGATTCCAAGGTTGGGTTGTGGCTTTAGTTGGGAACCGACACCTCTAGACAAGAGGTGGAGATGACAATATCACAGACAGAAGAAATAACATAAAAATAAAAATGAAAAACATACATTGACAGCACCACACACACGCACAAAAAAACTGACAGCAAAAAATTGATTAAAAATCCATTAACAAACTTCATTACACCCCCAAAAATATTAATTCCGAAAAATAATATCATTTACAAAATATTTTTAAAAAATCATTGACAACAACAACCAAAATATTTGACAGAAAAAAAGACAGTAAAACAATATTTTTAAAAAATCACTGACAAAAACAATCACTGACCAAAAAAAAAAAAAAAAAAAACTTTGACAGAAAAAAATCACTGACAATAACAGGAAAACATTAAAAAAAAATATTTAACTGGCAGAAGAAAAGTACATATTCAAGCAAGAGGAATAGATTCTCGGGAGCCCCTATGAATCTATGCCTCTTGCAGAAGGATAATGGGCTGGGTGAAGAACTTTGGCGAACAGTAACAAAGTTGGCTAATGAGGATCTGATCCTGATTACAGACAAAAGTACGCGCCGCTGGGCTGAGTCGCTCCGTGTGCAGCCGAGGTAGGAATGACACGAGCTGGATGAAAACTGATGCGGCATTATCTGTGTTTAGCGGTACTTACGCCAACTGAACCAATCACCATGGGCCGGTTGCATGAGTGAGCTTAGTCCTGCGCCGGCCACTAAGCAAGGTGCTCCGCTAGTGGAGCACCTTGCTTAGTGGCCGGCGCAGGACTAAGCTCACTCATGCAACTTATCCCTGGTCACGTTCGACCGTTGTACAGAACGCTCAAAGATCCTACATATGATTTATTTAGGATCTATTTAGGATCTTTGGTACGCTACAAAAACAGGACGTAGCTGGACCATGATGGTCAATTACATCATCGTCTTCGTCATTCTCGTTATGGTCATAATTATCATCGTCATCATCAGGAACAAAAACATCATCAAACAGACCACTTTCAACAAAAACAGCAATACATCATTAAAAAGATCATCATAAACAACGACGACTGACAACGACAACATCAGCAACAAGAATAAACATCAGCAACGTCATTATCAACATCATCATGACTCATAATCATTGTTTGCGTTAATAATAATAATAATAATAATAATAATAATAATAATAATAATAATGGATATTTGTATAGCGCGTAACCTTCTGACAGAGCTCTGTGCGCTTTACAACACACACACACACACAGCATGCAAAAATAAATATACAAATAAAGTATTACCAAAATAGAAGAACAAAACTAAACATCCACATAAACACTGGTGCGTACGTGCACATTATACGATCACGAACACAAACACACACACACACACACACACACACACACACACACACACACACACACACACACACACACACACAGAACCAAACACACATGAACAGATCATCAGTATCCAGACTTGAAGAGATACCGGTAATTCTCGGTATTTTATCGATGTATGCGGGCAAATACCAACAAAATACAAGTAGCAACCAGTAGACGACATCAGTCAGCACTGAGAATTTATACCGGTTGCAGACACATGTTTAATTTTGTAAGAAAGTGTTGGAAGAATACCGAAACATACATCCGTCCTTTGATTTCACTGAGGCCTGACTGTCACTGGTCGCTCTAACCCCCCGCCCCTCCCCGCCCCCCCCCCCCCCACACACACACTCACACCACCACCACCACCAACCCCCTTCTCCCTCCGCATCATTTGAGTTTGCGAGGCGTGGCTAGTTGATGGTGGGCGCTGGCCAGGTACTAGTGTCAAACAAAACAAAAAAAGATTTTCAAAAACCCTTACGCGAACACTGTATGCTTATGAGCCTGTCAACTGATTAGACTTCTCACAAACCAGATAGGTGAGGCTAGCGCTGGCAGAATTGTATACAAACCAAGGGGAATCACAGCGCTGGACAGACAAACAGTTAGATCCCCTGCAGGGGATCTAACTGTTTGTCTGTCCAGCGCTGTGATTCCCCTTGGTTTGTATACATATATGATTAGACCTCGATTAAACCCTGTCTCTGCCACTGTACGGACATTTTTGCTCCTGAATCTTTGTTCATGCAACGACTCTCCCGAAGCCAAAACCGTCCAAGAAACATGGATACAAATTGGTCGAGGCAAGAGACATAGATCCTCATGAGCCCCCGCAGCCGCAGTTAACAGACGTGACTGTCACCGTATGTAGTAAACATAGATAAAATAGAAAAGAAGAAAAAAAAAAAGTCCAAATGACAGCCTACCGTCACGACTATGACTTCAATCTGCCAATGGTGAACACGAACAAGAACACTTCAGTCAATCACGACTTCTAGTTTTTGTTTTTTCTTACACACCTCCTTCTTTGCTGTCTTTGAGCGGAAAAGCTGTATCACACATGTGTGATACAGCCCTGGTGCGCGAACGGCCATACCACGTGTGCACAAAATTGTCTAGTAGAAAATGTGGTCAACAAAAAGGTACGGGCACACACGGTATTGAAACTTGTCCTACTTTCAGCTCATGTGCAATGTCGACATTTCAACTGGCGTCATGTGTTGCGCTCTTACGTCATCATGTAGGAATATTTGTCTCACGTCCAAAATATTCACGTCGCATTACAAAGTAATGACGTCATGTTCTTTGCCAAGATACAATGGCGGCTGCGTTGTGGCTAGGCCGGCGTGTGCCGAAAACCAAATCGCATCAGATTTATTTCAAGAAAAAGGTGAGTAAGAAATAGATTCTTACCCGCATCGGTTTGTAGGTGATACTGATCTCCCTCTCGTGGTCTTACATGTACAACCTTATCCTACTCGCTTTCGCTCGTAGGATAAGGTTTTAAAACCAATCGAGTGAGATTTTCTGTATCACAATACATACTAATTATAGCTAATTTAGTTGCACCATTCGATCGCAGTGATGTTCAGTTCTGTCACGAGTGAAGAATTACCGGAAAATACCGCAATAACTTGTCAGGATTTTAACCCAAGTCTCCCGCTAAGCTCAAGGGTAGTGCTTGATGAGCTTGGCGCCTTTCCAGGCGTCAAGTTCATCAGGCACTACCCTTGAGCTATCACGGTTCATCCATCCGCACGGCCTTGTCGTCAAAGTCACTGTAGAGTCAGTTATCTTCTGTTTTTCTTTCACTGGAGAGTTTTTTGTGTGGTATAAACGATACAGGATCGCCTTCCGTCTCTTCCACCTACGGCCGTCTGCCGGTAAGCTGATATTTAGAACATGATGTAGAAAATTAAACCAGTATACCTTGCATTTAGGTGCACACAAAATGTAACACAATAAGTGCAAGGAAACAGGCCAAGGACGGTAGGGTATGCCATGTTCAGACTTTTGGAATTCAATATGGAATTCTTTACTAAACTTCCAGAATTCCAGTACAGTACTTTACAAAGGATTAAAAGTGAGTGTGTACTTTTCAGAGCAAAAAGGTAGGGCCGTGCTGAAGTGGAACTAAGACTGGAGCTTGAGTACGCGACTATGGCAGAGACTGGCTCCGGTGTGTCTGTTTAGGGTAGTGTCAGATTAGCTTGGCGCCTTATCAGGCGCCAAGCTAATCTGGCGCTACCCTTGAACTGTCCGGCTGGTTCAGTGGCTTTGATATGACACTTCTTCTCATCTTGATAATTTACGGTTTGGCATTTCATAAGAATAAAGTATATCCTGAAAAGGCCGCGCATTTCTCTGTGTGTGTGTGTGTGTGTGTGTGTGTGTGTGTGTGTGTGTGTGAATGTGTGCGTGCGTGCGTGTGTGTGTGTGTGTGTGCGCGCGTGTGTGTGCGTGCGTGCATGCGTGTGTGTGTGTGTGTGTGTGTGTGTGTGTGTGTGTGTGTGTGTGTGTGTGTGTGTGTGTGTCCCGGAAGGGGGTTTGGGGAAAGAAGTGGTGGTGGGCTGATGGAGCAAAAGAGCAGCTTACAGCGTTCACTATCTTTGTTCTGGCCTGAAAATTAATGACTACAGAGAGAGAGAGAGAGAGAGAGAGAGAGATTATGATTGTACATTGCTTAACGTCCCGACAGCAACAAGGCTTTCTCAGGACGTGCCTGCACTGCTTGTGAAAAAAAAAAACTAAACAGAACATTGAATGTATGTCGCCAGCCGGTCCAATACATTAAATAAACCTAACACATGGGGCCTAAATAAAGCTAAGACCATTTAGCAACACACATCCAATATCAAGAGCTACAGGCAGTGCAGACAGTAGGGAGAGTTTTAAAAAGGCAAATACAGGTGAATGGACCTCGGGTAGACAGAAACACATGCCCCAGAATAGAGAGAAAAACTCACCCTGTGGGGCTGACCAGGGTGACCCTGGGAACTAAAAAGTACCTAACCCCACCCAAGTCCCCCAGGGCAGACCCGGGTGGGGGGAGAGAGAGAGAGAGAGAGAGAGAGAGAGAGAGAGATGAGAGAGAGAGAGAGAGAGAGAGAGAGAGGGTGGGGAGGGAGGGAGAGAGAGAGAGAGGGGGGGGGGAGTATCTAGGAAAGATTTCTAAAGTTTTCTGTATGTTGGTTTCTTGAGAAATGTAAACGTCGCAGGTTGTTGGTTGTTGTTTTGTGGGGTTTTTTTTTCTCTACCACTAGCATCATTTAGTGTCAGCGTTGTTTCGCTCCATAACGTTTATTGTTACGATTTTTAAATATCGATTATTAATGAGGACTTGGTCAGCGGCCCGAATTTTTTATCAGGACATCTGCTGGTAGCCCTAAAATATTATCGATCTATCAAATGTCACCTGGGGTAGCTCTTTTATTATCACTGGCAAATAAGGTGATAAATCCATCATGAAACCCCAAGGGTAGTGGTCTCTGATTAGCTTGGGTCCACCACGCTAATCAGGCACTGCCCACAAGCCGTCAAACTCATAGGGAATCACATTCCACGATGTGTGATACTGAGGCTACTGCGTTCCTCGGAGGATGTAACTACCATGAAATTTCAAGGGGAGTGCTTGATTAGCTTGGCGCCTCGAGAGGCGCCAAGCTGATCAGGCACTCCTTTAAAGCTCTCATGGTCGCTGGACCCACATACCACGATAAGTGGAGGCCACTGTAACCTTCGGCAGACGCTTCTAAAGTGAGACAGTATAAGTTATTGGTAGCAAGGGTTTGCTACACGGACCTTTGTAGTCCTGAAGGAGGTCAAAGGAACCATTGTACCCCTGAGGGGTACAATGGTTCCTTTGGCCTCCCGAAGGCATACAAGGGTCCGTGCAGCAAGCCCATGCTACCAATAACGTATTTGTTTTCACTCCTCCCCAATTTTCGTAAAAGTAATCAAGAAAAAATCTTCCGATCTGGATCACGCCAGGCATGACTGACGTCAAAGGAATATACATTTATACATAATAGACTTATGACGTAATTAAAAATATTTCATGGCGTTGCCATCTCCAGTAGTGTGCTTGTTGTTTCGAACAACACTAAGTAACTTTTTTACTTTAGAACGTTTTGGTGATCTTTTATCGAACAAAACTCGCATCCAAGATGCGTCACAAAGAGGGCTACAAGAAGTCCGCCATTTTTCGCTACAAAGGTTTTTTGTAGCTCGGTCATGTGGTACAGTTTGCGCTAAAATGATTGGTCGTGTGACGTAGGGATGAAAACAGCCTCTGGCTAGCGCGGGTTAGAACATCTCTGCCCATTCACTACCCAATTAAAGACGGGGGATGCCATTGCGACATTTGACGCACTACAGCGGGAGATGGATCGACCATGATCATTCAAGGGTAATGCCAGAGGAGCTTGTAGCCTGATGGCGCCAGGCTCATCTGGCACTACCCTTGAATGATCATGGTCGACCCATCTGCTGCAACTGGCACATTAGTCATTCGGTGACAACTCCCAACTCTAAAATATTGGTCTAAAATCACAAAGACATGAAGAGACGTAAAATACAATTCATTCATTCATTCATTCATTCCTTCATTCATTCATTCATTCTTCCAAAAATTTGGAAATGCGGCCTTGGGGTTGAATTGTTTAATATCAGTCTGTGACCGGGCTGTCAACTATGATCTTTTCAGTCTTAACTTGTCGAGGAGTATCTTGATCTGTAACAAATGATCCGTCTGCCGTGGCCTTTTCACACTTCAGCTATACCAGGTGGTAGTAGCTATGGATTTAAAAAAAAAATTAATTGAAAAAGGTACTTGATTCCGATCGCCCGACAGACTATATTTCATCGCGCAGACTCTAATTTTCTTTTCGGCAAGGTGGAGAAAACAAATCCGCCGAGGTATTAAAAAACTGTCAGATTACGCTATTTACATCGCTTATGTTGGTTTTTTTTTTTTTTTTTTTTTTTTTGGGGGGGGGGGGGTTTGTTTTTGTTTTGTTTTGTTTTAATGAAAGGGCAGACGATGCAAGGGACATCACTCTTGCCGAGAGCAGTCGTTACTTAAAAATAATAATAATAAATTAAAAAAAAACGAAAAAAAAAAAAACCCCACGTACTTTGATTTCGATCGCCCAACTCTAAGTTTCTTATCGGCGAGGTGGAGAAAAGAAATCCGCCGCGGTATTGAAAAATTGGCGAGAGCAGTCGTTACTAACCCCCTTCCCCCCCCCCAACAAACAAACAAACAAACAAACAAACAAACAAACAAACAAACAAAACAAAAAAACCCAACTAAACACGTACTTTGATTCCGATCGCCCGACAGACCATATTTCATCTAATTTTCTTTTCGGCGAGGTGGAGAAAACACATTCGCCGAGGTATTGAAAAACTGGCAGATTACGCTATTCACACTTATATTTGTTTGCTTTTTTAAAAATTAAAGGGCAGACGACGCAAGGGGCAATCGCCCGACAGACCATATAGTTTCATCGCGCCGACTCTAATTTTCCTTTCGGCGAAGTGGAGAAAACAAATCCGTCGAGGTTTTGAAAAACTGGCAGATTACGCTATGCACAACACTTAGGTTTAAAATAAATAAATAAATAAATAAATAAATAAATAAATAAATAAACAAACAAATAAATAAATAAATAAATAAATAAATAAATAAACAAATAAATAAATAAATAAAGGGCAGACGACGCAAGAGACATCACTCATGCAGAGAGCAGTTGTTACTTTGCCCCTGGCTCTGGAGCCCCACTTTTGCTGCGGTGACACCGGAAACACATTACGTTTTTCTTGCCTAAAGATCACACTTGAGTGGCCAGGAAGCGTTTTAGCCAGTCTTTGAACTAGAGACGATGACGCATTTGATCAAGAACCCTTACAACGTTTCTGTACATTGACCGGGTTTTGACAGAATTCGCTCCCCGTTCAGTCAGTGTTCGTTACTTGAAAGTCTTCGAACATGACCCTTT
Source organism: Semisulcospira habei (assembly GCA_036245525.1). NCBI lineage: Eukaryota > Metazoa > Mollusca > Gastropoda > Semisulcospiridae > Semisulcospira > Semisulcospira habei. Next base: position 160,691,696 of record BTPG01000007.1, read on the forward strand.
GGCTGTCGGTAGCGCATTTTGTCGAGGTGTTTCCTGCAGGAATCACCTCGACAAAATGCGGTCATCATCATCATCATCAGTCCCTTGCCCGAACTGGGCGTTGGGGGGACTGAAAGGCAGCAGCAACAGACAGTGCTCTCCACTGAGTTCTATTTTGGGCGGTGGCAAGCAAGTCTGGCATCTCGAGTTCGGTCCATTCTTTTATGTTTGCGACCCAACTCTTTCTCTGACGACCTCGCCGACGACTTCCTTCGAGAGTGCCTTGGAGGATAGTCTTGGACAAGGTGTTGTGTCAGGTCACGTGGCCAAACCAAGCAAGCTTGCGCCGTTTCACGGTTGCCAGAAGGGGTTCATGTGGGCCCACCAGGGAAGTGACGATGCTCCGTACATATTCGTTGGTCTTGTGCTCGCGGTACGAGATGCGGAGCAACTTCCTCAGGCACTTGTTCTCAAAGGCCTGGATTTTCTTTTCTGAGTCTGCAAGCAGTGTCCAAGTCTCACAGCCGTAGAGTAGAATAGACACTACGAGGGACTTGTAAAGCCTGTACTTGATGGTGAAGCTGATGGAGTTACTTCGCCATATCCTGTCCAGCCTGGCCATTGCGGATGTTGCTGTACCTATCCTGATACGGATCTCTGCTATGCAACTACCGTCTTTGGACAGGGTGGCTCCCAAGTACTTGAAGCTATTGACCTCTTCTAGCTTCTGGCCGTTCATGTGAATGTTGCTGCTGCTGTCGCTTGTGGTGTTGATCATCACTTTGCTTTTATCCGTACTGATCTCCATGCCATAAGACCCTGCGCTACTTGAAAGTTTGTCTGTCAGGTTTTGGAGCTCACTATTGCTGCCTGCCATGAGGTCAATGTCGTCTGCGAATCGAAGATTGCACAGGGATCTGCCACCAATAGAGATTGAAGTATGGTGGTCGTGGAGGGTTTCCTGCATGATCTTCTCCAGGAATATGTTGAAAAGGACAGGAGAGAGCAGGCATCCTTGACGGACACCGATCGTCGTCCTGAAGAACTCGCCTGACTGATTGTTAAGTAGAACCGCGCTGCAGGCGTTCTTGTAAAGCGCTTCTATCATTTGGATCAGTCCCTCCTCTATGTTGAACGATCTCATGACTTGCCAGAGTCCGTCGTGCCAGACGCGATCAAATGCTTTCCTGAAATCAATGAAGTTGTGGTAGAGTTCGCGCTGATGCTGCAGATGTTTCTCGATCAGGACGCGGCAGTTGAAAATCTGCTCTACAGTGCTTCTTCCAACTCTGAAGCCAGCCTGTTCTTCTGCCAGCAGTTCCTCGGCGAAAGTTTTGAGGCGGTTGAGAATGATTCTAAGCATTACTTTGCTAGGGTGACTTATCAGACTGATAGTTCTGTAGTTCTGGCACTGTTTCAGGTTTCCTTTCTTGGGGAGCGGGATCACTAGAGACTGTGTCCATTCTACTGGCCATTTCTTTTGCTCCCAGATCTTTTGACAGAGTGTAGTGAGGACCTTCGTTGTTACTTCTCCTCCATGTTTCAACAGTTCAGCAGGTACGTTGTCTACACCTGGAGACTTTCCTCCCTTCAGGCCGCGTACGGCTGCTTCCACCTCTTCAGCTAACACTGGCAGGTCTTCAGCCTTCCTGGCCCCAGCCTGGTTGTTTTGGAGGATGCTGGTGTCTGGCTCAGCCTTGTAGTTATACAAGTCTCGGCAGTACTCAGTCCATCTGTTTAGTACAGCAGTGTTTTCCGTAAGGAGTTGGCCGCTGCTGTCTTCGATGACTGTGGCTGTTCGCTGTTGAGTCTTGGTGAGGGTCCTTAGCGTTTCATAAGCCTTCTTGCTGTTGCCGTTTGCCATGCCCTCTTCCACGCTACAACACTGGTCTTCAATCCAATCTTCTTTGGCTTCTTTCATCCTCTTCCTGATCTTCTTGTTGACAAGTCTGTACTTGTTTGCTGATGTGAGGTATTGGCCTCTCTTTTTCTTCCAGGCTCTCCTCTCATCACAGAGATCGAGGATGTCATCGGTGACCCAGGGCTGTTTGCGCTTCCTCTGCTTCCCCAGCACTTCTTCTGCTGTAGAAAGTAACACCTCTTTTATATTTCCAGCAAGGGTGTCTACGTCACAGTCCAAAGTAGCCAAGGCTGCAAATCTGCCTCCCACCTGGGCTTGGAAGAGCTCTTCTACTTCCGGGTCTTTTAGCTTCTGGAGGTCGAATCTGATGCGAGGGCTCTTGCTATCTCGTTTCAATGCCAGCTTCAACTTGAGGCTAGTAAGGACGAGGTTGTGGTCGCTGCCAATATCAGCGCCAGGAAAGGACCTCGTTTGTGCTTTGTTAACGCTGGATTTGAATCGTCGAGGCAGCAAGATGAAGTCAATCTGGTTATGGACCAGGCCTCCTGGCGATTGCCATGTCACTGTTCTTGACTTCTTGTGTGGATGGAGGGTATTAGCAACGGTGAGACGGTGACTCTGTGCGAACTCTAAAAGTCGCAGGCCTCTGTCGTTTGTTTCTCCAAGGCCAAACTTGCCAGCTGTTCCTGCCCATTGTTGGTAGGCGTCAGGGCCGATCTTTGCATTCCAGTCACCGAGGACAGTCAGAATGTCTTTCTTAGGTGTTTTCTTGATGATGTTGTCCAGTTGTTCGTAAAATTCTTCTAATTCTTCATCATCATGATCTGCTGTTGGAGCGTATACTTGAATGATAGTGATGTTGTGCGGTCGGGCGGAGATGCGGATGGAGATTAGTCTGCTTGACACGGGGGTGCAGCTGATGACAGTTCCAAAAATGCGGTACCGACATCCAAAGGGTCATGTTCGAAGATTTTTAAGTAACGAATACTGAATGACGTGAAGCGAATTCTGTACTGGCTCTGTCTCTGTTTAAAAAAAAAGAAGTTTTAAGACAGGATGTACAAGTTCCTTTAAGAGTCTAGGTTAAAGGGACGTCATACAATCCTAATACGTTCATGTCTTGGTGATAAAAGATGCCATACAGGTCTACTGCATTCACGTCTCACCATCACGGGGCGAGTTAAATTTCAGAAGTGACGGCCGCTGACATGCATTTTAATTGGTCTTTGTTACAGGGTTAGTGGTTGTTTTCTAACGTGGCACTAGCATTTCAAAGGCATACAAGAACCAGGGGGAAAAAAACTATGAGCTTTAGAGAGACAAGTGCATTTAGTGGTTTATCACATTTAATGGTGTAACGCCAAAGCGGGAAATGGCTGTGTTAATCTGGCACTACCCTTGAACTGATATTATCCATCCATTTCGCGGTGCTGATACACAGTATTTATCAAGGCGTCCCAAAGTTGCCAAAAGTGATGAATGAGTGTCAGTGAGTTAATAATGTGTATTATGCTAAATGACTTCACATACTATAATAATAATAATAATAATAATAATAATAATAATAATAATAATAATAATAATAATAATAATAATAATAATAAAACTCTAATATAGCGCAACATTTTCACTAAATAGGCTCAAAGCACATTATAATTAGTTAACTTAATTAAGGGGAAAAAAGAGGTGAATACAACAAAGTACTGATGGCAAACAAATACACGCACCCACCTACCGATGCTACATGTTTGGCAGTCACTGGTTTAAATCTTAAACTCTCAGAACTAAATGACTTCCATTCTATCGATTAGAGTTTAACAGTTAAGAAGGGTGTGTGTGTGTGTGGGTGGGGGGGGGGGGGCAGTGCTAGATAATAATAATATACACATTTTCAAAGAAACTATCGACAGAAGCATTACCTGTAACGACGAGAAAAATGCCGATGCCGAAGTGTTCCTCGCGGGTCATGCCATTGTCCACACCATAGTTCAGGTGGTACGTGCTGACGTTAAGCTGTTCCGGTCCCAGCGTGCTTGTCATAATGCTAATATCCACCGTGACATCCACAGCAAGGAAGATAACCTGGGCCACACGACCAATTGATAAAATAAAATAAAATAAATAAATAAAATTATATTAAATTAAATTAAAATAAATAAATAAATCAAATAAAATTAAAATAAAAAATAAAATATAAAATAAAATAATATAAAATTAATAAAAAATAAAATTAAAAATAAAATAAAAATAAAACAAAAATAAAATAAGTTTAGGGAACCGTCAAAGTGTCTTGCCCGTCCACTCAACTCACAATAACTGAGTTTTCTCTTGTCGGGAGCTGCATTCACCTGAAAATCAACCGGTGGTGATGGTTAGATCGGGGTTTAACGTCCACGGCACCGAAATGATAATGGACGGCCCTGACGGGCGGGTTATGGGGGACAGGGAAATCTATTGTCTATGGAGTACGACCTGAACACTGATCAACTCAGGCCTCAGACTGCCCAACTGTGCCACTTTGGTTGTACAAGCCCGTCTTTTCCCCCTGGATTGCGAGTCCAGCTACCGGGACCGGGACGGGGATGCGAACCCACACCCCGGCGATTCCCTTCGCTCTCCTGCTCCGACGTTTAACCGCCTAAGATGTTTCGGACGCTGAAATGAATGGTTGGTTACTTCGGGGTTTAACGTCTACGGCACCGAGGTGATAATGTACGGCCCTGACGGGCGGGTTATGGGGGACAGGGAAATCTATTGCTTATGGAAAACGACCTGAACACTGATCAGTTCAGGCGCACTGCAACTGTGCCACTTTGATTTACCAGGACCTTTCAACGGACATGCTATTGAACAAGCCCGTCTTTTTTCCCTGGATTGTGAGTCCAGCTACCGGGGCCGCGACGGGGATTCGAACCCATGACCCGGCGATTCCCTTCGCTCTCTTGCTCCGACGCTTAACCACCTGAGCTATTTCGGACTCTTTCTGAAATGAACCTTGATTGATTGATTAGTTCCGGGTTTAACGTCCACGGCACCGAAGTGATAATGGACGGCCCTGACGGGCGGGTTATGGGGGACAGGGAAATCTATTGCCTATGGAGTACGACCTGAACACTGATCAACTCAGGCGCAAATGAACCGGCCAAAACAGGCGACATGTCAGGCGACGACGCCGATCAAATGCGCGCGCATTTCAGTACGTCCGCCCTATGACGAAACAAAGCCATTTGTCCATTTGTGTGTGTGTGTGTGTGTGTGTGTGTGTGTGTGTGTGTGTGTGTGTGTGTGTGTGTGTGTGTGTGTGTGTGTGTGAGCGTGCGTGCGTGCGTGCGTGCGTGCGTGTGTCTAGAGAAAAGCGAGATTGTTTTTGCTGTACAATAAAAATCCCGCTTTTCTATTATAAAAAAAAAAATGGACACACCGCCTATTGTCACATTACGGAAGAATACATTCCAAGTGCGCGAGAGGTCATCCGGCCGACGTCGGCCGCAGTTGGCCCGCGAACAGATGCGCGCGGGTCAACTAGGGCCGACATCAGCCCGACAGTCTTTGCTTAAACACGGTTTCTTCCAGTGAGCCATTGCGCGCTTGTCGCAGACTGCATGACTCTGCCCTGCAGTCAGCTCGAGTGATAAAGCGTTCGCCTCTCGTCCGGAAAGGGGGCAGTTGGTCAAACTTTTCTTGCGGACCTTATAACCCGTTCAATGCCGAGAATATGTGAAACTGGCACCCAGCTGCAAGAGGTATAGATCCTCATGAGCCCCCGCAGTCGCGGGGGCTCATGGGGATCTACGCCTCTTGCTGACACCACTTTGAATCCACGTCCCTGGGACATCTCGGGTTTTATAATCTTGAATTAACGAAGACTACAGAAACATAGTCTGCATCAGCTGACGCTGAAAAAGCTAATCAGTGCGCCGCCTTTGAAATCACCTTCGTGGTGGACAAAAGTCGCTATTCCCTAAAACGTTTAATGTTTTCACTGTGCCCTAGACTGTAAATCCATTTCTGTGGCAATTAAGCGAGATGAGATTTTCATTGTATTACAATGAAAATCTCTCTTTTCACACACACACAAAAAAAATGAACTTACTTTCATTTGCTTTCACAGAACAGTACATTAGTACGCCTTTGTCTATGCGTGGTGCATGATGGTTTCCTGGAGGGAACCGTGATTATAAATTGCATGAACGCCAGATTAATGGGCGCCTTTGACCTATTCCAATTTTATTCTCATTTGGAGTTGTAGTAGAGCCTTTGAGCGACAAACCTCATGAGAGATCACCTGTCATTAAAGACCATCATTTTGGTGGCTGTATCCATCTAAATGGTGGTCTTTAATGACAGGTGACTTTATTGCTTTTTCAAAACTTCTTGAGAAAGCAGTTATCTTTTCAGACAACTTATTTCTTTAAAAACGAAACAAAAATAGAAACGAAAGTGTTTACTCAAAACAGGTTCTACTTACAGAAGTGTTTAAATCTGTCGAAATCTCAAATCTCATAGAAAAGCAAAGGACACGTTGTGTGATACTCTGCTACGTAAACGGCCACGTGTGCACAATTTTTTCTTGTAGAAAGTCTGGTCAACAAAAAAAAAGAACGCGCACACGCGAAATTGAAATCTGCCCTACTTTCAGGTCGCGTGCAATGACATCATTTTGTCAGTGGCACTCTGGCGTAATCGATTGCATTATTATGTCATCATGTACGAACATTGTAACGTGATGTCAGTATTTTTCGATGCCAGACAAAATTAAAGTCAACTGCGTCAAAATCTCTGCTAAGACATGATGGCGGCAGTGTTGCTGGCTTGAAAAGTGTGCCGAAAACCAATACACATCACATTACCGCAAACAAAAAGGTGAGTACGCTTTCAATGGAAGGGAAAGGTTTATAGCCGCTCGAGTGAGATTCTCAGTCATAAACACTGGTGTAAGAATCTATATAGTGATGTTGATGTTTAAAACGAGTCTGATGCATTTTGTTTTCTTGGCGGGGAGCGGGTGGGGAGGGGGGGGGGGATTTATACGAGTATCAGTCTACACCGAGTCATTGCGGAGTTCCTTTTTGGTCCTGTTCCTTCGCGGAATCAGAGGGTAACAACTTGTATAAACTTCCTTCCTCCACTTAATCCCCTCCCGCTCCACATCCAATCTCCCCCCTCCTCACACCCACCCACCCCCACCCCTTACCCACCACACCTTCACTGTATTACCAACGTTTCCTAAAACCGTCTTTTCACTAACTACTTGTACACTAATTACCATTTCCTAGGATTCATAAAAAGTCTTCGCGTTATTGGCTAAGCTCACGCAAAGAAGATTAACACGCCAAAATAAGAAAAAGTAATGCCGAGAGGTTGATTAACTCATTTGAGACGTGCCGCCTCGGGATACGCGGCTTATGCCGCGTATCCGGAGGCGGCACGTCTCGAATGAGTTCAATTCATAAATTATCCTCCGGTTATTTATGACACACGTTCCGAGTGTCGCATGGTCAGTGCGTGAACTATTAAAGATTGAAAGATGTCATTCCTTAATGTTTATTATCCTAATATCAGAGCAAGATGAAAGTACACTGCGTAATGTCATACGTATAAGTGAACCAAGCAAGAGGAATAAAGCATCATGAGCCCCCCCCCCTCCCCCCCCCGTAGTCTGCGGGGGGGGGGGGGGGGGGCTCATGATGCTTTATTGCCTCTTGCAGATGGGTGGTGTTCGAATTTTCCCAGCATTTTAATTATTCTAATTGAAGTGTGCGTAGCACACTCATGGGATGATCGTTGATATCTGGTCACCTCATAACACCGGTAGTAGTAAATAGAAGAAGTAAGTAACTACGCAACGTTCATCCCATGCCTGTGGTGCGCAAGACATTATCAGCAGCCACAGGCTACGGCCGAGAAAAATGATTTTCAATGGGGACGGCACAGCTCAGTTCGGACTTTATCTCGAACGGTAATAGGCTCAAACCCGTGTGGGATGGGTGCCCAATCTGTGAAATCACCTTCGTGCTGAAAAAAGAAACAGTGAACTTGTCTCAAGATTTTAGTTAGTTATAATTTGTTGTTTTTGTTGTTTTGTTCACGTAGATGTGCAACACGTAGTAACAGGAGATTAACCCACAATACATCAGGCAGTTATTGGACAGTCGTTGTCTGCTATACTTTTTCAGCCATTTCACCTTCATCAGATGTTGGAAATGTTAGAATGCACGAACTCAAGGGATGGCAGCTTCAAAGGATGGCATCTAGTAAACCTCAAGCTTTGGCACGCTCCAACCAATACAAGAGAACCTTTCGGTTCTCGAGTAGTCTCGTAATGGCGGCATGTCCCTTGGCGATTGGTTGATCATTTGGGACGGCGCCATGTTTTCGCAAAAGCAAAATCTACGGGAAGTTGCTGATAATTTTTTAACAGTTGTGACGTTTAAATTATCTGTGTTACTGAATCAAGATTTAAGTGTGTTTTGTGTTAACTCACGGTAATTCACGGTAACTGACTGTATAAGCAAAACAAAAAAAGTGTGTGACATGAACTGCTCCATTTTATTTTGTTGGAATGCGTTAGAAAAAAGAAGAAGACAGAAACAGAAGGGACTCTGAAAACTCAAATAATCAGAATGAATTAAAAATAAAACACCTTTCAGTGTAATAACAGAACACACCCATATTTAATTATTAATAGCATAATAAGTTTCATCAGACGTTCAGGTTCGTTTCGCTGTCGGCGACTGTAAGTCTGCAGATCGCGACACCACAAGTATACTAATGGTCAAAACTTAAGGGCCACCCCACTTTTGTGCCAATGTTTATCGTCGCAAGTACGCTAATAAAATACAATGTTCTTTTGATCCAAATGGGTTAAAAGTGGACCTTAGACAATCCACTGTACAGGGAACAATATACAACAGTATATCAATTTCCACCAACGTGTCACATGCACGTGAAACATCGTCAGTTTTTGTGAAAAGCTGTGCGATATTGGCAAGCACACCAAAGGCAGGCAGGTGGAAAAACTCGGTAAAGTCGTGATGCACGTGCTAAAGGGGTTAGTCGTGAACACTGAGCACTTCTGTTTCGCACAATACCGGTACAGTAGGGGCATAATTGTCACTTTTCCAACCATGCTACCACGACGAAGGCTAACGCCAGTAGATCACAGCCGGGCGCTAGCATGGCTGCAGGATGGAATTTCCGGACGAGAAGTTGGGAGACGTCTTGGGGTGTCCCATTCAGTGATCCAGAGGTTGCTGGCACGATTCCAAGAAACTGGAAGGGCAGAACGACGACCTAGCTCAGGACACCCGCGCTGCACCAGCAGAAGGGAGGACAGATACCTCTGAGTGGCGGCTCTGCGCGACCGAACTGCCACGTCAACCACTCTGCGACGTCAACTGATGCAAGCTGCAAAACTTAACGTCAGCAGAAGCACAGTCTGCCGTCGTCTGCGCGAAATTGGCCTGGCTTCATGCAGAGCAGCAGTGAGAATACCCCTCACTCCAGCTCATCGCAGAGCCCGGGTTGCCAGGTGTCGTCAACATGTGAGGTGGAACAGACTACAGTGGACTCAGGTTCTGTTTACTGATGAGTCACGGTTCACCGTGTCCTTCAACGACGGCAGGGTGAGGGTCTGGAGAAGCCAGGGCGAGCGATTCACGGATGGATGCGTCCAAGAGGTGGATCGTTACGGAAGAGGCTCAGTCATGGTCTGGGCAGGCTTCAGCAGGGAAGGCAGGACTCCCCTCCATCCGAGGCACCCTGACTGGGCTGCGCTATCGGGACGAGATTGTGCAGCCCCTCATCCAGCCAGCTCTCCAAGCCATAGGCGACAATGCTGTTCTGCAGGACGATAACGCTCGACCTCATCGCGCCCGTGTGGTGGATGAGTACCTTCAGCAACGAGGCATCATGAGGATGGAGTGGCCAGCTCGTTCACCTGATCTGGCTCCCATCGAGCACCTCTGGGACGTGCTGGGGCAACGTGTAGTCAGCAACCACCCCCCACCTCAAGGCGTCCCCCAGCTGACTCAGTTCCTGCATCAAGAGTGGGAAGCAATCCCACAACATGTTCTCCGAACCCTGGTGAACTCCATGCGTCAACGCTGCATTGAATGCTTGGCTGCAAACGGTGGGTACACTCGCTACTGACTGGACAAGTCTTGTGTGACTTTTCAAATGAGGGGTGGGTGAACATTCTAACGTACTGCTGTTGTTACAATTGCATGATTTACTCAAAACATAAATGAAATTGTTACTGAATAAATTAGCAAAGTACTGACTCCAAGTATTGTTATGTTATTTGCGTGGTGTTGTCGGTGCGTCTGCTATAAAAAGTGGCCCTTAAGTTTTAACCATTAGTATACTTCCACTGGTCACGTGATGAATTTGAACCCGGAAGATCTTCTGTGTACGGGTTGGGGCGTGGCATTGCTTGGGGTGTAACAGCATCTTGTATATCGCCCTCGAGTTCAGCGGCAACTGCTGTCCGTCCGTACGCCTTGCTATCTCCGCTGGTGATTTTTAACCTTTTAGTCACAACACCCTACAGCAGGATATTGATTGACCATGATTATTCAAGGGTAGTGCCAGATTAGCTTGGCGCCTTCAGGCGCCAAGCTAATCTGGCACTATCCTTGAATTATCATGGTCGATCCACCTCTTGCAACTGATACATAGTCGTTAAGAAACACTTCCAAAATTCGGGAAATGCACCTGTGGGGCTAAACGGGTTAACCTATAACATCCTTGCCGCCGGAACTCAGAAGGCGGTATACAAAATGCTGTTACACCCCAAGCAATGGCACGCCCCAACCCGTACACAGAAGGTCTTCCGGGCTCAAGCAGTAGTGTATCAGGATGAAAACGGTTAATAGGAAAAAGAACAGAATGTTCAATCTACTGCGTCGATGAGCAGTAGAACTGAGAGCTGATAACTGAACGTGATTGTCGCTCGTACTGTGAAGAACGGCGCCCATTGCGCATTTGTTGTATTGAATCCTCGACCTATCCTTTCAGGGGCGGATCGGGGGGGGGGGGGGGCGGACCAGGGGTTACGCACCCCCTCCCCCCTTCACAAAAAATTGCTTGAAATGCTATAACAAATCCATTTTCGGGTAGTTTGCACACCCCACCCCACCCAGAGAGGTAGCTAGTCTTGACACACGCGCTTATTACCCTCAGCCCCTGCCCCCCCCCCACCCCAGTTGTTTGATATTTTGGCGAGAGTCTTCACACACACGCGCTGCCCCCCCTCTCCTCCCACTCCACCCCATGTTGTTTGATTTTTCGGCCACTGGAAGCAGGGTCTAGCGTTCGGGAGGCCTTTCGTGTCAGGTTGAACGTCAGATTGAAGTTCCCAAACAAAACGTTGGAACCCCCACCCACCCTCCCTCCGCTTCAAAGTAACTGATCCGCCCCTGCCCTGTCAAGCGACCGCTATATTCGCAAAAGGTTCTGGGCTCAGCTGCACGCACGTGAGTGAGCTTAGTCCTGCGCAAGCCATTAAAGGTCCGGGTTCAGCAATTAGTCAGTAGAGGACATCGAAAAAAATTTTTCAAAGTCCCTACCTGACACAGAAAGACTGAAAGTGCAACCCCGACAGGGCCCCGTGTGATGGGATCCCCGAGCACGCACGTTACTATAGCTGCTGTAGAGTGTCAGACGTCCTTGACGGCTGTCACAGTTCACGAAAACAGGTATACACCATCCAGCTGCCTAAGGTCACTTCCAGTTGCATCTGTCCGTGCGCGGTAACATCCAATTCCCGTGCAACTACGACTGAAAAATATCCAACTTTCATTTTGCCGCACTGGTGAAGCCCTGCACCGAGCCGCGACGTCCGCAGAGCGTCCCAAAAAGGTCCAGCGAATGGTGGCGGTAAGTCCAACATGATATGGTGTGGTCTTTTCACTTTTGTGGTACAAATATTACTTTTGTTGGTAAGTATATTTCCAACAACAACAAACACCTATGCGCGTGTAGCTGACGTCGTGTTTACAAAGGGAAGGTACTCGTAAATATGTATTATCAGGGGACACCACTCTAATGACCACTTCCTTGTCAACAACAAGAAGCCCTAGCGATCGTAATGTTATGTGTGTTCTGGTGTACAGGACACTAATTTCGGGGGAAATGATGACTGAGGAAATAACAGCAGACGACAGTGGTGAGAAGTAGGCAGAATACATCGATGAACAAGACGAAGAATAGATTGGAAATCTTAGCCTCACTGTTCGTCTCTTCTGTAGTTACTATAGGTCACTATAGTAACAGCCTGCAACTTTGTTTTTAAATTTTCTCTCCTTTATAAATAAGTGTAATAGTTTCTGGGCAATTTTCTATTACACATATTTGTGTTATATACATAATGAAATATGCGATATATTCTGAGCTCTGGTCTGATGTACATTTAGAAGTTTCCACTTTTAGTTGCGATTTGTTTTGGGGGTTTGTGTACGTGGTTGTTTTTGTGTAAATATCTTCAGAACGCCACGGCGTTTTCTAGTACAAGACCCGTGTGTGCATTACATAACTATACAAATACCAGTCATTTGATTCTTTTTCAGTGCCACATCAAATGAGCTCACAGAGCAGCAAGCAGCTAATGTGTTATTTCTGTGGATACATTTGTGAAGCTAGTTATACAAAGTGAAAGTGAAGGTGCATCAGTAATGGAACAACGCCCAATCTCATCACAATACATAACAGATAATCGCAGTGGCAAGGTAAGTTGTGAACCTAAAATGTGTGTGTGTGTGTGTGTGTGCGTGTGTGTGTGTATGCTTGGGACAAAATGTACAGCTGGCTTATATTTAGAACAAAATATACAGCTGTCTGAATATAATTAAATATACAGCTGTCTGAATATAATTAAATATACAGCTGTCTGAATAAAAAACAAAATATACCTGCAGTTGTCTGAACACAGACAAAATGTTCAGCTGTCTGAATGAAAACAAATGTACAGCTGCTCGCTGTATGAAAACAACATCAGCAATTGTCTGGATGAGAATATAATCAACAGGTCTAGGTAAGGATAAAATATACCACTATAATCAACCTAAAATATATTTGTTCACAAAATAGCAGCACATTTCAGTGTGATGAAATAGAGCAATACATGTATGTGCATAATTCATTATGAAACTCACAATCAGGTATATAAGTGGTCTATTGTAAGTTGGCTTGCCACTGATACATGTATTTCTCATATTTTCCTGAAACCACAAGCTTATGTACAGGAGAAATATGAGTGACAAAAACTTATAATATCATTCTTGTATACCAAAATATTTTATTGCGAGTTTTTCTGTGAATCATGTAAATACATGTATGTATATATTGCTCCATATCATAACACTCAAATGTGCTGCTATTTTGTGACTAAGCCATTTTTAGAAAGCCACATGCACATGCGTATGTGCACACATGCCTATTTTCTGTATTTATTTCTTGTTCAACAGGTTTTGTCCATCCATTACTGTGTTTATGGTTTGTTTCTAGACAGCAGGGCTGCCACAAGGTCAGGTGACTTGAAACTGGTGAATGCACAGACTGGCATCGATTTTCTGAAGACAGCAAGACCTGTCCGATAAGTTGTCACCGACAGAGTTCTACTGTAATCTCCTGCTACTTTCAGGTAATTATCAGTTTGGTGGCATTTGATTTTGAAGTATGGTACACCTGTGCGCTTGCACAAAATCATTTTTGTTTGTAAAAGTGTTATCACATCACACATAAAGTAGCTTATAGTGTCCTGGAAATATTGCTGTCACAACACTGTAAGTTATGATTTACATATGACTGCTACCTCCACACTGTAAGTATATTTACAAGTTGACAGTAAACATTATTATCATGGTGCCATGGTGGTTTTTCTCCCAAGTCTTCATAACAGCTAGTGCTAGCTACTGGTCAGTTTGCCACTCTGTAATGCATGTATCTTTTTTCCAGTATGAAATAGATTTGTATATTATTACTGACTTGATCGCAGCCACTGAAACATCTGGATCATTACCTTGATGAGTGGCACAAAGGCAAGCGAATTGCATAAAAGGTTTGAGTTGAGCTGTGTGTTTACATGGAGGATTATATCCTTGAGTGTATGCAGAACAAAAACACACGAAACTGTCCTGTCATCGAAATAACCTACTCAGTATAAACTGCTGCTGGTACATTTTCACTTTTGTGCTTTTTTACTTTCAGGTTTTGCTTTATCTATTATATTGGCCATCTGTTTTCAGTTTCTTTGCTGCTGCCAAAGGCTAAACACCACTTGAAACAAGGGATAAAGCCTGTTATCAACCATCACCACACATTACAAGTGTCCTTGCCAGGCATGATCAAGGTATCATATCTTATTTATGCACTTATTTTGACTTAGAGTTTAGATATGTTTCAGTCTCATCATTGAGTGTTTTGAGTGTTAGTCAAGGGGATGTATCTATGTGGCTGAAAATGAAATGGCCCAAAAAAAAACTTTCATTGGCTACAAAGGCTACACAATGCGCAACAGGCTTACCATCCTTGACTTCAACCACCAAGTATGCAAGCAGTATACCAAGATTAGCAACAGGCACTCTGTGGCATACCAGGTAGCACAGCAGAAATATGCATAGTACATGTATGTTACACACTTGTGTAATTTCTGGTACAAGTGCAGTATTGTACATGTCATTTTCAGTATCATTACAGTACATGTATTTGTATAAATATACTATTTAGGATTGTGACACTGACCATGAAAACTAATTCTTTCTTATGGCAAGTCAGGTGCAGAATTCCTGTTCATGTGCACTGTTTACAGTATGTAGTTATAACAAGGATGAAAAATGAAAGCAGACTATGCAATTTATGAAGAAGAATGTCCAAATGTATTGAAAACAAAAAATGTCCAACATTTTGCTTTTACATTCAACTTTAATACTTTCTTCTATAGAGAGTACAAAGTGCACAATATGGAGTATATATTACATGCATGTGTCCATTTATTCATGTCCCAACTCCTTGTACAAACAGATGTAAACAATCTCCATGACAGAAAGTAAATTTTAAAAGTTAATGAAAATGTTCTTTTCATTCTGTTTTTTCTCATCAAGGAATGTGCTCCGTGGCCTTGTATCCCCAATGCCTCACTGATGAGAAGCTCTCCAGTTTGTTACATTACCTACGCAGTACAGATGACAAGATTGAGCGACGAGTGGATGTGGTTTTTCAGCAGAAGTAAAGACTTGGAGGTTGGTTTCACACACATACGCAACCAGATAGTGCCCTCAGGTAGTTTAGATTGGGGCTTAGAAACTGCCATCTGATTATGGCCACCTGATAAGAGCAACAGTGTTTGCTGTTGCCAAGCCCCATATGGCTCTCATGACACAACTGAAAAAAATCTGTATGTAGAGTGTTGGTGATGTTTGATTGCTATTATAATGTGTGAATTTTATTTGCAAATGTGATGCTATAATTTTTGACGCTGCAAAATTTGACTTCGGTCTGCTTCTTACAAATATTTAGAAAAGTTGGTTCTTCTGTTAACTCGATCAGCTGGATCAAATTCAGTAGTTCTTGTTGTCCATTATTATTAGATGATTCCCACACAAACAGTAGGCCGGATTGTCTTCACTGGTCACGCGCTGATAAGGTGTCGCCTCTACTCCCACATTATAGTCACCAGGGGCTGCTCATCGGTTGAGTGCATCTTTAGTCTCCCCCAGGGAAAAGTTGGTTATGTTGGCCTGAAAACATATTCATATAATATCATGTTACTAAGCAGCATTGCAAAGCTACAATGTCTTTTATTATTAGAACAAAACTGTATAAATCGTTTGACCATCACCGAGACAAAGAAATTGTTTGTAAAAGTTATTTTGCAAATCTGTCTTGTATGGAGTTTATTGATTACACTGGCTATGATTCATTACGGTTGGTTTCATGTTGAGTAGATTATACTGGCTGATACCCGGTAGCCAAGTAAACTCCTCTAGAACAGTGTTTGCAGTACATCTTCACATGTACTAACTGACCTTTGTTCTTGTCTTGCAGCTGCCTGCTGAGAGCAAGTTGGGGCACACTGCACTGCATCAGGCTGTTTGCTGTTCCAAAGTTTCTGTGTGACATTGCTGCTAACGCCCCTGCAGTTTGGTGACATGTTTGACACTGGCCAGTCTGTTGTCTCTTCACTGGTTGGACCTGTCCATGAAGGCTGTCTGTCTGCTGTGGAATCATGGCAATATTAGCATTTTGGTGGATAGCAAAATGTAGCATATGATGATAGAACTATATTGCCATATGTAACAATACATTAGGAAATCGTTGCGGTATATATATATCGAGGGCTGACTGCTAGAACTCCGTAACTCGATTTTTTTCGATTTTGAGATTTTGTACTTTTCTGATAGATTTCCGCAATCTCTTTCACCCTGTAACATCATTTTTAAGGAAAGTTAATTTTTCAGCGAGTTATTAATTAGAGATTAAGCCAATTATCTTTTTGCAGGCATCCATGGAACAGCCAAAACTGAGTAACTTCAGATACGAACTTATAGCCTGCTGTTTTTTCTTTGGCCATCTGAATGTTTGGCTGCTAGATGTCAGTATCTCGCGATAATAACTTCTAGCACGACCGGCCGACAAAACGTTTGCCGTGAAAGGCGGGTGCTAGAAGAAAGCATCTAAAGTTACTGAGATATAGTACGGTCAAATTTTGTTCTATTTTATCCGGGAGGAAGGCAGAAACTCATTAACTTCACTATGCGAACTTGTAGCATGCACATTCTCCAGACGATATCAGGCGCCAGGTGTTAAAATATACTTATCTCGCCACCAGTCCTGTTTATAATGGTAGGGGTTTTGTATGCATGCATTCAGTCAACCCCTTGGCTGCCGAGCGACATAAAACCACATACCCAAACTGATGAAAGATGTATGGATCCTTATGAACCCCTGCATTTGCGGGGGCTCATGAGGATCTATGCCACTTGCTTGCCCAATTCATAGATCTAACTTCTTGGTTCAGACTGAACATTCTCCGTGTGCTCTGACAGTCAAGGGATTAAACATGACCGTGGGAATATACTACTTTACTTGGTCTCATCCTGCTTCACCCTTGAGTATTCTGCCGACTGTCTGGAATTTAAGGAAAACGCACTTCGCCACACAACCTCCGAAGTAAGAACATTGTTTTTGCGCTTGCCAAGTTTTCTTTCACATCAACTTGTGAGGTAATTCTCTCTCTCTCTCTCTCTCTCTCTCTCTCTCTCTCTCTCTCTCTCTCTCCGACAAAACAACAACAACAATGATAGTTTGTAACACTGATCTTTAAAGGAACATTATCATTGGTAAAATTTCTGGGCGTTTTTTTAGTTCCACTTTCCTATATGGAAAAACGCACTCTAGATGCAAGTCCTACTGGGCATACTGAGAGAAGCAATCAAAATGTGTTTTATTAACAACGGTGCATTTGGAAAGAGAAACTCACTAAACATCAATAGTGATTTTGTTTAATTACTATTTTCAGCCCTGGGGGTCCTAAATGGCTGATAGAATCAGCATGTGGGATGAGCTGGCTGATGGTGAAATGGTGCCGCCAAGCGAAGATGATGTTGAGGATGAACCTTTGTCAGCTCTTCGGACAAGACAGCAAAGAGACAGTCTGTCTGACGAGGAGCCTCCCATCAATGCAATTAAAAGAAAAAAAACTAAATGAAACGGCAATGAGAGACAAAAGGAGTTGCTGATCCACCAGACAGTTCTTCTTTAGCAAAGGTTCTGACGACTCGCTACAGTGCCAAATTACCTGTTTCTGATGCCAAGAAAAATGATCTACTGTCCCTGTGTTGATCAGGTGTGATTCCCGAGGAGCATCATGCCTTTTTCGAGAGGTTGCCAACTGTTGCCGGCAAGACTGATCGCCTTGACGAGCTGGACATTGAGGACGATGATGGTGAAGAAACAGACTAAACTTTCAGTGAATGGGTTTGCATCTGTGTGCGACTTTTGCTGCGATCAGCAGGTTGGACTTTCTTTTGGGAGTCAGTGACAGGTAAACATTTTGTGTAGGACTATCTGTGAACGGATGTGACCTTTTATTGACACTTGTGTTTCTGGACTTTGTTTTCATGGCGAACACACAGCTGGTGAGTACCTACCATTCTGCCAAATTTCCTTTTGTATTTCTTCTTTCACATCTAGTATTCCCGGTATTACCTTCACTGTTGTCAGTTAACCCAAGTGTGCAACATCTCACATTAATCTCAGTAATTTAGTAATGGGATCCAACAGAGTTGCGAAGTTCTTTGCACAATGTGAAACCGTATTGTGTGCCATTGTGTCATGCTAAAAAGCAGTAAAGAGGGTTGCTGACTTCTGATCATCAACTTTACCTGACAAATGTTGTGCAAAGGTACAGACCAGAATACCGTATGTCAAGTTACGCACTTTTGAGCTGTAACACAAGGTTATTGTGTATGTAATTTTGCCGTGCTACATGTGCGTATTTCAAAATGCTGACTTGTTGCGCCCTTAAGTTCAGAAATGCCGTTCTATAACTGCGTGCTATAATTCCGTATCGACTGTTAGAGACTTCTAGCAGCCAAGTATTCACCAATCCTCTTAGACTTCAGCCGTGCTAAATGTCAGTACCTCACGTTACTGATGTCTAGCAGCCAAAATCTGGGGCAAATACAGAATGAAAATGCAGCTAGAACAAAGTATGTCAGTTCATGCAGAAAAAATATTTCTAAAATAAAGACCATGTATGTAACTGTATTTTGTGTGCTCGTTCTATGTTTATTAAACATTGATGATGTCTGTTGCCAAAGATTAAGATGGCTGAATAAAAACTGCCGTTTGGAGAACTGTGTAAACTTTCATTTCGCGTTTTCTCAAAAAGTGTGAAAACTGAGTTACGAAGTTCTAGCAGTCAGCCCTCGATATATATATATATATATATATATATATATATATATATATATATATATATATATATATATATATATATATATATATATATGCCTGCATGTGTACCCGCCCCCTCCAGCCCCCCCCCCCCCCCCCCTCTCCCTCACTTACCAAAACACAGAGACCAAGTTTGAATGACAGCATCATAAGCAAAATATACCATGCATACAATTCAATGACATCACTGAAATTGTTTCTTTATAATTAAAATGGTTGTCTCTGTTCTGTTTGTGTTTTTGCCTCTTGTATTATTACAGTTATATATGGTGCAGGAAGTAAAAGTGTACATGCATGTTGTTCTGTAAAGAAGAACCCTATGAGGAAAGAACGTCGCTTAGAAATGACAGTTACAACACAATTTATTACTAGATAATATGAATATAATTGTGTTGTAGCTGTCTTTTCTAAGCGTCTTTCTTTTTTTCGTTGAGTTCGTCTCTGCATTACACACGCTTCGCAGTCACCATTTTGATCTGGACTATGTGGTTCTGTAGGGTACATAGACTACTTGGTCTTGTTGAGGATAGACATACTCATTTCATTAAAAAAAAATCAGCTGTATTTTTAGGAATTATGACAATCATGGTCATTGTGTTTTATTTATGTATACACTTATTGATGTAAACCTGCCTGTCCCGGATTGGCCTCCGCAGCCACAAAATGCCTGCAGACGACGTGGGCAAGCCCTATAGAATCTTCGTTCGTGAAGTCAAGCCAAGAGACACTTATTGATGTATTTGACGATTTTGGTAAACTCATAAGAGAAGCCTCACAATGAAAGGCATTTTTAACAGTTTCACTCAGTACAGATATAAACAAATAAACCATACGTTGAAGTGTATTTGAAAACAATGTTTTTGTCACAAAATGAAGATCAAGTGAGATATACCTCTTGACGTTGTGAACTGATATATTTCCTTGATATTTATTTTTGCGGGTTGAGTCATTTCAGTTTTCTGATAGAGAACATTGCTATATGGAGTGATCAGAAATAAATCCCACATGGTTTGCTGTCAGTGCAAACATAGATAAACTATGAATGACATATATTGTGGTTAGAATACCAATTACATAATATATATATATATATATATATATATATATATATATATATATATATATATATATATATATATATATATATATATATCTGTTTCCTAACATTTATTTCATATCTCATAACCATAGCACGAGGTGAAAGAAACCTAATGCTCCAGCCGAAGGGGTGCATGCCTGCATGCCAGCTTGCTTTCATCTGCTTCCTTAAGTCAATCGGGGGGGGGGGGGGGGGGGGGGGGGGGGAAGAATTCGCACAACCCCCCAAAATGGAAAAATTAGTAACATTTAAATTAATTTGGGTCGAGGGCATAAAAAGAAATAATTATATGGTCTTGTCAAAAAAATGTATACATTATTGGTATGGCGAAGGTCGGAGCCATCTGCTGCGGCCCTGTATCTAATTATTTTGAAACTTGCCTCTCGTTTGCTCATGCACCCTTTAGCTTGTAGTTGGTGTATCGGTGTTTGCTGTCAGGCACCTGCATGAGGTATGCATTGGGCAGGGTGCATTGCGTGTGCATAGACAGCAGTTGGTCTGGGGAGAAAATATTATCACTGAACTCATCAAGTTTGCAGACAGTAATTATCTTTTGTGATAAAAAAAAAACAAAAAAAAAAAAAAACAAGATGAGAAGTAATCGACAAATCAAAATATTACCTAGTGCTTAGATTCTTATAATGGAATCTAATTTTATGTCAGTGTAACACACACGAACAGCCACAATCACATCAATGGGTGACAGTCTTCACTCCTAGAAGCTGATTCAGCTTTTCAAAATCCCGAAAAGCTGAATTTCAGCTGTTTGGTTCAGACAGAACAGGCCTTCAGCCAGCCTGTTCCAAATGCAAAAGTCATACATTCTCATGAGCCCCTGCATCCGCAGGAGCTCATGGGAATGTATATCGCTTGCTGGCCATGGATTTATGGGGCATATTTATGTCCCGTTTACATTCATTTCATATTCTCGCACTGTCACCCATGAACATCACATCGTTGCATGATGACCTGTAAATTATCTCCCAGGCTTTTGTGAAAAATAAAATCGTTTTGAGGTGGGCGTTTCCGCGTTGCGCGTTGCTTAGCACGGGAGTGCTGTCCCTTACACAAACATCTAGTAGCTTCCCTTCGTAAAAGTGGCGACTACCATAAAGACTTGTTGTTTGCAAACACTTTCGAGGAAACCTTGTTTTGGATAAATGCGAGGACATAAGAAATGAGAAGACCACGATATAGCATGTTCGACGTACCGTCACCATTCCCTGGGCCATTTTTGGACGCTGTGCGGGACGTTGCTCAGTGCTTCCCAGTACCGACCCAGAAGTGAAAGTTGGATAGTCATCCGTTTCGTCGTTGTTGCACGAGAATTGTGGGTGTTACCGTGTACGGACAGATGCAACTGGAAGTGACCTTTGGCAGCTGAGTGGCGTATACCTGTTTGCGTGAACTGTGACAGCCGTCAAGGACGTCTAACGCTCTACAGCAGCTATAGTAACGTGAATGTTCGGGGATCCCATCTGACGAGGCCCTGTCAGGGTTGCACTTTTAAAGTCAGGTAGGGACTTCGAAATTTTTTTTCGCTGGCCTCAACTGACTAATTGCTGAACCAGGACCTTTAAGCAAGGGTGCTCCCCTATTGCGAAGCAGTGACATGTGCAGGATTTAAGCCGTTCAGTGCCAACTGACGCAGACTGTGTTTCTGCACTCTTCGTTATTTCAGCAGCACACATACCAAGGGGAATTACTCAGCACTGGACATACAAACGGTTACATCCCCTGTCCCCTCCTGTCAGGCACCCAATCGCCAGCCCACCAAAAAAAAAAAATAAAAAAAAAAATAAATAAATAAAAATCCGCAGGTAAATAACAAGACGATCATATAATCCCTGAATAGGAACGGGCAGGGGATCTAACCGGTTGTATGTCAAGTGGTTAGAAATTCCCCTTGGTATGTGGATTATGAGCGACTTGGCTCACTGCTGCTACCGCTAGCGTGGCGTAAACACAGTAGGGGGTAAACCCGACATTCTCAGTGTTTTAGTTGATCCCCGTCCGTGCACATTATCTTTGGTCCTCGTGACATACTGCATGCCACGGGTATGTCGTTTTTCTGTTCACAGGCTTTCGTTTTCATCTGGTATATCGCACAGTAGGATTAGTTAATGACTGTGGCTTACTGCGCTTAGCGTGTCCGGATTCTATGTCATCCAATCGGGTACCGAGTTTAGGAGCGATATACCTGCGGCCTGTAGTGTAGCGCGAGTACAGCTGTGCACACAAACAGCTATCACCGAAGACACCGAGAATAGTGACTTTTCCCCTTATAAGAGCAGCGACACCACACGGCAGCAGGAGAAGACAATTTCAGCTAAGTCGACCATTCTACCGGCACTAGCCTCACGTATCTGGTCTGTGAGTATTCGTTAATTCAAGAACCCCCCCCCCCCCCAAAAAAAAAAACAAAAAAAAAAAAAAAAAAAATAAATAAATAAATAAATAAATAAATAAATAAATAAATAAATTAAAAAAAAATAACTGGATGTCCCGGAAATCATGGATTCGAAGTGGCGTCAGCAAAAGGCATAGATCCTCATAAGTCCCCGCAACTGCGGGGGCTCATGAGGATATATACCTCATGCAGTTGGTTGGAGTTCAAATTGTCTCGCCTCTGAACTGGTCGAGCTCTCTCGTGCAACTGGCCCATGAGCTTTACCTCGTCAGTTTGCAAGGTGGAGTGGCTGTTTTTCCAAGACGCTACCCAGTGTGCGACGACCATCGGGCCGACGTCGGCCCGATTGCCTTTTGCACATTGGATATGTCTCATATTACGACAGCAAGGGGCTTGACAATATAAATATTATCAGTACCTGAATAAGGAACTTGTGCGAATCTACACACCCGTCTGTTTAATAACTGTTCAATAACTTCCTCATACATCTCCTTCCATCTGCAAGGCATAGATCCTCATAAGCCCATGCTGTCGCAGGGGCTTATGAGGATCTATGCCTCTTGTAGACGGAAGGGGTACTCTTCAGGAGCCAATGCGAATCTATGCCTCATTCCGCTGTAGATTCTTCATTACGTAGATTCTTCATAGCTGAAAGTACCATTACCGCGCATAAATCTGAAGACTCATTTCAGCACCATTTGTGTTTGTTATGCCCTGTGGACACACCTAATGAACTTTGACAGCAGTTTGGACACGCAGCGAAAGCACAGGCATAATAGCACTTATTTATTCTGCCCTGCCGTTAGCGTGTGAATCTATTTTTAGCTGTCTCTCGTTCTGAAAGCGTGATGGTATTTATAGAACGGAGTGGAGTCCTTGTCAGGTTACTTGACATTAAGACGACGTGTGCTGAACTGGATTCTCCTGTGTCTAAATGAACCATTACTACGCCTGTGTGTAGCGTTTCGTAACCGTTTGTTACAGAAGTGTATCTTTGAACAGTTACGGCGGTAGTGGGCCTTCAAATTCCCCCAGGAAATGACATTTGTCGATAATGTTGGCCTCTCGCTGTGCCGCATGCGGGCAAATAATGTGCCAGGTGTCCCAACGCGCACCTATAACCTTTTAACTCATTCCGCCCGACCGCCGTGTTTCCCAAGTTTTGGAGGCGTCATCTAATGACTATGCACCAGTTGCAGGAGATGGATCGACCATAATAATTCAAAGGGAGTGCCAGATTAGCTTGGCGCCGACAGGCGCCAAGCTAACCTGGCACTACCCTTGAATTATCATGGTCGACCCATCTCCTGCTGTAGTGCGTCGGGGCTGAATGGGTTAACCGACGGAGACACCCCGGATTCGGACTGACATACACTAATGGAAGTTATGGGAGGGTCGAGGCCCGCCGGTAAAGTTAACGACAAGCCAAGACTAACCTGGCACTACCCTTGAATTATCGTGTCCATCTCCTGCTGTGGGGCATCGGGGCGGAATGGGTTAACTGACAGAGACACGCCGGATTCGGAACTGACATACACGACAGTGAACAATGAACAATGAACCTTTATTTTCCAACGGTAGAAGTTATTGGTAACAGGACCAGTTTTCAAACTTGCCGTTGCTACATCTACTTCATAAATGACAGACATGTAAACATAGACATACCACACGCTGACGCATGCATGCACTCGCTCACGCACGTACGCCCGCACATACGCACGCACACGCACACTCACACACACACACGCACTCCGGTACGCACGCATGCCCACCACACCTCATGTATGCACGCACACACACACACACACACACACACACACACACACACACACACACACACACACACACACGCACACACATGCACACCGCAATTACGCATGCACGCACGCACACACACTCACACACACAAACACAAACTTACACACACACAAACTTACACACACACAAACTTACACACACACGCACTTAGACACACACGCACACATACACACACACGCTCTCTGACACGCACTCCAGACATACATACGCGCATAACGTCGCGTACGCACAAAAATATAAAATGAGTAAAATTGCAACATTACTGCGACAAGTCAAGACTGACATACACGACTGGAAGTTAAGGGTGGGTCGAGGCCCGCCGGTAGAGTTAACGACAAGTCAAGACTAACCTGGCACTACCCTTGAATTATCATGGTCGACCCATCTCCGGCTGATTCTCGCTCGTACTATGAAGAACGGCGCCCACTGCGTATTTGTTGTATTGAATCCTCGACCTATCCCTTCAGGCGCGGATCGGGGGGTCCAGGGGTTCCGCACCCCCTCCCCCCCCCCCCTCACGGAGACACGCCGGATTTGGAACCGACATAGACGAATGGAAGTTAAGAGAGGGTCGAGGCCCGCCGGTAAAGTTAACGGCAAGCCAAGACCAGACATTGAGAGGATCACGTCCGAATGTCCGCAGGCTGATGGAGACGATACACATTACTGAGTGAAGGGGAGCGGGATGGGGGGGTGGGGGGGGGAGGACGGGGAAGGGGGAAGGGGGGGGGGGGTCGAGGCCGTCCGCTAAAGTTTGCGACACGGCAGGGTCAGTCTTTGTGAGAATCATGGTGGTGGTGGTGTGTGTGTGTGTGTGTGTGGGGGGGGGGGGGGGGGCGGGCAGGGTAATCCATTCATTATCTCATTGACTGCTACTGACGAAACCGTTTGACAGAAAAAGACGCGACGGCGTAATTACGTGTTTTTTTCCTCTGGTCAAGTCGGCATGACAAAACAACGCCAAAAACTGATGTCTTAACGCATTTGGATAAACTAGTTACATAAGAGAAAATAAATAACCATTCGATTGGCAACTGTTGTATAAGGGAAGATACAAATAACTAAGCACAAAAACTGGTGCTCCCCGGACATTAATAAGCTGTATAATCTGCAGAAGGCTCATGAGGATCTATGCGTCTTCGAGACGTTTGAAGTGTTGTCTATGCTTATGATCCAAGCTGGCTATCCGCCGTGATTTCGCTCTCGTTCGTTGTTGGGAGTCGTTCGTTGTTGGGAGTCGTTCGTTGTTGGGAGTCGTTCGTTGTTGGGAGTCGTTCGTTGTTGGGAGTCGTTCGTTGTTGGGAGTCGTTCGTTGTTGGGAGTCGTTCGTTGTTGGGAGTCGTTCGTTGCAAAAGAAATCTCGCTATTGCCAGGAACACAACCAGCACCAATGAAAATGCAAGACGCACAGATGTGTGTCTAGTATCTCGCAGGCCCCATTTGTCTCATTGTCCCTCAGGGGTTGTCAGTCTGCGATGGGCTCGGTCGAGCTCTCTGGCCGTGAAGGGACTGAACCGATTCATCAGCAGGTGATCAGACAAGCACAGCTTTAACGGAACCGACTTGAGCTGACTTAATGGATGTTAAAGAATCGGCCGGAAGCGAAAGTCGTTCAGCTTTACTCCAGTCATTACCCGCGGTGGCACGCCCGGTCACAAGCGCATTTGTGTACTGACGAGCAAAAGAAATGCGACATTTTTGGAATCATCGGAAACACTGAAGTGTTTCCGATGGTTCCAAAAATGTCGCATTTCTTTTGATCGTCAGTATACCTGGCCAGTACACAGAACCGTAAACGTCCTCGGTACAAGCTCGATAATGCATACATGTACAATAAAGCGGTGACAAAGGAGGTCAAACTTAGTTCACACCGGAAAATTACAGAACAGCGCACGTGAAATCGGCAGCAAGGCATTTGAGACTGAAAGGGCGCCGAACATGCTATGACTTCTACCTAAGAAAACTGACCTCTAAATGACCCCAACTCTCCCTTTTCTTGAGGGGACAAAACTCGTCATGCGAATGTTTAAAACTATTTAGTTGCTACAGCGGGTCTTCTTAATATGTACGGAAAAGGAAGAGTTGGGTTCGTTCAAAGCTGAATTTGTGTTACGTTTGTGGTTGTGTTATTATTTTGAGAGAATGTGTGTGTGTTGATCATAGGAAAGATCCGATATTCATTTGAGGTATTTTGGGTAAGAATTACGTACCTTTTTCATTTTCCTTTGCCTGGAGAATTGCGATCGATTTCTGTGTAGCTAGAATGTTGCATAATATTTTCGTTACTTTGTTGACATCCAACCTCGTTTGACCTAGAGCGTTCTCGAAACGGCGCGATTATTCTAGTGACCTCATATATGACGTAAAGGTTGTTGGCTACATTTCGTAAATTGTATCGAATGCACCTAGATGTTGGTCGAAAGCTGTAGTTATTTCTAGAGTGTTCTTTTTAATGGATATTAATAAGTTTTGGTTACGATTTATTTTCTGATTGGTTGTGTTGTGTGAATTTGCTGGATTGTTCTGCAAATCTGTAGTGGCTGTTAGCGAATTACGTGGGTACATTGAAGAGAGACGCAGTGTGTCAAAAGTGTTGATGCATTGTAGAGGAGACAGTGTATCAGTGTTGGTGCATTTGTGGATGCATTATGCGGAGATTGCATCGCTGCAATAAAATATTGTTGGAACTGTTACTCCAGTGTGGTCTACAACCTTGTGCCACGTGTGACAAGTTTCAGCTTGATTGACGTTTCTTTGCAAGAACCCTAGAACCCTGCTTGCGTGCGTCTGGTGTGATTGCACCAAACTACGACTGTGACTACCACGCAACAATCTGCTCATGGTGAAATTCGTAGAATATTTGGCATTTGTGTGTCAGCCTTTGTCTCTGCACTCAGTACATTAAACGCATTCCATGAGGTCAGTGAAATCAAAGAGTCACTGACTTGAAAACCAGTCATGCGCAATATTTGATTATCTTTGATGAATGCAACTTTAGGGTTGCATTACAGTCCCTTCTCGGTCCTTTCACGGATCTGTGCGCTACTTTAGATTCTTGGCAGTTAAGAATCCTTAACTCATTCAGCCCGACGCGCGTATTTCCCAAATTTTGGAGGCGTCATCTAACGACTATGCACCTGTTGCGGGAGATGGATCGACCATGATAATTCAAGGGTAGTGCCAGATTAGCTTGGAGCCGACAGTAGTTTATATCGCTTCACTGCGGGGGTAAAAATGAACCCCCACCAACCAACTGCGAGAGGTATAGATCCTCATGAGCCCCCGCAGTTGCGGGGGCTCATGAGGATCTATGCATCTTGCTCAAACCACTTTGCATCAGTGTTCCTTTGACAGCTGGGGATCTTGGACATTCAATTTACAATGATTTCAAACACAGTCAGCGCCCACTAACAGCGAAGCGGGCTGAGAAGAGATTAACGCTAAGAGAAAACAGTTGGCTATCTTGGTACTTAGCTCCTTGCTTTTCTATTTCTAACTAATTAACTCACTCACTCACTAATGAACGTCAAAGCCAGTCGCCATTGAATTTCTTTCTTATATTGAAACTGCTGTCCAGTCGTCATCGTCATCATCATAACAATAAAAATAATAAAACTAAATGAAAAGAAAAGGGGAGACTGCCAGTGCTAATATTTTAGGAAGGTTACAAAGTAAGGCCTCGGCCTACTTTACTTTGTAACCTTCCAATAAAACTAAATTGTTTGCAGTGAGACGGTATGACACGAGTCGTGATAGAGGAACGTCGAGTGCAGTCGGCTGCCAGTGCACTGATGGACCCATACACGCCTGACATGACGCTCCATGAGTAAGGAAGTATAGATTTCTGACAGAACAAGTGCAGCTGGCCGCTGTCAGCACGAGCCCCTGCATATGCAGCTGGTCGTAAGTCTCTATGCCTCTCGCAGACTACAGGAGCTGAGGGAGGACTCAATTTTGACATTTCACGAAAACTCCTCATTTCCGATAAGAATCCCAGCGCGCAAAGGCCATCGGGAATCAATCTGATGAAGGTAGCAGACCCTTAACCCCCCCCCTCCCCTCCTCTGCGATATTTTTGGGGAATTTTTTCCTCATGATTATTATTTCAAGACTATTATTGGAGGAAATATTAGTGCGAACAAAAAATTTTAAGATTTTGATTATTTTTATGTTTGATTTTTACTAGGTTGGACTGTTCTCTCCACCTCCTCACCACCATCCCGTTATTTGATTGTATGTAGGCTGAAAGTAACATGTCAGGCACACTGCCTAACCCCCCCCCCCCACACACACACACACCCTCCCTCCCCCCCACCCCCTTGAAACAATATCTGCCTTCGCAACTGCTTCTGATGCTACCTCTCGGCGGAAGTGACGCGTAACTACGTATCTTTTCCACTGAGTGGTATCCTCAGCAGCGGTCAAAGGGTTAAGGCACCTACATAAATGGTGCAGTGCTGGTCTGTGACTTTTGACCTAACGGTCTATAGTCTTAACCCTTTTAGCGCCAAAACCCTACAGCAGGAGATTGATTGACCATGATAATTCAAGGGTAGTGCCAGATTAGCACTACCCTTGAATTATCATGGTCAATCCACCTCCTGCAAGTGGTACACAGTCGTTAAGTAACACTTCCACAATTCGGGAAATGCGCACATGGCGCAAAATGGGTTAAGGTCGGAAAACCGCAAACCAGCACAGACATGCGCAAACACGGTGAGGTTTTGTTTGCTACGAACGACTCCTAACAAGAAACGAGAGCGAACGGTCACGGCGGATGACTAGTTCTGCCATAAAGCATCGACTACACTGCAAACATCTCCAAGAGACATAGATCCTCATGAGCCCGGAGGGCTCATGAGGATCTATGTCCGGGCTCATGAGGATCTATGCCTCTTGGAGATCTTTGCAGCGCGATCGATGCTTAATGGCACACGCTGATTGCAATCGAAACCTCACCGCTCGCGCCAGCGAAACTCCTGCATTCCTCTTCATCTAGATACGGCCAGTAAGTCACTGAGCGCTTCTGGTGCAGATAGGGCATGTATGCAAGACCGTATTCATGATCTAGCTCATCGAGGGTTACAAATGCATTATGCTTTCTCCGCGCATGAAATGTCACGTGGGGAGGCTATTCCGGCTCCCTCGGGCGGCATTGGACCCAATCAGTGCGCGTACAAATTATTGCATGTGCGCAATAAATTAACTCTTTGCGTTTTGTCGAGGTGATTCCAAAACGCGCTACCGACAGCCAAAGGGTTAATATGTCCGCGCACCGATTAAACAGTTGTCAGTATAAAGGCTGCCGTGAAAGTGTACTTCATTAGGCCTGCTGTCTGTCATCGCGGAAAAGAACGATGCATCGAAAGCACAGGTAAGATATCTGCCGCCCAACATCTGCGGGAGGCATAGGTCCTCACAAGCCCCCGCGCTGCAGGGGAGCTCATGAGAATCTATACCTCTTGCTGCCCTCATTTACCCCTGTTATGCTTAGGCAGGATGCGGCGTATGCTCGGTTTCTCATCGTGTTACGCAAGCGACAATGACTCGTGACCCCCGTGGCACGTTCAAGAAAGTGACAAAAACGTTAGCTTTTCATCCCTACGTCACACGACCAAATACTTTAACGCAAACTGTACTACAAAAACGGGGAAGTGGCGCAGTGGTTAAGGCGTCTGCCTCCAATGCCAAAGGTGCGAGGTTCGATACCGGGTTCCGGCGTTGGATTTTTCTCCTCTGGTGTCACCGTCTGGGCAGTGGGCAGATGTTCACATCTGCACGGGACATAGACGACCCCGGCCCCCACGAGTCCCCTGCTGCCTTGCAGGCCTGGCCGCTTGGCTGCGGAAAGGCTAAGGGAGGAAACCCCTGACATCAAAGCCCCCGTGTCTCCGGGGAAGGCTTTTGAGCCAGAGACTAAGACAAGGACAGTCTCATATAAAACCTACGACCCGAGGACCTCGATGCCACCGTCCCAGCTTGCTAGGCCATGGCAAACGAACCAAGGGTTTAAAGGGTGGGGGCCAGTACTGCGCACACTGCACTCCACCAAAAAGCTCCACCGCGCAGGCTTTAGGAAACGCCCACGGACTATGACACTGAACTTTCCAAGTCCTGTAGCGATGGGCAAGGGGCAAAACGGCAGGTGAAAGATGTCACTGGAAGCCGCAGTCTCAAACCTGCATGCAGGCGGTTCAGGATATTGGTCGCCTGATGTTGACCTGGGGATGACAACGTCACTCGGCACACCCTGAACGACCAAGCAGCCTTCTCTAGGGACAGCACTGCTTGCTCCACACGGAGAGGGGCCTAGAAAAGGTGGCCTAACCAAAGCTCATCCCCTCGTAACCCCAGTTGGCTAGCCGCGGTCAACGGGCATCTTCTCATGCGGTCAGAAAACAAGAAAAAACAATGGATCCACTTTCATGACGACCACGACCGGACTCAACGTAGCATGCTGGAACATCCGAACCATGCTCGACACAGCAGACAGCGGACGCCCTGAACGTCGCTCCGCCCTCATTGCCCATGAATTGCGGAGGTTAAACATCGACATCGCCGCGCTCAGCGAAGTACGCCTCCCGGAGGAAGGCAGCCTCCAAGAACTTGGCGCTGGCTACACCCTCTACTGGTCAGGCAGGCCTGCATCAGAAAGACGGCTCTCAGGCGTGGGCTTCATGGTGAAGACCCCCATTGCGACTAAGTTGGAAAACCTACCAACGGGTCACTCCGACCGCATCATGTCCATGCGCCTCCCACTGAGACACCAGCAACATGTCACCCTTCTCAGTGTGTACTCCCCAACCCTCCTGGCAGAGCCTGCAGAAAAAGACAAGTTCTACTCTGACCTGCGCAGCCTCCTGCAGAGCACCCCTGCAGACGACAAAGTCATCATCCTTGGCGACTTCAACGCCAGAGTGGGCCAAGACTCTGAAGCTTGGAAAGGAGTCCTCGGCAAGCATGGCGTTGGGAACTGCAATGACAATGGTCGCCTACTGTTGGAGCTCTGTGCAGAGCAGCAACTTGTCATCACCAACACCACTTTCCAGCAAAAGGACAGTCGAAAGACCACCTGGATGCATCCTCGCTCCAAGCACTGGCACCTTATCGACTATGTCCTAGTGCGTCAGAGGGACCGCAGTGACGTCCTCCTCACCAGAGTGATGCCCAGCGCAGAGTGCCACACTGACCACCGCCTTGTTCGCTGCAAACTCAGGCTCCGCCTCAAGCTGAAACCCAAGAAAGGCGGCCCTCCCAAGAAAAAGCTTGATGTTGCCAGCCTTCAGCGTGACGACAAGAAAGCTGCCCTTCAGGCCGATTTACAGCGCATGCTCAAAGACACAGTTGATCCAGCAGACTCCTCTCCTGAAACACTCTGGGAACAACTGAAAACTGCTATTGTAAAATCCTCTGTGGAAGTCTTGGGCTTTGCTAGAAAGAGGAACAAAGACTGGTTTGACGAAAACGACGTAGAGATCCAGGAACTTCTAGCAGAAAAAAGAGCCGCCCACCAGGCCCACCTAGCCCAGCCTTCCTGCCCTGTGAAGAAGTCTGCCTTCCGCCTCATCTGCAGCAGTCTCCAGCTCAAGCTTAGAGAGCTCCAGAACGAGTGGTGGTCCAGACTCGCACAGAGGACCCAGCTCTGCGCTGACAACGGTGACTACAGGGGCTTCTACGAAGCACTGAAAGCAGTGTATGGCTCTAGGCACCTGGTACAAAGTCCCCTGCGAAGCGCTGATGGACAGGCACTCCTCACAGATAATACCTCCATCTTGAACCGCTGGTCGGAATACTTTCAGGACCTCTTCGGCGCTGAACGCACTGTTCAAGAAACAGTCATCCTCCAAATCCCACACCTTCCACTAAAGGTTGAATTGGACGAACCGCCCACCGCCGAAGAGACCCTAACAGCCATCCACCAGCTCAAGAGTGGCAAAGCAGCAGGCATTGACGGAATCCCGCCAGAGATCTGGAAACATGGAGGCCCAGCACTGCACAACAAGCTCCACGACCTCTTTCTCTGCTGCTGGGAAAAAGGAACACTACCAAAGGATCTCCGTGATGCAGTCATCATCACCCTGTACAAGAACAAAGGAGAGAAGTCTGCCTGCTCTAATTATCGTGGAATTACACTGCTGTCCATTGCCGGGAAAATTCTCGCAAGGTTGCTCCTGAATCGGCTGGTACCTGCCATCGCTGAAGACCACCTCCCAGAGGGTCAGTGTGGCTTCAGAGCCAACAGGAGTACCACCGACATGGTCTTTGTGCTGAGACAGCTTCAGGAGAAGTGCCGCGAGCAGAACAAAGGGCTGTACGTAACGTTTGTCGACCTAACAAAAGCGTTTGACACTGTGAGCAGGCAAGGTATGTGGCAGATCCTGGAGCGACTAGGTTGTCCCCCAAAGTTCCTCAACATGATCGTCCAGCTCCACGAGGACCAGCAAGGCCAGGTCAGACTAAACAGTGACCTCTCAGAACCATTCCCCATTCACAACGGCGTGAAGCAAGGCTGCGTGCTGGCACCGACCCTCTTCACCATCTTCTTCAGCATGATGTTGAAGCAGGCCACAGTGGACCTCGACGATGACGACGCAGTGTACATCAGGTATCGTCTCGATGGCAGCCTGTTCAACCTCAGACGACTGCAGGCCCACACGAAAACCCTAGACCAACTGATTCGTGAGCTGCTCTTCGCTGATGACGCTGCCCTCGTTGCACACACAGAGAGAGCCTTGCAGCGCATTACGTCCTGCTTCGCAGATGCTGCCCAGCTCTTTGGACTTGAGGTCAGTCTGAAAAAGACAGAGGTCCTTCATCAGCCGGCACCCAAGGAAGAGCATCGCCCTCCCCACATCACCATCGGCGAGTCCGAACTGAAGTCTGTACACCAGTTTACCTACCTTGGCTGCATCATCACGTCAGACGCCAAGCTGGACAAGGAGCTGGACAACAGGCTGGCAAAAGCGAACAGTGCTTTCGGGCGACTATTCAAGCGGGTGTGGCACAATCAACAGCTGAAAAAAGGCACCAAGATCAGCGTGTACAGAGCTGTCGTCCTCACCACCCTGCTGTACGGTTCCGAGTCCTGGGCCCTCTACCGCAGCCAACTACGACTCCTCGAACGCTTTCACCAGCGCTGCCTGCGTACCATCCTCAGCATTCACTGGAGTGACTATGTCACCAACGTCGAGGTCCTTGAACAGGCGGAAACTGTGAGCATCGAGGCTTTGCTGCTGCGGACACAGCTTCGCTGGGCGGGGCACGTCTCCAGGATGGAGGATCATCGCCTACCCAAGATCACTCTGTTCGGCGAGCTCGCCACTGGACACCGAGACAGAGGGGCACCAAAGAAGAGATACAAAGACGGTCTCAAGAAGTCGCTTAGTGCCTGCCAAATCGACCACCGCCAGTGGTCTTCGCTTGCTGCGGACCGTGACACCTGGCGCTCCACCATTCACAAGGCAGCCGTCTCCTTTGAGGACTCTCGCAGAGCTAACCTTAAGGACAAGCGGCTTAGAAGAAAAAACAGAGTTGTCGTAACTCAGAACCCTGACCAGACCTTCCCCTGCAGCCACTGCGGTCGAACCTGCCTGTCCCGGATTGGCCTCCGCAGCCACGAAAATGCCTGCAGACGACGTGGGCAAGCCCTATAGAATCTTCGTTCGCGAAGTCAAGCCAAGAATAGAATAGAATACTACAAAAACACTTGTAGCGACTAATGGCGGGACTTTTTGTAGCTCTCTTTCTGACGCGTCCTGGACGCCAGTTTGGTTCTATAAAAGGTTACCAAAACGTTCTAAAGTACAAAGTTACTTAGTGCTGTGGAAACAACAGGCACACTACTGGAGACGGCACCGTCATGAAAAATTTTAAATTACGTCATACGTCTATTATGTATAAATGTATTTTCATGTCTGACGTGATCATTATATTATGACATCATTTTTATTTGGGTCCCGGGCCATCGAAGGCAGCAGAATCGCAGATTCTGCTGCCAACAGTGCCCGCAGTGTCCCTGTCCCTGACACACAGACTGTTTATAGTGATTTTAAACCTGTGATTAGTGCGTACATAGGCCGCGAGTGGCAGTCCGAGTGGGACAAAGAGGAAGGGAACAAGCTGCATGACAGTCTACCTTCCCGCTGCGGCAGCCGTCGTGAGGAGAATGTCCTTACTCGGCTCCAAATCGGGCACACGTATGTTACGCACTCTTACTTACTTAAACAGGATGAGCGTCCATGGTG
Source organism: Semisulcospira habei (assembly GCA_036245525.1). Taxonomy (NCBI): domain Eukaryota; kingdom Metazoa; phylum Mollusca; class Gastropoda; family Semisulcospiridae; genus Semisulcospira; species Semisulcospira habei. The sequence continues at coordinate 160,726,063 of BTPG01000007.1, forward strand.
TTTTGCCTGTTATGAGCAGTTTTCTTTTCGACACTTTTTGCTGTATTGTGCCGATCTAATTGCCACGAGATATAAACACTTCACAGCAGACTCCTTGAAGGTTTTGTTTCGGGATGTTCCCCCGGACAAAATCTTCAATTTCTTGAGAGAATGCAATATTTTTAACAAGATCTGAGCATTCATAGACTGTAAATTTCTTTATTTTGCCCTTTTTGAGAGTCTGTAGACATTTCTTTTAAAGACTCGTGCGACATTTTAGCCTGACATATTTTTAATCTATATTTACATCTTGTCTTAAGACCTTGCTTTTAGTCTGGCTGACCAGCTTTTTACCAACCCCCCCGTGAGATGGCCTTAGTCACCTGCTCGGCGTTAAACCCCAATAACTAAATTAAACTGACGTGATCCAGGTTGTTACGTTTGTGGTTGTGTTATTCTTTTGAGAGCATGTGTGTGTTGTAGGAAAGATCCGATATTCATTTGAGTTATTTTGGGTAAGAATTACGTACCTTTTTAGTAGGATTCGTTTTCTTTTGCTTGGAGAATTGCGATCGATTTCTGTTGTGTAGCTAAAATGACGAGTCTGTTCGTTACATTGTTGCTAAAGTCCGACCTCGTTTGACCTCGAAACAGCGCGATTAGTCTAGTGACCTCAAATATAACTTCAAAGTGGTTGGTTACATGTGCTTTTAGACACTTTAAAAAAAAAAAAAGTAGTTAGAAATTTCGCCCACTCTGCTTGTATGAGTCTGCACGACCTTTGTGACAGTTTGTTACAAAGCTGAGGGATTTTGTTTTGTTTTTTGTTATATAGACAATTGCCACAAAGCTCATCCACACAGAGACACTGGACAATGAGCGCTCGCGAGTTTCGTGACAATTGTCACATAGCCACAAAGCTCGTCACAAAACGCCGGCAAGTTAAAGCGCGCCGAATGTCCTAACAATCGTACCTGGCAAAACTGAACTTTCAATGAACCCAATCCACAGAAGCAACAAGTCTTGGGCCCCACGACGGCTGCAGTGGGACAGATTAATTAAAGCACCTCGTTGCGGCCGTAAATGTCGACGTTTAAGCCGTCAGTCAAGCGCTTTTGTGCGTGAAGCCGCCGATGCGTCCCAGCAAGCAAAGGACTCTCGGGTCCACGTCGGCCGCAGAGGGCCCGCGCACATGTGTGCGCGGGCCCACTGCGTCCGTCCTTTGCTTGTGGGCTGTAAACAGTGAAATGTAAACAGTAACCGGTGGTGGCATGCACAGGCGGGCTGACATACATGTAGGCCTATATATGCGGTGTCAACCCAATCTGTTCTCACATGGGCTCGAAATAGCTCAAGCGGTTAAGCGTCGGAGCAGGAGAGCGAAGGGCATCGCCGGGTCGTGGGTTCGAATCCCCGGTAGCTGGACTCGCAATCCAGGGGGAAAAGACGGGCTTGTTCAATAGCATGTCCGTTGATAGGTCCTGGTAAATCAAAGTGGCACATTTGGAGTGCGCCTGAGTTGATCAGTGTTCAAGTTGTACTCCATAGGCAATAGATTTCCCTGTCCCCCATAACCCGCCCGTCAGGGCCGTCCATTATCACTTCGGTGCCGTGGACGTTAAACCCCGAATTAACCAATCTGTTCTCACCCACCTAGCCCCGACGCCCTACAGCAGAAGGAGCGACCATGATAATTCAAGGGTAGTGCCAGATTAGCTTGGTGCCTGATGGCGCCAAGCTAATCTGGCACTACCCTTGAATTATCATGGTCGACCCATTTCCTACAACTGGTGCATAGTCGTTAGATCACACCTCAAAATGTTGGGAAATGCAGCCGTGGGGTAAAATAAGTTAACTCATTCTACCCCAGACACACCACAGCAGGATATGGATCGACCATGATAGTTCAAGGGTGATGCCAGAATAGCTTGGCGTCTATGGGCGCCAAGCTATTCTGGCATCACCCTTGAACTATCATGGTCGATCTGTGTCCTGCACTGCAATGCAGTCTTCAGAGAACAACGGCAACATTTGGGGATTTCGGTTTTGGGTACAATGATTCTTAAGCAATCTGATTTTAAAAAATTGGTGTCGTAAATATATAAAACTATATATTTAAAAAAAACCACCTTCTTGACCATAGCCTATACAGATAAAACGTTCACGATACAATGTATACTCACTGTAACTGTGTTCCTTCCTTGAATATGGTTTTACTTTCGTTCTTTCTTTCCCTTTTTTCAAGAAAGTGATGATCAGCGTGTGTCTGCTTCTCTTACTTTTGTATATCAAGTTTTCTCTCTTTTTTCCCACCTTGCAGTTTAGTTAAAGTCAAGTCACCGGGTTTGTTTTTTTTCTATTTGTCTGTCTCTTTCTTTTTCTCTGTACATTGGCTGGATGCTATTTGTATCACACGAAAGTCAGGTGACAAAGTCACGCCCAGCACGGTAAGGTCCTCAGCCTGGAATGACAACGGCGGTGTTGTCGTCGTTCCCACTGTTGCTGCGGCTGTCGCTCGCGGTCAGCGCAGCGTGGGGTTGCCAGGCGGGCAAATCAGATCAATTTCTGACCCAGCCCCTCCCGGTAAAAGATAGACGGCGCTGTTTTGATGAGGCAATCATATCTCGCTGTGTTTCTAAGTGTGTGTGTGTGTGTGTGTGTGTGTGTGTGTGTGTGTGTGTGTGTGTGTGTGTGTGTGTGTGTGTGCGTGCGTGCGTGTGCGTGCTTGTGTATGTGTTTGGGGTGCATGCGTGTGCGCGTTTGTGTGTGCCCCCCCCCCCCCCAATCCTCCTACCTACCCTATCTCCGTATTTCCCACTGTCGTGATATAGTTTTAAGTCGACCATATGACTAGATTAATAAAAGGTGTTTAGCTGGTAGGAGTGCATGCAATATGCTACTTTATATTTTACTGTCTTACTTGACTTTATTTTACTTTTTCGTCCAAGCAACTTTTAACCTGGAAGCAATCCGGGGACGCGTTCCCAACAAGTAAAAGACCATAGGGCCGACGTCGGCCCGAGGACCTCTTGCTTACTGGGCTTTTTTGCCTATGGCAATACTTTGAGAAGAAAGCTTCAATAGCAGTTTGATATGGTACCAAAGAGGCACATATTGCCTTCACACTGATCAACGGAAACAATGTGTCTCGAAGTACCTGATGCGGAAAAGGCCACCGGGCAGTCGTCGACCGCCGTTGGCCCGCGCACAGCTGTGCGCGGGCCAACGGCGGCCGACGTCGGCCCGGTGGCCTTTGCCGCGCAGTGGGTAACAACTGCAAAGCACAGCGAAGACTTCTTTTGGCAATATCACTCATAGGCTGAAAGAAGCATACGTAAGACTCAAGTGATATCAAATGAAACCAAATGCAGTAAACTCTTACCCACAGCCACTACCGATCCTAAAGCTGAACACCTCAGCTGCCGAGAAAACGTGAACACAAACCAGCTGCAAGAGACATAGATCCGCATGGGTCCCCGCAGTTGCTCTTGTGGCTGACACCATGTTGTACCCGCAGGTTCCTTGGATGGCTGGGCCGGACCTTTTGCTCCAGAACTCATAGGAACCTTTCATTCCAGAGCTGCTGCATGGGGTTGTAGATTTCGTCCGCTCTGACAAATTCTACCCCAGGACCGAAATCCCCAAATTTTGAAGTTGCCCTCTGTAGGACTGTATTAAAATGCTTGGGCCAGATTGAGCATGATAGTTCAAGGATGGTGCCAGAATAGCTCGATCCTTGTCTTGCTGTGGTGTGTCGGGGCTGAATGAGTTAAATTGTCAAATTATGTCAGCCGATCCATGAAAATTTAAACCTTCCTTAGCGAAATAATAATAATAATATAGAAAGAAGAGGAAGAATGAAAAAGCACAAAACAGGATTTAGCCTTAAAGTGTTCCCAGGCATAAATCCTAAACCCGGCTGTTCCGCCACTGCATTCTATGACAGCAAGTCAAGGTTACTCGCGATTACGAGAGTGTCTCACCTTCGCCTCATTTACATGAAGAGGTCACGGGGTCGCGAAACTTCTAAGCACATCCGTGTGTGTGAGTGCAGAAGGGGTGGAAGGGGTGACAGTGTGTGTGTGTGTGTGTGCGCGTGCGTGCGTGCGTGCGTGTGCGTGTGTGTGTGTGTGTGTGTGTGTGTGTGTGTGTGTGTGTGTGTGTGTGTGTGTGTGTGTGTGTGTGACATAGAGAAACGGAGGACATGAAGCTTGAGCAATGTGACAAAAAACTTATATTAAAGGTTTTCCCTGAATCACGATGAGTGTCCGAAATGAGTCATCAAAACCAAATACAGCACAACCTGTTTTGAGCAACCGCCTTTTGTGCAAGAAAAAGCCTCCCGGTCCTAAAAGACACGGGGGGGGGGGGGGGGGGGGGGGGGGGGGTATGCATCGCGGATTCACGGCCGAAAACTCTAAAAACGGGGACAGGACGAAATATACCGACTCTAATATGCACAGGCCACCATGCCCGGTCGTGCAAATGTGCTTTATTTTTGCCGCTAGAATTTCAAACGTTTACCAGCTGTGCTGTTTCTAAGCAGCCAGTGGCAATTTCAAAATCTGAAGCGAGGAGGTGCGGACTTTCTCATTAGATTCAAGTGATAGAACTTCAGAATTGTAAGCTTGGGGCTGCGTGGCAAGCGACTGGATACGGTAGATCTGACGGATTTCGTAGATAAATAAATAAATAAATAAAATAAATAAAAAATAAAAAATAAAAATAAAAAATAAAATATAAATAAATAAATAAATAAATGCTTCATTTATTATTATTATTTTATTATTTATTTTTATTTTTATTTATTTTTTATTTTTATTTTTTATTATTATTTTTTTTTTTTTTTGGGGGGGGAGGGGAATCATTCACTAAACACTACTGAGCTCAAAGGCGCATTCAACGGTGAATCGAACTTAACCCATTCAGCCCTGACGCCCTACAGCAGGAAATGGGTCGACCATGATAATTCAAGGGTAGTGTCGGCGCCAAGCTAATCTGGAACTACCCTTGAATTATCATGGTCGATCCATCTCCTGCAACCGGTGCATAGTAATTAGATGACGCCTCCAAAATTTGGGAAATACGGCCGTCGGGCTGAATGAGTTGTGACAAACTGAAGTGTCGTAGATCCGACATATTATCTACTTTCTTTATTTCTCGTTCTCTCTTGCTTGGCTTTCTAAAACAGCTACGTGTTGACCCGCACAATGGAAAAATTAGAGTGACCTGTCTCAGTTCAGAGTTTGAATGCGACATATGTGTAGAACGTGTGTAGGGTGCTACCCGCTTGAGTCATGTAGAAAAAGGTATTTCCTTATCGTGCACCACCTTTTGATCTTTGTGTTTTCCCGTTCATTTACGATCTAAGCGTTCAGACGAAAGACCGACGTGAGATTCGTGCGCGGTAACAGTCAGTATTGCGGACTGGCCAGCTCATTAAAAATTACAGGCACGGCAATGGTTCTATGAGGTAGGCAACGGGGCAGTGAACCCCCTGAGATTTTTATGCTGACCAGTCACAGCGGTCGGAAATGGACTGACTGCACGACAATGACGGGTGATCTTTCATAATGGCGGTCGCTGAAAACAGGTTCTAATGTACTCGAAATACAACATTAACTCATTCAGGCCAACGCACGTATTTCCCCAAATTTTGGAAGCGTCATCTAACGACTGAGCACCGGTTGCAGGAGATGGATCGACCATGATGAATCAAGGGCAGTGCCAGATTAGCTTGGCGCCGACAGGCGCCAAGCTAATCTGGCACTACCCTTGAACTATCATGGTCGATCCATCTCCTGCTGTAGCGCGTCCGGGCTGAATGGGTTAACTTGTCACGGACATAACCCCCACCCAAACCCTTCCCCCTCCTGCCAACTCACCCCCACCTCTCTACACCTACCGGCCACCTAATCTTTGTACAGCACACCCTCAACATTGCCATTACACCTGCAATAGGCACATCAATTATGAGATTGTGTACCTATAATTATTGGTCAAGATCGGCTCAAACTGTTCTTCAAGTTGAGAGTGCTAGGTTTACACGTAAAACTGTATTATATCTGCGTGTAAATGCGAGTATTAAAAAAATAAATTACAAAATAAAAGCACTCCGTACCGGATTTGGGAAGCATTTAAGTGTGTGTCTAGTTTTCTACTTAGACCCTGTGACTTCCTCCCCCAGAGGAAGTAATTGCAGGTCGGTGTCTGCAAACAAGAGGCATAGATTCTCATGAGCCCCTGCAGCCTGATGAGAATCTATGTCTCTTGCATAAATATGGAAAGCACCAAGTAAAGACGGAGTGTGTTTCCTTTTTAAGTTTCTAAGACGTTTGAAGTCTACGATTGAGGATGACTGAGTGTTCTTATATTGATCTTAAATGCGGCCAATGTGTACCAGCAAGAGGCATAGATTCTCATGAGCCCCTGCAGCAGCAGGAGAGCGTGAGAATCTATGGCTCTAAGTTCTGCCAGACACCGCAGGGTTAACTCTATATCTGACGGATTTACTTAAGATTAACGGTGTATCCGGCATTCCGGCATCGACCAGGATATTTACCGCCCTACACTTCACACACTTGCACTGTAAGAATTGTTTGCTTCACAATAAATGCTAGTCAAGGGACATGGATCGACTGGTCATGACATGGACTAGGCCTGATTAGCTCGACTGGCGCAGCAGCCGAGTACCGACTGACTCTCCTTGAATTCAGTATAGAACTGAATATGGATTTAAGACCATTTTCATAACATTCAGGACTAAGCGGCTACCCGATACGCAAAAGGCTATTGGGCCGAAGTCGGCCGCAGTGGGCCCGCGTACGGTCGTGCGCGGACCCACTGCGGCCGATGTTTGCCCGATGGCCTTTACGCACGGGGTAAGGCCTTTATTGCTTTCCTTATTACACGTCCGACCGGATCTGTTGGTAGGCACAGCTAACAGCATACATCGCCAACAGGATATTTACACACCGCCACAGAATGCTATATTAAGATGTGTGTATCTACACTGACTGCTGACACTGTGGGTTTATAACAAGGCCCATGAGACGGCAGCACAAAAAATCCTCAGGCCGTCTAAAGTCGGCCCGAGAACCGTTTGCGCACTGGGCATGTACCCATGGAGTCGCATTCAGATTGTGCACCAGTGTGCACATGATTGTGCCGAATATTCTATGAATTTATATGCGGGAACCTAAACGGAACTATAAAAGAACCGAACACTCCTTTTTGGCTCACGTGCGAAGCAAAGTGAGTCTATGTTTTGGGCCAGTGGTCGTCCGTCCGCCGTCGTCCGTGGTAATCTTTGACGTGGGCATTTTCTCGGAGACTATTTAAACCACAGTCTTCAAACTTGGCCCTAGGATACTTTGTGGCAAGACCTTCTAAACATACCAATTTCCGTGACCTCTCACAAAGGTCAAGTTCACAGGGCATCAGAATTAGGTAAAAAATAGCCATATTTTGACAAAATTTATTTTTGGGGAAATACTATCCACAACATCAAACCGAAACTTGGTACAGAGATACCTGATGGTAAGACCTTTCTATACATACTAATTTGGTTGACCCATCGAAAAGGTTAAGGGTCACAAGAGCTCAGGAAATATGTAAAAAAAAAAAATTAAAAAAAAACTGCCATATTTGACAAAAGATGTTGTTGTGTTTTTCTCAATGGCTGTTCAAAACTTCAACCCAAACTTGGTACAAAGATGCCTGATGGTAAGACCTATCTATGCAATACTAAGCAAGGGTCGCAAGAGGTCGGCAAATGTGTATAAAATGTCAATGTTTGACAGAATTGTAGTTACTATCAACATTTTTGCAAACTTTTCAATCCAATTTGGCACAAAGGTAGCTGAGAAGACCTTCCTATGCATAATTTAGTCGACTCATCGCAAAGGTCACGGGTCAAGGGGGTTGACACATTTTGAGAAAACATGGATTTTGCTGGTGCAGAAGCCAGCCCTTTTTGTCACAAAGGTCACACGTATGTAAATCGGTCATGTACGTGAGCCATAAGGGCTTTGCCTTTCTTGTTCTCCGCATAAATATGCACGCAAGAGTTGCTTCTGGCAACTAAATAATTTGGACATTCACAGTAACGTGTTTCATCCCCTCGTTAAAAAGGAGGCTTGGGTACTCTGAAAGTTCTTTTTTTTTTTTTCTAGGTGAAAATCATAGTATGTCCGGTGCGTTTTAACTGCGTACGTGCTGTGGCTAGCAGTGCGGTCTGAAGTCGCGCAACAGCACATAAGTTAACCCTTTGGCTGTCGGTAGCGGTTTTAGTCGCGATGATTCCTGCAGGAATCATCGCTACAAAAACCGCTACCTACAACAAATATTCATAATTGTATGACTACACCACACACACATCACCCCGCCTCCCCCCTTTCTGCTGTCTCACCCTCAGAAAGAGGAGGAAGAGGTCTTTATTTAGTCACGGTAAGAGAAATCGAAAGAGAGCTAAAGAAAACGTTGTACATGTAATTAACATTACATTTTCCTTATGTAATTCTGTCTGTGTCTCTCCCTCTGAACATCTATTCATTATTTGTTTTTTCCCCCCCCGTGTTTTCCGTCGTTCTAATGATTACAATTGCACCTGACACTCAGTGCTTCTGCGCGCTTGCGTGTGTGTGTGTGTGTGTGTGTGTGTGTGTGTGTGTGTGTGTGTGTGTGTGTGTGTGTGTGTGTGTGTGTGTTTGTGATGTGCAAATGCGAATGATTTAGAATACCGTGCGTTTGCTCAGTTTTGGCAAATGGTCTATCTTTTGAAAAATGGTCTATAAATACTGACACTTTTACCATTGCTAAATAAACTCTCTCTCTCTCTCTCTCTCTCTGTGCGAGCATGCGTGCGTGTGTGTGTGTGTGTGTGTGTGTGTGTGTGTGTGTGTGTGTGTGTGATGAGAGAGAGAGAGAGAGAGAGAGAGAGAGAGAGAGAGAGAGAGAGAGAGAGAGAGAGAGAGAGAGAGAGAGAGAGAGAGAGAGAGAGAGAGAGAGAGAGAGAGTGCGCGCGCGCGCTCGCATGCCTATTAGACGTCACAAACTCCTTTCAGTTTGTCTGTTGTAAGACGCGTATTTGTCTCTCGCAAGGCGCAAATATTCCCGTCAAACCATTTAATCATAAGCTAGACCCATGTGTGAGATGCTAATTACGCGCATCAAACAAAAGGCTTCCGTGTAAATATAAAAATTATAGGCCTACAAGTAATATACATCATAGTCAGTGCTTCGTCTGTGTGACGCTAATTTAGTTCCAGGCGGTAATGTTCAGCTGAGGCAGTGACCACCAATGAGACACTGGGGAATAATTATTAAGCCTTTAGCTGTCGGTAGCGGTTTTTGTCGCGAGGATTCCGAAATCAGTTCTGAAATCTTTGTTAATGCAACGCCACCCCATCAGTCAAGGAACGTGGATACAAAGTAGCATAAACAAAGAGGCATAGATCCTCATGAGCCCCCGCGACTGTGGGGATTCATGAGGATGTATGACCCTTGCATTTGGATCGGTGGTGCTCTATTTGTCTCGACAGCTTACTTACTTTACTTACGCCTGTCACCCTTACCCGGGTATAGGCCGTCGACGAGAGACCTCCAGCGACTCCTGTCCTGTGCTTCTCCTTCGATTTTACTCCAGGTGGTTCCCAGTCTCCTGATGTCTGCTTGGAGGTCTCGACGCCAGGAGTTTCTCGGCCTACCTCTTTTCCTCTTTCCCTGGGGGTTCCATGACAATGCCTGCCTAGTGATACTGGAAGCTGGTTTTCTCAGACTGTGACCAATCCATCCCCATCTTCTTCGCCCAATTTCATTCTCTGCTGTTATCTGCTCTGTTCTCTCCCAGAGTCTGACATTGTTGATCTTCTCTGGCCAGTGGATTTTCAAAATTCTTCTAAGGCAACTGTTTATGAAGATCTGTACTCTGTTGACGGTGGTTTTTGTCAATCTCCAAGTCTCTGCTCCATATAGGAGAACTGCTTTTACGTTGGGGTTGAAAATCCGGACTTTGGTGTGTTGTGACAGCTCTCTGGAACTCCACACTTTTTTCAACTGGAGAAAGGCTGCTCTGGCTTTACCGATTCGTGCTCTGACATCTGCATCAGTGCCGCCTTTTTTGTCTATGATGCTCCCGAGATAGGTGAAGGACTCCACCTCCTCCAACGGGGTGCCAGCAAGCAAGACTGGTTCTTCCCTGGTTGCGTTCAGCCTCATTGTCTTTGTTTTCTGTTTGTGGATGGTGAGGCCCACTTGGGACGAGATGTCAGCAAGCCTCGTGGTCTTGTCCTGCATTTGTTGATGAGTGTGGGACAGTAATGCCAAGTCGTCTGCAAAATCGAGGTCGTCAAGCTGTGTCCACAGTGTCCACTGTATTCCACTTCGTCTGTGCGCTGTGGTCCTCTTCATGACCCAGTCTATGGCCAGTAGGAAGAGGAACGGAGACAGTAGACACCCCTGCCTGACACCGGTTCTGACCTGGAGCTCACTGGTGAGCTGCCCTTCGTGGATCACGCGACATGTCATGTCCTCGTAGCTGCTCTTGATCAGGCGGACGAGCTTTGTGGGTACACCGTATTGTCGTAGGAGTTTCCACAGAGTCTCTCGGTCCACGCTGTCAAATGCTTTTTCGTAATCCACAACGTTGACGTACAGCGGGGAGCTCCACTCCAGAGACTGTTCCACGATGATGCGGAGAGTGGCGACCTGGTCTGTACATGATCGGTTTTTCCTGAATCCTGCTTGCTGGTCTCTCAGCTGGGGGTCAACGGAGCTCTTCATTCTCTTCAGGATGATCCTGTTGAAGACTTTCCTGGTACTGGCAGCAAGGTGATTCCTCTGTAGTTGGAACACTTGCTGAGGTCGCCTTTCTTGGGAAGCTTGATTAGGTACCCCTCCTTCCAGTCAGCCGGCATCACCTCCTCTTCCCAGATCTTTCCAAACAGTGGGTACAGAATCTCTACTGTTGTCTCTAGGTCTGCTTTCAGAGACTCCGCTGGGATGCCATCTGGCCCTGCTGCTTTGCCGTTCTTCAAAAATGCCACTGCTCTTCTGATCTCTTCCCGGCTGGGTCTGTCACAGCTGATGGGTAGGTCGGTCTCTGCTGGCTGGATGTCTGGGGGGTCGGGTGGGCTGGGTCTGTTCAGTAACTCTTCAAAATACTCGACCCATCTGTCAAGTTGGTGTGCTCTGTCTGCAATAGGCTTGCCTTCTTTGTCTTTTACTGGTCTTTCTGTTTGGCCATACTTGCCCGACAATCTTCTGGTAATGTCGTAGAGCTGTTTCATGTTGCCGCTGCCTGCTGCCTTTTCTGCCTCTGCTGCCAGGCTGTCTGTGTAGGCCCTCTTGTCTGCCCTGATACTCCTCTTCACCTCGCGGATAGCTTCCGAGTATTCCTCCTGTGCCCTTGCTTTGGCTGCTCTCGTGCGACTGTTGTTGACAATTGCTTTCTTCTGCTTCCTCACTTCTATCTTCTTCAAGGTCTGTGCCGACAGCCAGTCCCGGCTTGTGATGGTGTTTCCTGAACTCTACAGTGTCTTTGCAGGTTGAGTTCAGCGCCTCTCTAACTGCCTTCCACTGCTGCTCTGTGGTGACCGCCTCCTCTTCATTTACTAGCTCCTGTAGCGCTTGAAACCGGTTGGACAGCACCAGTTTGAACTCTTCTCTCACTCCTGTCTCTCTCAGGGCTGGAGGCTGGCAGCAGGTTAGGGTAAATGCAGCTGAGATGGTCGCAGATGGCCTCAGGAGTCAGTGGTGGCCGAGATAGGGGTGTGTGTGTAGGGAGGGGGGGGGGGGGATTGTTCCAAGAGCAAGGATCTGGCAAAGTCGGAATGAGTTGTATACTGACAAGCACAAGAAATGCGACATTTTTGGATTATCGGAAACACTTGCTATGTGGCATTTCTTCTGCTCGTCAGTTATAGATCGTCGGATGGATGGTTCGCTCGGTGTTTTAACCCAGTTGACCCCCCCGGCCGAACTTCCCAAATCTTGGAGGTGTCACCCAAGGGCTGTGTACCAGTTGCAGGAGAAGGATCGAGCGAGACAATTCAAGGGTAGTGTTACGTGGTTGAGTCGTAGTCGTAGTATGATAAACACACCAGACGCACGCACGTAAGGTTCTTTTAAATAAACTTCATTCAGCTGCAACCCGTTACATGTGGCTTAAGGATGTAGACAATACTGGAGTAACAGTTCCAACAATATTTTAATTCAGCGATGCGATCTCTACACAATGCATTTCCAAATGCACAAACACTGATACAAAGTCTCTTCTGCAAATATCCACACTGCCGACACAAAGTTTCTCATACAACGTACACCACACCGTTACGCTGTGTCTCTCACAATGTACACCCTATACGGGCCACGTACCTGCGATAAACTGCATGTCTCTACAACTGACAATGCAAGACAATGTACACACGTGCTCTCCTAGCACCAACTTTATATAGCAAGACATCTTTCTAGAATAATCCAAAGAATTTACTCAACGCAACCAATCAGAACGGAACACGTAACTGAAACTCATAAATATTAAAAACAAAATGAACTTTCTAGAATAACTAAACTGATCTCCAAAATTCGACTGCTCAATTCAGCGCCAAATCCTATTGTATAACGACATCACACAATAGTATGGCCGACCGTTCACGACCTTGCCTATACTTTCTGGAAGGTTCACGATCTTTCATAAAACACACAAAAAAAACGGCTGTTAACTTCACGCGCACAGTAAACAACTTGTTGCAAACTGTCCCTATTCACCAGCGACGTCACACATACGAGGTCACTAGACAGTGCGACCTTTCTAGAACGTTCTGGACTAAACTTAGCGTATCATAACAAAGCGAAATTCGCTCTACACGCGAACGAAAGAAAATCTTACTGAAAAGGTACGCGATTCGTAACCATGATAGCTCAAATAAATAACGAATCGTTTCCTACGATTAACACATGCATGCTCTCACAGGACAACACAACCACAATCGTAACAGGTAGTGCCAGGTTAGCTTGGCGCCTGACGGCGCCAAGCTAATCTGGCATTACCCTTGAATTATCACGGTCGATCCATCTCCTACTGTAGTGCGTCGGGGGCTAAATGGGTTAACTTCTGGGCGCCTGATCGGGATAGTGGTTCGGAGTATTCGTAGAGCCGCGACATAGAGTGCATCCCCCGCCCCCATACACTCGCTCATTAATACTGTGCCCGCGCTTGGGGTTGTGGGTAGAGATCATTGGTTTAGCGGGAGGTCTGTGGCGGCGCAGCGGTAACAGCGCCTGCTACCACTGAAATGATGCTTGAGGTGCGAGGTTCGAGGCCGGGTTGTGGCTTCGGACTTTTCTTCTCTAGTGCCACCGTGGACCCCATCCCTGCCGCTGCCCGTGCATTCATGTTTCTGAAATCTGTGTTCTCATTCAGCGACCGAAAAGCCCAAACCGTCCCAGAAACATAGACACCAATTAGTCTCGGCAAGAGGCATAGATCCTCATGAGGATCTATACCTCTTGCGGTTGGATTGCGCATCACTTTTTCTCGGCAACGAAGGGGTTAACTCGGACGGACCGTCGTGGGTTCTTTCTCCGGGTACCCCGGATCTCCTCCGCCCCGCTGCCCCCCCCCCCCCAATTCACTTAGCTATCCGGCGATTTCAGGCAACTGTATAAATTTCAAAAACAATCAACTACTGTTTCTGAAACCTCATTAGTATGAGTACCACGTGAATATCCTGTTTTTGTTTTTATCCTGCGTTTGTGTTCAGAATGATGGGCTGTTTTTTCACGCGAAGGTGTGTGTTGGTTTCAACTTACGGCGCTTTGCGCCGATTCAACCCTAGAATCTGTCGGGTAAAGCGGCCATGTAATGACCCGTAATGACTAGTATTTAAAATGTACATGCCAGTTATGATGTAGCATGTACATCGCATGTTAGATCCTGGTATGGTCTGTTTACAATCTCACCCTCAAACTCAGTCGCTTCCTCTTCTGAGGAGAGATTAATTAATCACTAGTAGCACTTGTTCACGGTCGAGTAAACGGTAAGAGGCATAGATTCTCATGAGCCCTGCGACTGCAGGGGATCATGAAAATCTATGCCTCTTGGTGGTGGCATGGGCCTGATTCTGTGTCCGGGTAGCCGCTCTAATCGTAATCCAGTATCCGTTACAAACGGTTCGGAAATCTAGGGACTTTCCGTGGCCCGGATATGTGACGTCGCGGATCCTGTCCATGCCAAGCCGAGACTATATAAAGTTTTGCTCACACCGCGCTTTGTTTTCTAGTCTGTTTCTCTTGCTTCAAAGACATATCCTGCTTACAGCTTTTATCTGTGGTAAGTGTTGGACATTTCATTACATGTATCTGCTGTTTTCACTGCTAATGCAGTTGTTCTTATTTGTTGGGCTTGTATATTACAGACTACAATATATCTGCTTCTGCTCAGTTTCGTTTATTTCTACTTCCATGTCTAAATACAGACCTCTCTGCCTTAATTAGCGTGTTTGTCTGTTTGTTTGTTTGTTATCGTGTTGTTGTTGTTTTTTGGCGGTAAGAAAACAAATAAATATCTGACCTACATTTATCAGTTGCTAGACAGGTGAATCGGCGCCCGCCACAGCCCGTGTCAGGAAAGTGGCGCCGGAGGGCGCCAAACTAAAGCGACAAACTAATGAGACACTTTCCTGACACTGTCGTGGCTGATCCATCACCCGATGTACCTTTCAGTGTTGTGTGACTATGTTGGCAAAAAGGAACGCATGGGGGTGTTTGTACGTCTGTCACTGTCATTGACGACGACTTGGTTCTGTGGATCAGGAATTTTGATATCAGTTTAGCCGGTCACATCTTTTCAAACTTCGCACAAAATGACTCATTAAGAGCTTCTGTAATGGGTCATGACAATAAACAATACAGCAATTGCACAGAAGTCACAAAATTACTCAACCATTATAGTTAACACTTCATTGTTCATAAAGTTTTCGTTGTCTTTTTTTTTTTAAATTCTTTTTTTACATAAAATAACTCGGACGGATTATTTCCTCTTTTTTTTTCTCTTTTTTTTTTCTTTTTTTTTTTGGAGGGGAAGGGGGGGGGGATTGGTGAAGGGGGGTAGGGGGCGTGAGACATCGTCTGTGACTCAAGTAATCGCATACTTCCCACCAGTGTAACATCTCTCTTCTCTTTAGTATGTAACAATGAATTTTAAAAATAAAACGAACAATTAACAGTTTTAAAAAAACAAACACTCTACTTGTCTCTTCTTTTTAAATTAACAACTGATGGATTCTTTCAAAACCTTATAGCAATTTTTGTGAGAGATAGGGGTGCAGGGGGCGGGGAGAGTGCAGCGGGAATTTCAAGTAACACATTCATCACTGGCGGATCTTCATTGTCCGTCAATATGATTTAAGTAGGCCTAATGGTCATGTTACATATTCAAATCTGGGCAGTTGAGGCAGTAAGAGGACCGGTTTTTAAAAATAATAATTTTTGCCTTGTTTAAAAATTTGGAGTAGGGCTGAATGTTGGAATTTGCTGGAAATGTCTGGTTAGCTTAGAGGAGACATGTTTGGTGCTTTAGTCATACCATCCTGAGCTTATCCAGTGGAGAATTGTGGGCCTATGTTGAGTTGCCGTTGACGTAGTGATTTGAGGAGCACGCTGATTTCAGCTGTGCTTGGGTGTGGGGTCGGTAAGGAACCAGTTTCATAGCCAAGAAATGAGACGGTTTTTTTTAGGGAACTGAAAAATTAGGGAATGACTGGGGCTGACTAAGGCTAAGAGACTGGGCAGTACGGAAACGGCACTGTAGTCCGTGACCTCAGTAATGAGATCAACTTTGAGGACGGAAATGCCTGCTGCGAATTCAGACTTGAGCGGCACTCGGTCACGCTCAAGATTCCTTCATCTTAATCTGCCCGAGAGGTAGAAATGCATGAGACACAGATTCTCACGCACCCCTGGGTCTGCAGGGGCGCATGAGACTCTACGCATCTTTGGCGAAGTGAAGTCGCTCACTGAGGGACTGTCAGTTTTAGCGGAGAAAGGCTCAGTTCTCATGAAACAGCCGAGGTTAGCGGGAATTCCCGATAGTTCAGCTTGAAAACTACAGAGTGCCACTTAGTACAGAAACTTGGAACACGAGGCCGGGTTAAAGCAAGCAAACAAGAAAGCACTGAAGCAATAAAACGTTAACCCATCGACTTGCTACTGACGAAACCGCTCCGCGTAAAAGACGCGTAATTTTACGCGGAGCCGTTTCATCAGTAGAAGTCACAAGAGGTCGCGCTGGACAACTCTAGTATGAAAAGCACTGCGCCCGACATTGCTAACTGATAAATCACAGTACACGCCCAAAAACGGCACGTGCGGCGATTATGAGGTAGGACTGAGTAGCGGAATCTGTGTCCGGTCGGCCGCCGGATATACAGACTGGTCACTATCTGCGGTGGAGACTTCAAATTGAGTCCCGGCATGAAATAAGGTGCCGTGAACCCTGAACATGGTCTAAGGGAAGGTGACCCCGACAGAAAACCCCTGGTCCTCCTAGTAAGGGGGTTGGGCATGGGGGTAGCTTCCCCACCCTGCAAAAAAGGAATTAGCTACAAAAACGCCGACGAAAAGACTAACAGTAATTCCTTTCCTGGAGGAGGAAGGTTCTTCTGAGACCACCTGGAGTAGAATCGACGGAGAAGCACAGGACAGGAGTTGCTGGAGGTCTCTCGTCGACGGCCTATACCCAGGTAGGGGTGACAGGCGTAAGTAAGTAAGTAAGTATTTCTTCGTTCATTAAACGCCGGACAGCAAGCCACACGGACACCACTCAGCAAGAGGTATAGATCCTCATGAGCCCCCGCAGTCGCGGGGGCTCATGAGGATCTATACCTCTTGCAGGCTGATCGTGTTCACTCATGATATTTTTGCAAGAGTTATGGCGGTAAGGCCGCAAAACAACGTATGTTTATTTGTTGCGCTCCATACTGGCCTATGCCGAACCAGGATGTTTGGCGTACCTTTTTTTCCCCAGTCCCGGATACGGCAGTCTCTTATCAGTGACGGACTCTAAAATTGTCAACGTAGATCATGTTTGCGGCCTGGTTTCTGATAAGAAGACGGAGAAGTGAATTATACACGGAATGGGCGTAGCCATAAGTTAAATCTGCGAAAATAACTCAGTCTTTGCCGTCCGCGAGGTGGACATAAGGGGCGGAGCTGACGCAGGTGATAAGGTGGCCTATTGTCGCAAGCTCGTGGAGACTCTACCAGCCTTGTCACTTTCAGTGTAAAAAGTGCACATGTTGAGACTCAGCTTGTAAAGTACGGCTCACAGGCTTGTTGGTGTGGCGGACAGCCATTCTGATTATTACTAACTAGCGAGTGCTGCCGGCATAGAGTTCAGTGTCGTTAACCCTTTGGGTGTCCGTAGCGGTGTTAGTCGCGATGATTCCTGCAGGAATCATCGCGACTAAAACCGCTACGGACACCCAAAGGGTTCTGTTTTTTCTTCCTATCTTTCTTTGATGTTTTCTTGTTCTTGATTTTGTCTTGTTTTAATCCGTTCTGTTGGTTTCTTCCAACGGTACGGTCATGCACAACAACAACCAAAAAAAAAAACCACACACAAAAAAAAACACGAACAACTAAAATAAAATTTTTAATTACAAAAGCACCACCACCGTTTCCCCTAAATAAATAAAAATGAAACAATCATTTAATAAGTAAATAAATAAATGAATAAAACCTGCCGTCTTTGACATCAAACCGCCAAGTGAGGGAGAACTGACAGCGATCAGGGGCGGATCAGTTACCTCGGGGGGGGGGGGGGTTCCAACATTTTGTTTGGGACCTTCAACCTGACACAAAAGGCCTCCCTGACGCGAGAGAGAGGGAGAGAGAGAGAGAGAGAGAGAGAGAGAGAGAGAGAGAGAGAGAGAGAGAGAGAGAGAGAGAGAGAGAGAGAGAGAGAGAGAGAGAGAGAGAGAGAGAGAGAGAGAGAGAGAGATTATGATGATGATGATGAAACGTTTCTTAGGATAAAGTTTTGGGCATTGAAATACCTTTCTTCCAAACTGTCTTTAAAAGAGAGAGACGGAAAGGCGTGTGCCGTGTGTGAAGACTCTCAGTCATCACCACTCGCCAAAATATTTTTGAAAAGGGGGAGAGTAACAGTCAAGGGTTTAATTATTCACTACTATAGATCCTTAAGTCGTCATGGTATAGATCCTTGAGCTGTCATGGGATAGATCCTTGGATTGTTATGGTTGCGGTGTTCCATATCAGCAGTAGGTGCGTAGTGCTCGACAAGTGTTTGTTTGAAATGCCGTCAATGTTCACTTCGCTTCTAACGCCTTCGCTGCCAGCGAGTCACGACTGAATCTCGCGTCTGAACTGAAACGACTGCGCGCCGACCGACATTCGCGTGAAGATCAGAGGAAAGTGGGACAAAATTAAAGTATAAAGAGCACAGGACTAACTAAACAAGAGACGTAAACCCTCATGAGCCCCCGCGACAGCGGAGGCTCATGGGGGTTTATGTCTCTTGCAGCTGGGCAGCGTTCGCTTTGCCCCCGGGCAGTTAAGGGGTTAACGCTTTAGTTTTAGTGACAAGTCCAGACCACATGTGTTCCACATAGTAATTAGCCCTTTGAGTGTCCGTGCAGCTTTTTCTGGCCGAAGTGATTCCCGCAGGAGTCACTGAATGACCTCTACACACACACACACACACACACAGACACACACATACATACATACACACACACACACACACACACACACACACACACACACACACACACACACACACACACACACACACACACATAAAAAATACTACCGACAGCACAAAGGGTTAATCATGGCGTCGGAAACCAACAGACGCTGCGTACTGAATTACTTCCCTTCAGTATAACCAAAACACAACAAAGCGGCACTATATCTGACGCTATTTGCTTCTGTGAAAGTACCGGGAAAATGCGGACGGAGTACCAAAGCAAGACTGACGCACAGAACGTCAAGAGCCTCGTTCAACTCCGGAAGGCTCATGACTGAGGTTCCAAATGTCTCTTGCTAGCCGAATTGCGTCGGTGTTTAGGATACTGAGACTCTCACTCGAGTGGTTTTAAAACCTTATCCTACGAGCGAAAGCGAGAAGGATAAGGCATTAAGACCACGAGAGCCGGTGAGATTCTCAGCATCACCTAAACACCGATAAAAGAATCTATTTCTTACTCACCTTTTTCTTGGCATAAATCAGATGTTAGTTGTTGTTTTTTCCGCACACGTCTAACCACAACGCAGCCGCCATTTTGTCTTTGGCAAAGAATATGACGTAATTTACGTCGTAATGTGACGTAGATATTTTGGATGTCAGACAAATGTTCCTACATGATGACGTAATAGTGCAATACATGACGCCAGCGTGTCAGTCGTCACTATGAAATGGCGTCATAATATCACATTCTGCCCCAGGACAAAAATCCCCAAATTTTGAAGTTTCACTCTGAAGGACTGTATTACAATTCTAGAGACAGATCGAGCATGATAGTTTAAGTGAAATTAGGAAAATAACTCGTGCGATTAAAGCACAGGCATGGGATGATCGTTGGATGATAACTAGCTCTTAACGGATCGGATTGTGGCTATTATCTGTTACAGTCAATCTATGAGGTCAGAAAATTCATGAATGTCCTAAACCGTTTAGGAAATACATGAATTGCCTGTGACGACAGTCATTACATGAAATGACTAAAAAAATTCAGGGCATTTCATGAATTTCCTTTAAAAAAAATGGCGGCCATTTTATAAACCCATTCTGTGATGCGTGAATAACTGTTTTTTCACGTGTGACTATCAACAGTATAAGATAAGTTATTATTTCAAAAACGCTTTGTTTACAACAATAATCGGATTTGCAGTGGAAAACATCTAGTATGTGTGCCTACTCACAAGAATTGTGAAAAGAAGGGAAGAAAACTCTTAGTTGAGGCAAGACAGCATTGACAACTCATTGTATTTTAGCAACTAAAGCCTGCCATGGAGCAAATCGCTTTAATTTAAGAGGTCCAGACCATGCAGTCAGCCAGCGAAATCAGGAAATTATTGAGTCTCCAACACGGTTTAGGAAAAACATGAACTTCTTGTGACATCCAGACATGACATGCAATGACTAAAATGGCGGGGAATTTAATGAATTTCCTAAAATTACATTAACTCATCTATTAACTCATTCGAGACGTGCCGCCTCCGGATACGCGGCATAAGCCGGGTTTCCGGAGGCGTCACGTCTCGAATGGGTTAATAGCAAATGCAAATCCAGAGCTGAAGTTGTTTTACTGCCATTTACTTGCAATACAAAACGCAGATCTAGAATATATGTTGATTTTTGGCTCACGTTATAGCAAAGATGAGCCTAAGTAGTTGACCATCAGTCGATCCTTCCGTCGTCAATCTGTCTGTGGTAAGCTTTAACGTTATATTTTCTCAGAGCCTATTCAAGACATAGACTTTAAAACTTTGTGTTACTTTTACCATCGAGAGAGGTAACTCAGATTGGCAAGTCTAGAAAGGTCTTGTAACATAGAGTCATTATGTAGGAAATGCATTGCCATATATTGAAGACAGCGTAAAAGGACGGGCTTGTTCTATAGCATGTCCGTTGAAAGGTCCTTGTACACCAAAGTAGGACAGTGGCAGTGCACCTAAATTGATCAGTATTCAGGTCGTAATGAATAGGCAATAGCTCTACCTGTACCCCACAATCCCCCCATTAGCAAATGCAAATCCAGAGCTGAAATTGTTTTACTGCCATTTACTTGCAATACAAGTGACCTGTCGACGTTAAAACCCAAACTAACCAACCATGTGTTGACAGAAGTCCTGTTTTCGCAAACACCATCTTGAATTTCAAAGTCAAGCTTGGTGCGGAGATACCTGATGATGCTATCTTCCTAATAGGAAACCTAGGCATACAAATTAACTGGCCCCTCTGAAAGGTCAAGGGTCGACAAAGGTGGATAAAACGCTGATAAAATGTAAAAATGGCACTTCACGCATTATAGAAGCGGTTAGGAAATCTGTGTATAAAATGGACGCCATTTTTAGGAAATTTAAGAAATGCCTGGATTTTTTTTTATTCATTCCGGTATGTACAAAAAGCATGGACAATACTCCAAATACCACCAAGAGGCATAGATCCTCATGAGCCCAAAGTATTAGAAGTAGTGTTTGTGTGTGTGTGTGTGTGTGTGTGTGTGTGTGTGTGTGTGTGTGTGTGTGTGTGTGTGTGTGTGTGTGTGTGTGTGTACGCGCGCGTGAGTGATTGCGAGTAAGAGTCCATAAGCGTAGCATTTTTGAATGGTGACTTAATAGATTGTTTATCGAGTGCGTTGTATTTTTTTAATACTTTTTGTAAATTGCGTTTTTGTAATTAGTTATTTTTGTACAGTTAGTTTTTGTTAAGCGTCTAGAGCTCTAATCCGAGGATAGGCGCTATCCAAGTACTCATTATTATTATTATAGCGGTCTGTAACGTCAGACATCAATAATTATGAGCGCAGGTTTTACGGTCATTGCTTATGGAGCTCATCATTGGCTGATTAAGGAGTTATATGCGACTTGTTTACCTCATCTCATTTTCAGTAACAGCTTTCAACGACACGTCAATGGGCCGGAAAGTTGGTTGGTTGTACATTGCTTAACGTCCCGACAGCAACAAGACTTTCTCAGGACGTGCCTGCACTGCTTGTGAAAAAACAAACTAAACAGAATATTGAATGTATGTCGCCAGCCGGTCTAATACGCTAAATAAACCTAAGACCAGTTAGCAACACACATCCAATATCAAGAGCTACAGGCAGCGCAGACAGTAGGGAGAGTTTAAGAAAGGAAAATACAGGTGAATGGACCAAGGGTAGACAGAAACACATGCCCCAGAATAGAGAGCAAAACCCACCCTGTGGTGCTGACCAGGGTGACCCTGGGAACTAAAAAGTAGTTAACCCCACCCGTCCCCCAGGGCAGACCCGGGTGGGGGGGGGCCGGAACTTAGGGTGGGTGGTGGGGGGGGGGGTGAGAGAGAGAGAGAGAGAGAGAGAGAGAGAGAGAGAGAGAGAGAGAGAGAGAGAGAGAGAGAGAGAGAGAGAGAGAGAGAGAGAGAGAGAGTTGGCCGTATACACAAAGAGAGAGAGAGAGAGAGAGAGAGAGAGAGAGAGAGAGAGAGAGAGAGAGAGAGAGAGAGAGAGAGAGAGAGAGAGAGAGAGAGAGAGAATGGGGGGGGGGGGTAATACCCTAAAATCGTGATTCGCGTTTTGTTGTTGTTGTTCTCGTGATTGCAATTTTTTTCATCCTCATCCGTGAAAGAAGAGGTCGTCATAAAACGTAAAAGCCAAAAGAAGATTCTTGTGATCCGTAAAAAAAAAATCAGGTTAATTAGTGAAACGTGAAAGTCTGTTGACACTCCCCCCCCCCTCCCCCCAAACCTCCATGGGTTGATAGCATTTTCGTTTTCGTTCAGTGAAGAAGGCTATGACAACGGTACTTTCTCTTTTCTTTCATCGTTTGCTGTCATCGTGAAACGTGAATGCTATTTTTCGGGGGATTCGTGATTTGTTTATCGCAACAAAATATCGTCGTAAATCCGTGATGATACCCCTCCCCCCCCCCTCTCCCCCACATGTCCCCCAGCCCCCTTCTACGAAGAGCAATGAACTTTACTTTTGGAACATCTGTCATTTTTCTTGCCTGATCAACACCGCAACAACGGAAACGAGAACGCAGATATGGAATGAAGTAATACGAGTTAGAAATAACACGTGAGATGGAAATCAATCAAATATCAAATCAAATTAGAGTCAGACCCAGTGAGCAAAGGTCGTCGGGCCCACTGTCGGCGACGTCGGCCCGAGGGTCTTTTGTATCCGCTTCCCACATTACCTGGGGCGATTCCAGTACGGGACGATGACCGTAGCTGACGTGATAACATTAACAGTACATTTTCACAGACAAAATAAAGACGCAGATTACGTCATAATAATATTACGACATCAACTTGTTCAGGCCGGTCCCCGCCAGTCACATAAGCCCATTATCAGCGAAGTCTCGTTTGAACCGAACGACTACGACTACCGGACAACGACTGAACGAGAGCGAACTCGCGGTTGATAGCCAGCTTATACCGTAGGCATCTAGACATTCACAACACACCAGACATCTCCAAGAGGCATAGATCCTCATGAGCCCGGAGGGCTCATGAGGATCTATGCCTCTTGGAGATGTTTGGAGTGTTGTCTGTCCGGCGTGATTTCGCTCACCTTCGTTGTTGTACGTCGTTTGTTTCAAACGAAACCTCACGACGTATTATAAATGACACGCATATGCCAAACAAAATGACCATAATTGCCTGCTAACTAATAATCAATAACTAAGTAAAGGGCGGTGGCGGGGGGTGGGTAGTGTGTGTGTGTGGGGGGGGGGGGGGGGCTGGGGTATGCGCCCTAAAACCGTGATGCGCGTTTGGCGTTTTTTCCGGTTTTCGTGATTGCAATTTTTTCATCCTTCTAATCCGCGAAAAAAGCATTTGTCGTAAAACCCCAAATAAGATCGTTTTTTTCGAGAGAAAAAGCCCTCGGTTATTCCGTGAAACGTGAAAATTCTGATACCCCTCTTTCCCTTCCCCCAACGTTTAATTTTCCGGTGTTCAGGCGGAGTAACGTGAAAAGTCCGACCCATCCCCCCTTTCCCCCGTCGTTTAACTTTCTAGTGTCCAGGCGCAGTACCCCCCCCCCCTCCCCCCCCCTTTCCGTCGTTTGAGTTTCGGACAGTGAGAATATACATGTAATGAAAGCGGTGGTGTTTATCTCCACCGTCTCTTTCTGTCGTGAAACGTGAACACTATTATTTTATTATTTTGAATTCGTGATTCGCAAAATAAATTGTGAATATGTGAATCCCTCCTTTCCCCCCCCCTCCCCCGCCCCTCCCCCGCCCCTCCCCAACTAACTAGCTCAGGCCAGTCCAGTACACGTAAAACTGATAATGGTAATCGAAGGCGACCCAAATAATGCAAGTCCGGGCCAAAACGATGACGTAAATGTATATGATGCGAAACCGAGGACATCATTTGTTGACACCCAAAGAGAAAGAAAAAAAGCTGCGGGTGCGTGTTTATTCCTCTTCTTTTTTTTTTTTTTTTTTAATTTGACCGACTTTCAAACACGGAAAATTCACCAAACTCTATCACTTCCAGAGCCATATGCTCTACCGCCAATTATGAACCGTATACACGTCGCGAAAATCGGATCAGTAAGATAAGATAATATAAGATAAACTTTATTGCCATATGCATAAACATTAGGATTTTTTGCGGCATAACTGACGAGCGTCCATATTAACATCAACACATAAAACATGCATACATCACAATCAAGCAGACTCTAAAATAACAAAACACACATATGTATAGCAGTCATTCTACTAAGTGTGCACACCCATTTAAGTAAGTGAAATAAAATAAATCTATAGCATAATAAACATATTATGTCAACAAAGAATGCCAAGTGAGCCGCAACGAAAACAGATTAGCTAAATTCATATCTATATGTAAAACTGTATATCCTGTTTAACATGAGAAGAGGTTTAATGGAACATATAAGAACTATAAACAACTGAGATGGGCTGTAGGTAAATTCGAGTCAAACTGCCGAGTTAAATCATATCACAGCCACATTAGACAGGGCCTGAACAGCCAAGGGGATAAAAGCTCTTCTGAAAAAGAGTGGTTTTGGCCTTGATGGATCTAAAGCGTAAGCCAGATGGTAAGAGCTCGAACAGGTTATGTGCAGGATGGTGCTCGTCATGTATGATGGAGCTCGCTCTCTTGATGGTGCGTGCGCGGTACAGATTCCAGCGAGAGGAGATCGCTTCCAACAATATCTGAGATGCTGTTTTGATTACCCTATTAGCTTCTTGCGGGCTTCGTCGGTTGCGCTGCCATACCACACCGTCATTGATCAGTTTTGGACCTTACAGCTTTCAACCGTAAGGTCCAAAGTCACAGACCAATACATAAAGTCTCTTATCGCGCTATTCGTGAAGTATCTTTCTCAGACACCAGGATGTGCCCTATTATGGTCGATTCATGCTGCAGCAAACACTGTCCGGATTACGCCTCAAGTGAAATATAACTGACACCACCACCACCACCAACCCCTACACTAACACAACGTATCCTCTTCTCCCGCCTCGCAACGTACTTCGCGTTCGAAGGTTTTATTTCTCGATGGTTCATTTTTCTCACCACTATGCACAGCCCCGCTCCACCCACCCCCCACCCCCACCAGGCCTCAGTTGTATTTTTGGGCTCTCAGTAGAACTGAGGCCCAGAATCCAACCGCAGAGAATCCTTGACCCATTAACTTACCGGATGATCTGTTGGTGACGCATAAGATATTTTAAATCCTCACGCGATCGGAACGCCTAAATTACCTTTAGATATCATGGCGGACGATGCAAGTTGAGCGGATCAGTTGATTGGGGTAGATTGTTTTCGTCGTTAAACCGGGAAAAAAATCCATTTTAAACACGTGATGCTTTTATCTTTGTTGCAGATTTGTGCGTTCTTTGCCAAGATAATTTGAACGCCACCCAACTGCAAGAGGTGTAGATCCTTATGAGCCCCCGCAGGGGGCACGTGAAATAAATTACGTTTTACATCTGCTTTCCGCGGTGTAACGTTGCACAGGCCATTGCCCCGTTTTGGGCATTTTTGCAACGTGCAAAAAGATGTTGACGTCACTGAGAGTCTCTTTCTTAGAGGTATTTTAAAAGTAAATTGCGAGTCTTGGCGGGGTTCTTTTATGCGATCTAAGAGTTGCATTCAAAATGACGATTCCGGCAACATTTTGGCTGTCGGTAGCGGTTTTTGTCGCGGCGATTCCTGGCAGGAATCGCCGCGACAAAAACCGCTACCGACAGCCTAAGGGTTCAGAAAAAATAAAGATAGATTGTGTTGGTTTCGTCAAAAACTGAGGGAAATCGCGCTTGATCACACCGCAAGGTAAAGCAGCTTTGCGAATTATGTCCCCTTGACACACACATAGATATATCCCTATTTGAAAGCCGTTGTCAGGGGACGTAACTCAAAAGGCATCCTCAACCTGTGGTTACGCACCTGCCGCCGGTTAGTATTAAACATTTTCGAGCCAGCCACTACCAGCCGATTGTCCCTCTGGATGGTAGCAGGATTTTTGCGTGGGCTTATTAACTCATTCTACCCCAACACCAAAATCCTTAAATTTTGCCCCTGTCCTCTCAAGACTGCATTGCAGTGCAGGAAACAGATCGACCATGATAGTTCAAGGGTGATGCCAGAATAGCTTGGCGCCCGTAGGCGCCAAGCTATTCTGGCATCACCCTTGAACTATCATGGTGGATCCTTATCCTGCTGTGGTGTGTCTGGGGTAGAATGAGTTTTTAAAAATATAGAGTCCGAAATAGCTCAGGCGGTTAAGCGTCGGAGCAAGAGAGCGAAGGGAATCGCCGGGTCGTAGGTTCGAGTCCCCGTCCCGGCCCCGGTAGATGGACTCGCAATCCAGGGAAAAAAGGCGGGCGTGTTCCATAGCATGTTTGTTGAAAGGTCCTGGTAAATCAATTTACCAAAGTTGCAGTGCGCATGAACTGATCAGTGTTCAGGTCGTACTCCAAGGGCAATAGATTTCCCTGTCCCCCATAACCATCCAGTCAGGGCGGTCCATTATCACTTCGGTGCCGTCGGAGGACGTTAAACCCCGAATTAACCAACAACAACAACAACAAAAAAAACAAGATGAGGATTTCATCCCAAAGTCGACCGTATTGTTTGGAGTTCGGATGCGTTTATCTTTTAGGAACATTCAGAGTTGTTCATTATTTAGGCATATTATGCTGCTCCATTTCCCTCCTCTCTAAGCCAACCTCTGATCAGCACACACAAATAAAGACAGACACACTGCGCTTCCCGCCATTAGTACGCTCTGTGGGCTCGTGTAGCGACAGGAATCCATCTCCTTCTACTCTAACCCATCCTCTGATTCACACACACTGGCACACAGAAATAAAGACGGACACACGGCGATTCCCGCCATTCGTAAGCTCTGTGGTCTGGCACAGCTATTCTGAAGAAGCCGAATGATAGCACGAGCAGCGAAATGACGTCACTTCAAGCTTCACGTCATGGCATCATTAGTCCCACGACGCCGTGTTCATAGTGACGACTCGATGTTATACGTCACTCATCGCAGTACTAACATTTGACGTATCAGAAAATCAACTTCGCTATTTTCTTGCTGATTTTCACGCCTAGGGCTTACAGGTCACAATTTGACCTAATCCTACCCCAGTGCCGGGACAAACGGCAGGCTTATGCAAACACTGTTTATGAAAAATTATGCGGGTATTAATGAGAAGATTTGTTTTCGTAAAAAGAGATTCAATTGTTTTAAGATTAAAACATATAATACGTGAAATTAATCCCAAAACGTGAAAATATATTTTTCCCCAAAAATAATATGTAATTATCACTCAAAAGGGAAATATTGAATGAGTTCGTTAACCAGCATTGTACCTCTAGAACATTTTATCTAGCAGCTAGCTATACGCAAAATATCTAGTAAAAATAAGAAAAATTACGGACTCCAGTGTGGATTAACCGGTTTTTGTGATACGCCCATTTTCTCGCCAATGAGCATCTTAAAAAAAAAATATATCGGGACCTTTTTTTTCCGATGTTTTGTTTAAGGACAATATCCTAAAATTTCAAGCTTATCCGTCCTCAAACGCGGGCTCCAGTCGCTGTCACATCCTCACACACACACACACACACACACACACACACACACACACACACACACACACACACACACACACACACACACACACACACACACACACACACACACACACACACACACACACACACACACACACACACACACACACACACGCACACACGGCGCTTTGGCGCCAAAAAGACGTTCTCTAGCAAGGTTTGCGTAGCTAGACGTGACGTCAATTTTATCATAGTTACTTCTTTGCCAGAAATTCTGCCCCGCACGCCATAAACGTCATGTGCATGCTCCGGAATGCGCTCCTGCCAGCCCCATTTCAAAGTCTGCCGTACTTTTTAAATTCGGTAGACAAAAAAAAAAGACGAAAAAAAAAACAAACCAACCAAACACCTTAGGACTATGACAGGCAGGTACTGGCTATTTAAAATGACGTGCAATTCGACCTGCTCGCTAGCATACGATTCATCGGCTCGCGTTTGACTTTAATTTCGATTTAGGACAACCTCTCTACGGTTCAGGTATAATTTCTTGTTTAGACTGTTTTTGTTTGCTTCTCCTCAGGCGTGAACGTACACAGACGACAGCATGAAGCTGGTGCGTTTCCTCCTTAATCCATTAAGTCCTGGGGACAAAATTAACCAAATTTGCAGATCCCCTTCTTTGTAGAAATCCACCGAGGTCTGCGTCACAGTTCTGGAGACAGATCGACCACGATAGTTCAAGGGTGGTGTCGGAATAGCTTGGCGCCTGCAAGCGCCAAGCTGTTCTGACACACCCCTTGAGCTATCATGGTCGATCAACGTCTTGTGTGTGTGTGTGTGTGTGTGTGTGTGTGTGTATACATTGCTTAACGTCCCGACAGCAACAAGGCGTTCTCAGGACGTGCCTGCACTGCTTGTGTGTGAAAAAAAAAAAAAAAAAAAAAAAAAAAAACGAACCAAGAAAATTGAATATATGTCGCCAGCCGGTCCAATACGTTAAATAAACCTACGACATGGGGCCTAAATAAAGCTAAGACCATTCAGCAACACACATCCAATATCAAGAGCTACAGACAGCGCAGACAGTAGGGAGAGTTTAACAAAGGAAAATACAGGTGAATGGACCAAGGGTAGACAGAAACACATGCCCCAGAATACAGAAGAAACCCCACCCTGTGGGGTCGACCAGGGTGACCCTGGGAACTAAAAAGTAGTTACCCCACCCAAGTCCCCCAGGGCAGACCCGGGTGGGGAGATCAACGTCTTGTCGTAGCGGGTCAGAGCCGTATTTATTTTATTTCATTTTTTTAAAAAAATTTAATTTTATTTTTTATTTTGTTGGTATTTTCACAGGTGTGATGTCAAAAGACAAAATGAAGGTGTCGCTGTATGCACTATTCGCCCTGTGTGGCGTGACGCTGATGACTCAACATGTCGGAGCTCGCTCGGTCGGCAGTGCCGTGGATGAACTGGCAGGTAAGAGATCACGTCACGTCACGTCACGTCATCAACTGTGGCTATAGTGTAATGTTAAGGCCGGCGTCACACACCAAATGACAAGCCAAAGTGACCCCGGGTCGACCTTGCGTGAGTCATTTTGACGTGTTTGTGCCCAAAGTGACGCGAGTCAAGCTTGTGTGAGAGTCATTTTTGACGCGTTTGTGCGCCACAGTGACCCCGTCTCGCAAGTCATTTTTGACGTGATTGTGAGCCAAAGTGCTTGTCAATCTTGTGTGAGAGTCATGTTGACGTGTATGTGCGCCACAGTGTGACCCCGATTCGATCTTGTGTGAGAGAAATTTTTGACGTGATTGACCCAGGTAACTTTGGCGCACAAACACGTCAAAATGACTTTCACACAAGATTGACCCACGTCACTGTAGCGCACAATCTTGTGTGAAAGTCATTTTTGACGTGCTTGTGCGCCTCAGTGACCCCAGCCCTTCTTGCGTGACTCATTTTTACGTGTTCGTGCGCCAAATTGACTCCGGATCAATATTGTGGGAGTCATTTTGACGTGTTTGTGCGCCACAGCGACCCCGGATCAGTCTTGTGTGAAAGTCATTTTTTGATGTGTCACACACAAGATTGACCCAGGGTCACAAACACGTCAAAAATGACTCACACAAGACTTACCAGGGTCAATACGGCGCACATTCATTTTGACGTGTTCGTGCGCCAAAGTGACCCCGGGCTCAAGCTGGCATGAGAGTCGCTTTGGGAATGCCAAAGTCTGCCCTGTAAATGCATAAATGTCCAATTTTGTGAAAAGCGAGACGGTCATTGTAACACAACGGAAATCTTGCTCTTCACAAAAATGTGTCCTTTGCCCCACACAGGGCAGACGTAGACGCGACCCAGCATGGATTAGGCGAATGAGAGTCGTTTTGGTGTGTTGCTTCCTTAACGCAAAATTGTGACGTCGACGATCATGACGACGTAGAATAAGATTTTCATCTACAGCTGTATAACACGGTTTCTCCTTCCCCTTCTTTTTGTAACACTCACACAGACACATGTCAAATAGCTCTTGGGAGATGGAAATTGAGGGGAAGGGGGGAGGGGACTTTGAAAAGGCGGGGGGGGGGGGGGGGGGGGTGCTTTTTTACCAACTTTACTGCCAGTACAAATTCATCCATTGCGGACACCATCTTTACTGACGTTTAATGTTCTCTATTTTCAGGGTTGGAAGACACAGTTGTTCCCCTTGGGAATGAGCCACTGAGGGGTAAGTAGCATTTCTCACTGCAGCACTTGTCTACAGAGGGCTTTTTACCCTTTAGTCCCCGACACGCTACATCTGCAACCTTTAACCCATTAAGTCCTGATACACTACAACAAGATACGGATCGACCGTGATAATTCAAGGGTGGTGCCAGAATAGCTTGGCGCCTATAGGCGCCAAGCTATTCTGGCACCACCCTTGAACTATCATGGTCTGTTGACCTCTTGAACAAAAGCCAGCCTTATCTGGCAACACCCTTGAACTATCATGGTCTGTTTAATTCTCGAACAGGGGCCAAATTATTCTGGCACCAGTCTTGAACTATCGTGGCCTGTCCATCTCCTGCACGGGAGCCAATATATTCTGGCACCACCCTTTAGTTGTCATGCTGGATCTATCTCTTGCTCAGGAGGCAATCTATGTTCTGGCACCACCCCTGAACTATCAAGATTGGGGCTGGACCCCCTGAACTGAAATGTATCCATAAAATGACATCTCCC
This sequence comes from Semisulcospira habei, assembly GCA_036245525.1. Taxonomy (NCBI): domain Eukaryota; kingdom Metazoa; phylum Mollusca; class Gastropoda; family Semisulcospiridae; genus Semisulcospira; species Semisulcospira habei. The sequence goes on from BTPG01000007.1 coordinate 160,757,066, forward strand.
AAATTCAGGAATTCAACCTTTGGGCTCAATCGAAGTGTGTTGCGGATTAAAAAAAAAATTGAAGTTGCCATGACGGGAAGGGCATTACGGCAAAATTTGTTCTTGGCGACCTTTTTCTCAGAGTGTTCAGCCCGCCATCAGCGGCCAGTCTTGGCACGGGCGGTTTAATTGTTTCGATGACGATCTATATCATGTATTTTAATGGCATCGTTTCAAAAGACCAAAGCAGCTTGAACAGCCGCCGTTCCTTTAACCCCTTCACTGCCATGGAAACGTGAACACCGCCCTGCTGCAAGAGGCTTAGAACCTCACGAGTCCCGTCAAGTGCAGCACTTGTCATCTGCAGGTTCTTTTACCCTTTAATCCCCGACACGCTGCGTCTGCAGCCTTTAATCCGTATCATTCGGAATACACCAGTATGTGAAATAAGTTTGCTAAAATAGTTCATGGGTAGTGCCAGAAATAGCTTGGCGCCTCTAGGCGCCAAGCTATTTCTGGCACCACCCGTGAACTAAAGCCATTGGTTTATATCCTTATCTGCAAGTACTATAATGTAGCTTGCATATGGCAGTGTACGAATTTGAAGCTTTTAGACTCAGTATGATATGGGTTAACCCATCAAGTCCTGATACACTACAACAAGATATGGATCGACCGTGATAGTTTTACGCCTCTTGCTCGCCCTGCTTGGCGTCCGTTTTCTTTGGACGGATGAAAGAAGAAAGATATCAAAGTAGAAGGGATAAAAGACGTCCCAGAGCCGGTGAATCAGAGGCAGACAGGTTCAATATAGCTACAAATAAAATCAGTCGGTTCCTGTAAAAAAAAAAGTTGCTTTCGTCATCGTCTCGTCTGGTGAGATCAGAGAGTGAGAATAATTAACTTTCTCCACACATGACGAAAATAGTTCCTTTTAATTCTGAACTGCGTGCACCGAGTCGCGGATTATCGCTTCTGAAATATTTGTGAATTCAAGGCCAAATACCCGGCCGCTCAAGAAACTTGTACACAAGGTGAGGCCACCAAGAGACATAGATCCACATGAGGCCCCGCAACTGCGGGGGCTCACGAGGATCTAGGTCTCTTGCGAATAGATGTTGTCTTCACTAAACTGATTTTCTCTCTCTCTCTCTCTCTCTCTCTCTCTCTCTCTCTCTCTCTCTCTCTCTCTCTCTCTCTGTAACGTCAAGACCGCATCCCAAAATTCTGGAGGTGTCACCAAACGACTACTGATGCAGAAGAAGATGGAGTGTCCATGATAATTCAAAGGTAGTGACAGATTAGCTTGGCGCCTAATGGCGCCAAGCTAATCTAGCTCTACGCTTCAATTATCATGGTCAGTCCATCTCCCATTGTTATGCAATTCAGTTCCATTCTGCGAGTCACTCTCAAACGGTATAACAGCTAACATTTACAAGCCTCTCACGAAGGCGTCGGCAGTGAAGCGCTGCTTCTGCGTCGCTCGGCCTTTCGTTGTTGTTCATTATTTTTGGAAATTTCATCAGCGGCAAAATGTTATTTAGCGAACCTTTTAGTGACATTTCCTGCATGAACTGCGTATGACGGCGGCTTCCTTCAGGCTAACACCTAACGACTGTGTACCAGCTGCAGGAGATGGACTAATTCAAGGGCATTGCGAGTTTAGCATGGCGCCTGATGGCGCCAAGCTATTCAGGCACTACCCTTCAATTATCATGGTCGATCCATCTCCTGCTGTAGAGCGTCGGGACTAAATTAGTTAAGTTTCAGTTCATCTCTCTCCTCTCTCTCTCTCCGAGATAAAAAAAAAATTGGTCGATATAGAAAATCCCAAACGTTGGAAAGCAGGCCAAAGACGAATTGGTTAAGTTTCAGTTCAGTTAACTCGATCATTCAGCCCGACGGNCCGTATTCCCCAAATTTTGGAGGCGTCATCTAACGACTATGCACAGTTGCAGGAGATGGATCGACCATAATTCAAGCCGGCAGTGCCAGATTAGCTTGGCGCCGACAGGCGCCAAGCTAATCTGGCACTACCCTTGAAGTTGCATGGTCGACTCATCTCCTGCTGTAGGGCGTCAGGGCTGAATGGGGTAAATTCATCTCTGTATCTGTCCCCGTCTCTCTGTGTGCGATAAAAGTAGGTCTATGACAAAAATCCCAAACTCTGGAAAGCAGACCAAACCGGACGACAGATTTACACAAACGTATTTGTCACATGAAACCACACCATTATATTCTCTCTCTCTCATGGCTTGACTTCGCGAACGAAGATTCTATAGGGCTTGCCCACGTCGTCTGCAGGCATTTTCGTGGCTGCGGAGGCCAATCAGGGACAGGCAGGTTCGACCGCAGTGGCTGCAGGGGAAGGTCTGGTCAGGGTTCTGAGTTACGACAACTCTGTCTTTTCTTCTGAGCCGCTTGTCCTTAAGGTTAGCTCTGCGAGAGTCCTCAAAGGAGACGGCTGCCTTGTGAATGGTGGAACGCCAGGTGTCACGGTCCGCAGCAAGCGAAGACCACTGGCGGTGGTCGATTTGGCAGGCACTAAGTGACTTCTTGAGACCGTCTTTGTATCTCTTCTTTGGTGCCCCTCTGTCTCGGTGTCCAGTGGCGAGCTCGCCGAACAGAGTGATCTTGGGTAGGCGATGATCCTCCATCCTGGAGACGTGCCCCGCCAAGCGAAGCTGTGTCCGCAGCAGCAAAGCCTCGATGCTCACAGTTTCCGCCTGTTCAAGGACCTCGACGTTGGTGACATAGTCACTCCAGTGAATGCTGAGGATGGTACGCAGGCAGCGCTGGTGAAAGCGTTCGAGGAGTCGTAGTTGGCTGCGGTAGAGGGCCCAGGACTCGGAACCGTACAGCAGGGTGGTGAGGACGACAGCTCTGTACATGCTGATCTTGGTGCCTTTTTTCAGCTGTTGATTGTGCCACACCCGCTTGAATAGTCGCCCGAAAGCACTGTTCGCTTTTGCCAGCCTGTTGTCCAGTTCCTTGTCCAGCTTGGCGTCTGACGTGATGATGCAGCCAAGGTAGGTAAACTGGTGTACAGACTTCAGTTCGGACTCGCCGATGGTGATGTGGGGAGGGCGATGCTCTTCCTTGGGTGCCGGCTGATGAAGGACCTCTGTCTTTTTCAGACTGACCTCAAGTCCAAAGAGCTGGGCAGCATCTGCGAAGCAGGACGTAATGCGCTGCAAGGCTCTCTCTGTGTGTGCAACGAGGGCAGCGTCATCAGCGAAGAGCAGCTCACGAATCAGTTGGTCTAGGGTTTTCGTGTGGGCCTGCAGTCGTCTGAGGTTGAACAGGCTGCCATAGAGACGATACCTGATGTACACTGCGTCGTCATCGTCGAGGTCCACTGTGGCCTGCTTCAACATCATGCTGAAGAAGATGGTGAAGAGGGTCGGTGTCAGCACGCAGCCTTGCTTCACGCCGTTGCGAATGGGGAATGGTTCTGAGAGGTCACTGTTTAGTCTGACACTGTGAGCAGGCAAGGTATGTGGCAGATCGTGGAGCGACTAGGTTGTCCCCCAAAGTTCCTCATCATGATCGTCCAGCTCCACGAGGACCAGCAAGGCCAGGTCAAACGCTTTTGTTAGGTCGACAAACGTTACGTACAGCCCTTTGTTCTGCTCGCGGCACTTCTCCTGAAGCTGTCTCAGCACAAAGACCATGTCGGTGGTACTCCTGTTGACTCTGAAGCCACACTGGCCCTCTGGGAGGTGGTCTTCAGCGATGGCAGGTACCAGCCGATTCAGGAGCAACCTTGCGAGAATTTTCCCGGCAATGGACAGCAGGGTAATTCCACGATAATTAGAGCAGGCAGACTTCTCTCCTTTGTTCTTGTACAGGGTGATGATGACTGCATCACGGAGATCCTTTGGTAGTGTTCCTTTTTCCCAGCAGCAGAGAAAGAGGTCGTGGAGCTTGTTGTGCAGTGCTGGGCCTCCATGTTTTCAGATCTCTGGCGGGATTCCGTCAATGCCTGCTGCTTTGCCACTCTTGAGCTGGTGGATGGCTGTGAGGGTCTCTTCGGCGGTGGGCGGTTCGTCCAATTCAACCTTTAGTGGAAGGTGTGGGATTTGGAGGATGACTGTTTCTTGAACAGTGCGTTCAGCGCCGAAGAAGTCCTGAAAGTATTCCGACCAGCGGTTCAAGATGGAGGTATTATCTGTGAGGAGTGCCTGTCCATCAGCGCTTCGCAGGGGACTTTGTACCAGGTGCCTAGGGCCATACACTGCTTTCAGTGCTTCGTAGAAGCCCCTGTATTCACCGTTGTCAGCGCAGAGCTGGGTCCTCTGTGCGAGTCTGGACCACCACTCGTTCTGGACCTCTCTAAGCTTGAGCTGGAGACTGCTGCAGATGAGGCGGAAGGCAAACTTCTTCACAGGGCAGGAAGGCTGGGCTAGGTGGGCCTGGTGGGCGGCTCTTTTTTCTGCTAGAAGTTCCTGGATCTCTACGTCGTTTTCGTCAAACCAGTCTTTGTTCCTCTTTCTAGCAAAGCCCAAGACTTCCACAGAGGATTTTACAATAGCAGTTTTCAGTTGTTCCCAGAGTGTTTCAGGGGAGGAGTCTGCTGGATCAACTGTGTCTTTGAGCATGCGCTGTAAATCGGCCTGAAGGGCAGCTTTCTTGTCGTCACGCTGAAGGCTGGCAACATCAAGCTTTTTCTTGGGGGGACCCCCTTTCTTGGGTTTCAGCTTGAGGCGGAGCCTGAGTTTGCAGCAAACAAGGCGGTGGTCAGTGTGGCACTCTGCGCTGGGCATCACTCTGGTGAGGAGGACGTCACTGCGGTCCCTCTGACACACTCGGATATAGTCGATAAGGTGCCAGTGCTTGGAGCGAGGATGCATCCAGGTGGTCTTTCGACTGTCCTTTTGCTGGAAAGTAGTGTTGGTGATGACAAGTTGCTGCTCTGCACAGAGCTCCAACAGTAGGCGACCATTGTCATTGCAGTTCCCAACGCCATGCTTGCCGAGGACTCCTTTCCAGGCTTCAGAGTCCTGGCCCACTTTGGCGTTGAAGTCGCCAAGGATGATGACTTTGTCGTCTGCAGGGGTGCTCTGCAGGAGGCTGCGCAGGTCAGAGTAGAACTTGTCTTTTTCTGCAGGCTCTGCCAGGAGGGTTGGGGAGTACACACTGAGAAGGGTGACGTATTGCTGGTGTCTCAGTGGGAGGCGCATGGACATGATGCGGTCGGAGTGACCCGTTGGTAGGTTTTCCAACTTAGTCGCAATGGGGGTCTTCACCATGAAGCCCACGCCTGAGAGCCGTCTTTCTGATGCAGGCCTGCCTGACCAGTAGAGGGTGTAGCCAGCGCCAAGTTCTTGGAGGCTGCCTTCCTCCGGGAGGCGTACTTCGCTGAGCGCGGCGATGTCGATGTTTAACCTCCGCAATTCATGGGCAATGAGGGCGGAGCGACGTTCAGGGCGTCCGCTGTCTGCTGTGTCGAGCATGGTTCGGATGTTCCAGCATGCTACGTTGAGTCCGGTCGTGGTCGTCATGAAAGTGGATCCATTGTTTTTTCTTGTTTTCTGACCGCATGAGAAGATGCCCGTTGACCGCGGCTAGCCAACTGGGGTTACGAGGGGATGAGCTTTGGTTAGGCCACCTTTTCTAGGCCCCTCTCCGTGTGGAGCAAGCAGTGCTGTCCCTAGAGAAGGCTGCTTGGTCGTTCAGGGTGTGCCGAGTGACGTTGTCATCCCCAGGTCAACATCAGGCGACCAATATCCTGAACCGCCTGCATGCAGGTTTGAGACTGCGGCTTCCAGTGACATCTTTCACCTGCCGTTTTGCCCCTTGCCCATCGCTACAGGACTTGGAAAGTTCAGTGTCATAGTCCGTGGGCGTTTCCTAAAGCCTGCGCGGTGGAGCTTTTTGGTGGAGTGCAGTGTGCGCAGTACTGGCCCCACCCTTTAAACCCTTGGTTCGTTTGCCATGGCCTAGCAAGCTGGGACGGTGGCATCGAGGTCCTCGGGTCGTAGGTTTTATATCAGACTGTCCTTGTCTTAGTCTCTGGCTCAAAAGCCTTCCCCGGAGACACGGGGGCTTTGATGTCAGGGGTTTCCTCCCTTAGCCTTTCCGCAGCCAAGCGGCCAGGCCTGCAAGGCAGCAGGGGACTCGTGGGGGCCGGGGTCGTCTATGTCCCGTGCAGATGTGAACATCTGCCCACTGCCCAGACGGTGACACCAGAGGAGAAAAATCCAACGCCGGAACCCGGTATCGAACCTCGCACCTTTGGCATTGGAGGCAGACGCCTTAAACCATTCACTTCGCGCAAAAAAAAGGTGACATTCAATAACTTTCCCTGTGTGTTTTGACACGTGTAATATAAATGCCACGGTGTGTAACCAAAATGCAGATATGTAGGGAAAGTCTTGAGTGTGCAGAAAAAGGCGCTAGAAATGGCGGAGAGTCAGTACTGAGCGGCATGGTTCACAGTTCTCTCCCTTATGAAGGTACCATTACGCGTAAATATAAAGACAAATTTCAGCAACATTTCTCTTTGTTATGCCTTCCCGAGAGACACTTAATGAGCTTCTATGGTAGTAAATGCACGCGCGGCATAATCACGCTTGATCATTCCGCTCAGTCGTTGGCCGCCACGACTGGCGTGATGACGTCAGCTTCCCGAGCCCTATAGTTAAAAATAGCCTATTGACGCGCTATCTTGCGAGGATACGGGACTAAGCGCTCATAGGGAAATCACTGTTTTTAGTGTGTAATGTCAGGAAAGTCCTGTTGTGCTATAAGCAATAACAGCAAGTCTTTCCATCACCGTAGGAAACCGCTCACCAGAATCTGTTTTTGTTTGTTTTAAAAGAGGAAGACTCAAACGTGAAGAAAAATGTGTTGAAACACTACTTCGCTACTATCTCATGACTGTGGTATCCTCATAAGATGGCGGCTGATGCGCCCACGCTGCTAGGCAACGCGGGGAACTTCCGGAACCCTATTGCTCCTACGATACAAACAGCGTTTGTCATTGACAAATTAGACAACGTGTGGCGATTCTCCTGTGTTTAAATAACCCATAGCTAGACCTTCGTGCAGCACTGTAACCATAATTATGTTGCTGTGTTTAGAAAAGAGTTTCTCTAAATAGCCGTACACCGCCGGTACTGGGCTTTTAGCTTGTTGACTCGGTGCCAGACTCTGAATCTATGTTCCTGGGACATCTAGGGTTATTTTTTGTCCTTGAATTAACGAAGATTGCAGAAACAAAGTGGTGTCAGCAAGAGGCGTAGATCCTCATGAGCCCCCGCAATTGTGGGGGCTCATGAGGATCGACACCTCTTGCAATTGTGTGTGTTTTCACAGTCTCTCGGCTTGTGAACGGGTTCTCGTGCTTTTACCATTTTTTTTTGTTTGTTTTTGTTTTCGACAAAGGAACATGGATACAAAGTGGTGTCAGCAAGAGATTTAGATCCTCATGAGCCCCCGCAGTCGCGGGGACTCATGAGAATCTATACCTCTTGAGCCGTTCACATTCTCTTGGCACTTAAAAGCCTTCATCCTTTCTTCTTACTTTTTGTTCCCTTTGGCTTTTGGCTCACGTGCGAAGCAAAAATTGTGTCTATGTTCTGCACCAGTAGTCGTCCGTCCGTCGTCCGTCCGCCGTCGTCCGTGGTAAACTTTAACGTTGGCATTTTCTCGGAGACTATTCAAGCTACAGTCTTCAAACGTGGCCCAAGGATACTTTGTGGCAAGACCTTTCTAAACATACCAATTTCAGTGACCTCACACAAGGTCATAGGGGATCAGGACATATCAAAAATAGCTATTTTAGGACAATTTATTTTTTCTCAAATACTATTCACAACTTAAAACTCAAACTTGGTTCAAAGATACCTGATGGTAAGACCTTTATATGCACACTAATTTGGTTGATCCCTCGGAAAGGTCAAGGGTCACAAGAGTGCAAAAAATAGGTCCAAAATCGCCATATTTTGACAAAAGATTTTTTTTTGTAAAACACTATTCACACCTTCAAACTCAAACTTGCTATAGAGATACCTGATGATAAGACCTATCTATGCATACTAATTTGGATGACCCCTCGGAAAGGTCAAGGGCCACAAGACCTGTCTACCTATCTATGCATACTAATTTTGGTTGACCCCTCAGAAAGGCCAAGGGTCACAAGAGCTCGGGAAATAGGTAAAAAATAGCCATATTTCACAAGAAATGTTTTTGCTTAATTATATTCACAACTTCAAAACCCAAACTTGCTACACAGATACCTTATGGTAAGACCTATCTATGCATACTAGTTTGGATGACCCCTCGGAAAGGTCAAGGGCCTGTTGTTGCTGTTGTTTTGGCTATTTTGTTTGTTTGTTGTGTGTTATTTGTGGGATATTTTTTTTAATTAATTTATTTATTTATATTATTTTTATTTATTTATTTATTTTTCTTTCTGAGGGAAGACTTGTTTACACTTTAAAAACAATATTATTCTCATGTTTCGTATAACACTGTGCGAAGTAACCCGTGTAGGTAGTGTTTACTGAAAAGACTAGTCTAATACTGACACTTGAAACGGTAATGGACAAAAAAACGGATGGAAGCCGAGAACTGGATGGAATTACGACGCCCTTTTTAATTTATGACAACTCTAGACTAATTATGGAACTAACGGAAAATGTGTCTCGGCTCCTATTCTTAACACTTCCCTGCCACACAGTACGTACATTTTTATTTCTGAACTCTTGGTTCATTTAACGACCTATACAAACCTACACCGTCAACCTGAAACATGGATACAGATTGGTCTCAACCAGAGACATAGATCCTATAAGCCCCCGCAGTCGCAGGGGCTCATGAGGATCTATGTCTCTTGCAGTTGGATACATACGAGTACGTCAGGATAAAAACACAAAGAGGGAAACGCCAGGAAAAAAAAACCAACCGACACCTCAAAGTATTGACTAACCAATCGGAAAGAGAACGTCACGGTGGTAATAATTATGAGCTCAGATACGATTTCACACTCTCTCGACTGCCGAGAAAGGTGAACACGATCCAGCAAGAAGAGGCACAGCTACGGGGGCTCACGAGGATCTATGCCTCTTTGCTGGCGCTAAATCGCATCCGGGCTGCCGCTTGGACGGTTCGGTGCGCAGCTCTGGTGTTGAATTCGGTTAACCCCTTAGCTGTCGAGAAATATTGAACAAACACCCAGCTGCGAGAGGTACAGACCCTTCGTGAGCCCCCGCGGTTTCTCGGCCATTTGAATTAACTCCTTAGATGAGGAGAGACATTCAACAAACGCCCAACCGCAAGAGGCGTAGTTCCTCATAACCCCCGGAGTTTCTCGGCCATTTGATTTAACCCCTTAGATGAGGAGAGATATTCAACAAACACCCATCTGCAAGAGGCATAGATCCTCATGAGCCCCCGCAGTTGCGGGGGCTCATGAGGATCTATGCCTCCTGCTAAGACCAATTTGTACCATGCTCATTGGACGGTTGTGGCTTTTGGTTTTGGTCGTCGAGTGAACAAAGGTTTCAGGAAAAAATACAGTGGCAGGGAAGGGGTTAACTAAGATTTTCTAAACACAAATTGACACCACTGGCCGTCAGGGAGAGGTTCACCCTTCGAAACTCACCCTGCATGCAGCCACCGATAAACTGAGTACATTACTACCGTCAGTACTACCGGCCGCATTTGCAAAAGGGTTAACTAATTCACTGCTTGTGGCAATACGATATTATTCTGAAAATCATCGCATTTCAACGACAAAGAAACCCTGCCGGTTCAAGTAAACACGCGATAAACAACGCACCCTGGTGGTCTCCATCGATTCGCTGCGCAGCGAATCGAGGCAGACAACCCGTGTTTAGTGGCTAGTGCTAATACAAGGCTAGTGCTAATAGTCATACGCAAATATGAGGATCTATACCCATAGCAGTTTGGTGGTGTTCATATTTGTTTCTCGGCATTGAACGCGTTGACTCTGACGTGATCATGAGCAGCTGGGGGGTTACCACAGTGCGAGAATAATTCGCACGGTCCGATTCGGGACATCGCTATTGTATGGAGCTCTATAGAGCTCTAAGACAGCTATGTTATGCACACGCGAGTGGCGCTTCAGACATAAGACTGAAAACGAAAAACGCAATACGTTTAGGGCTTATCGTCTGTTTCCACCACGAAGGTGATTTCAAAGACAGGGGCGCACAAGAAAGGGAGGCAGGAGGTGAGAGAGTGGGTGAGAGTGACGATGAGAGAGAGAGAGAGAGAGAGAGAGAGAGAGAGAGAGAGAGAGAGAGAGAGAGAGAGAGAGAGAGAGAGAGAGAGAGAGAGAGAGAGAGCTGGCGGAGTTGGGACACGAACGACACTAAATAACTGCAAGAGGCATAGATCTTCATGAACCCCCGCGTTGGCGGGGGTTCATGAAGATCCATACCTCTTGCCAGCTCATCAACGCAGAATAGGCACAGCGTGTGCAGTGGGTTGAGAGATGCAGAGTTCGTGGTCCAATAGCAGTAGCGAGTGAAAGCACGCCGGATACACTGCGAATTTCACCCTGGGAAAACGGAACCAGCTTAAAAAAATTTTAAAAATAATACCGGTCATAATAGCCAATTCTTCCTTTCCCGAGACCTGCCGCGGCAACTGAATAATATGGACATGGACGATGATTTTTGTTGTTGTTGTTGTTGTTGTTGTCCCCGCTGAAAAAAAGTGAGGGTTGAGGTTATGTAGAGGTCAGTGTTCCCGGTTAAAATTCACATGTTCGAAGGCTTCTGAAAACTGGGAGGCATTGTCATTGTGATGGAGAATATTTCATTTACACGTGTAAGGTTTCTTATATGTGTAGGCGTATAATCAGATGCATAGCCGTGGTGGAGGGGGGGGGGGGGCAGGAGAGGGGTGGGGGCGAGACACAATCCGGGGACGACCTCGACATTTATTATGCATGATAGACCACAAATATAATAATAATAATAATAATAATATAATGGAGATTTGTTAAGCGCTTATTCCGAAGTAATCCAGACCAAAAAGGTGACTGCCAAGCGTGTAATATGCAAAGAAGTACCCAACGGAGAAAGAAACACGCTTAGAAACACAATTTATTAATATTTCGGGTAAATACCCTTTGTCAAAATAGACAAACAAACAGAGAGATTAGCCGCTACTTATCTTCATTGGCAAACTGAGGAATGTGGCAACTGAAGGAGGTGACGTAAAATAAAAGAAAAGGAAGAACAAAGTGCGGAAAAAGTAAAAATGACGTCAACGAAAAATCGTAAGAGAGAGACTCGGAAAGAACCTGAACACGAGACAAGAGTGTGTGCAAGCACGTGCAGGAGCGAGCAAAAGAAAAGGCGTGTAGGTGAGGCCAGAGAGAGAGAGAGAGAGAGAGAGAGAGAGGCGTGGGCCGTGTGTGAAGACTCTCATCACCACTCGCCAAACTTTTGAAAAGGGGTAGAGGGGGGCATCACCAGTAACAGTCAAGGGGTTAATTATTCACTACTATAGATCTTTAAGCTGTCATGGTATAGATCCTTAAGCTGTCGAGGTCAGAGATCCTTGAGCTGTCATGGTTGCGGTGTTCCATATCAACAGTAGGTGCGTAGTGCTCGACACGTGTTTGTTTAACTGAAATGCCGTCAATGTTCACTTAGCTTCTAACGCCTTCGCTGCCAGCGAGTCACGACTGAATCTCGCGTCTGAAATGACTGCGCGTGAAGATCACAGAGGAAAATCGTTGTGGGACAAAAATTAAAGTATAAAGAACACAGGACTAACTGAACAAGAGACGTAAACCCTTATGAGCCCCCGCGACAGCGGGGGCTCATGAGGGTTTTTGTCTCTTGCAGCTGGGCAGCGTTTACCTTGCTCTGGCAGGTAAGGGGTTAACGCTTTTAGTGAGAAGCCCAGACCACCTGTGTTCCACATAGTAATTAGCCCTTTGAGTGCCCGTGCAGCTTTTCTGGCCGAAGAGAGATGTTTTACTACTCACTAACCAGATAGGTGAGGTTGGCGCTGGTTGATGTTCTTAGCCCCAGGACCCTGCAGCAGGAGATGGATTGATCACCGAGCCACCCAGCTCCCCATGGAGCTAAAAGGGTTAATATGTCTCACCATAATGCTGGACAAAAGGGCCGACTTAAAAAACATGAAATTTGAATGTCATAAAATGAAAGACTGTTCTGCTCTTCTTCAAGTTTGTACGCAGAAGCATTCCTTTCGCTACGCTAAAAAGGCAGTGAAAAATCTCTGGTGCATGTGCCTACTCGCATGAACTGTGAAAAGGAGGATAGACAATTCTAAATTAAAGCAAGACAACATTAATAACCGCTGTGTCGGCGAATTTTAGCGACCAAGACCTGCCATGGAGTAAATTGTCTAAAGTGTTGAACATTTTAGACATTCGAAGATCAAATGATATTCATCACTAATTATGTTCATATTACATTATGTACAGACCCGATCATCTCTCGGCATATAGGCCGTTTGACATCGGAGCGCACAACTTTTTCGATAAGATCCACTTTTCAACACCAATCTCAGACCAAATATCACTCGGTGCCAGTTGACCTCATACAATTTACTTTCAAGAAACTCGAACAATGTGTCAGTTTTGCTGTACAGTCGTAAAAATTTGGAACTTGTTCATGAAATGACTGATTTTACATCCCTAATTGTGCCCCATATATATTCAGCTCTGTAGAAGAATAATGCATGTTCACGTAAATGAGTAAGTTGGCCAAGTTTTTAAACCTAAAACAGCACAGGTATACATGAAGTCTGCAAGCTTGACCTCAATATTGCAATCCGGCCCTTCCCCACTGGGGCTGTATTAGGGTATTTGAAATGGCTTGTTCTTGTATTTTCACCAACTTTTCACGACTGTGCTACATTATCAACAAAACGTAGGAGTTAAGTAGAAATAGCTTTTATCAGGTCAACTGACACTAAATATTCTTAACCTCTTTACCGCCAGCGGACGCGAAACGCGCATCTGAACTCGCTGCACACTGACCGTGTGACTGAAAAACACAATACAACGGGGACCAAAAAGAACGCAGGACTTCTCAAGAGTCATAAATCCTCACGAGCCCCCGCGACAGCGGGGGCTTATGAGGGTCTATGTCTCTTGACGATGGGTACCCTTCGACGTTCCCCGGCAGTGAAGGGGTTAATGGAGTGGTATTTCTCGCTTTTTACTTTCGGTATGTAGCTGCATTTCACGCCCGTTGGCCATGACGTCATTGTCTGCTTCCACTTTTGCAGAGGTGCGTCGAGTGAGGAGAGTGCCGTCAGCACTCACGGAGATCATGGGCCCCCTGTCTCGCAACACGCGCCAGGTGCCGGAAAACATCAGAAGCCAAGGTGAGAAGCACACCTCTGCAGTGGGTTAGGACCGAGCTCAGGATTAGCACCAACGCCCAGAGGAGGTCTGCCTCAGGGCATGGCGTGACCAGATCCGTACCCTTTACTCCTGTCCTAGCTTGGGACACCCCTCCGCTTCGCCCTACCTATAGATAAGAATACCTGGGCCAAACGTCCTCTGGCACAGCTGCTGTGATACCTGAATTGACCAGTGTTCAGTAGTACTCCATAGGCGATAGATGCCCCTTGTCCTCCGTAAGCCGCCCCTTAGGACCCGTTCATTATCGCTCCGGTGCCTTGGTGGTCCACGCCCGAACTAACCAACCATACTTCTTCCTCTAGGACCACATACATTTTTTTCAAGACAGAGCAGTGGCCTAGGATTCGGCAAGGCCCGGCAGATTAGATTTTACAGCCTCGTAACAACTATTGTTGTTGTTGCTGCTAACTGAAAATTTTCAGTTCATAATTTAAAAAACAACAATAATTTATGATTATTATGTTATTAATTCATTCAGCCCGACGGCCGTATTTCCCAAATTTTGGAGGCGTCATCTGATGACTATACACCATTTGCAGGAGATGGATCGACCATGATAATTCAAGGGCAGTGCCAAATTAGCTTGGCCCCGACAGGCGACAAGCTAATCTGGCACTACCCTTGAATTATCATGATTGACCCATCTCCTGCTGTAATGCGTCAGGGCTGAATGGGTTAACTGAAAATTATTATTATCATTGTTATTATTATTGCCGTTATTATTATTACATTTCCTTACACTGTGTAGGCTTCATCGCGTTCAGACCCATGATTTGTCTCCATAAATTGGGATAGAGATGAGATGGCAATGATGATGATTGTTATTATTATTAGTAGTAGTATTATTTCCCCCATAGTTTTGTACACTGCTTGGTGTTTGGACTCATTTCTCAACAAAAAACTGAGGTACTGGTTTCACAGTGGCCAGAAGAAGTGAATACTGTACATGCATACACAGAGTGAACACGCATTTCTCTACCGCAGCCTGTGTGATCTGTCCACATAATCCTACCTGAAATCACACGTCTGCAGTCATCTGCTGACGTCATCGTTATCCTTAAGTTCACTTCCCTCGGTGAACAACTGATCCGTTTGTAAACAAGCACTTGTAATTCGCTACAGATAAACAGGATAACATGATTTTTTTTTTAAAATCCTTACAAAATGGCAGCCCGTTATACCTTTACACCAAAACATGACCGTAAATTGTCTAAGCCTTTGGGCGTCGGTAGCGATTTTGGTCGATGTGATTCCTTCAGGAAGTCACCTCGACCAAAATCGCTACAGACACCCAAAGGGTTAACGATATCTGGCGCAGCCCACTAGACTTCAACCCTGTGAAGGCAAAAGGCAGCAAGTTCATTTTTGGTGATAAGCAGGGTTTTCATTGCATTACAATGAAAATCTCGCTTTTCAATTAACTGGACTTGGGGCCTTTTGCCTTCACGTAGCAAATTTAATCATGCACGTTTACTTTCAATAATTTCGGTATTGTCATGCACACAGCTAATGTAGGTTATGACCAGTTTATCATTGTATGACAACGTGGTCCCTCAGCTCCCCATCGAAAGCTTGAAGATCCTCGTGAGCTCACGATTTGGTTCAATGACTGACGTTTGTATTTCACTCGACAGCCGTCTACCAGCGGATGCGGTCGTTGCTGACCATACTGCGCATGCTCATTGCCGGCGAAGCTTCCGTTGAAATTGTGCAGGTCCGTACTTACTACGCCGACTTGATCGACTCGGTGAAACCGACTTGACCCTTTGCTTCATTCGAGACGCGCCGCACCGGATACGCGGCATTAAGCGGCGTATTCGGACGCGGCACGTCTAGAATGTGTTAACCCATTTAACCCCCACGATCGCATTTCTAAAATTCCAAAAGGCGTCGCGCGTGGTGTTCTCACATTGGCTTCCACACTTACTTACAGCCTGTGACTCTTTGATCCCATCCATTTTAGTCTTTAACCCCTTGACTGTCGAGAAAAAAATTAAACGCTACCAAACTGCATGAGGTATGGATCCTCATGAGCCCCCGCAGTCGCGGGGGCTCATGAGGATCTATACCTCTTGCCGACACCTCTGCGTAACAATGCTCCTTCAACGGATGGGGATGATGTTGAATTGACGAGGGTTTCAAAAATGCGCTGTACGTCCACTGGCAGTGAAGGGGTTAACTTGCTAGCCATCACGCCCTAAGCCTCGTTTTGCCTTACTTTTGGACGCGTGGTTTTTTTTTAAACTAAATTTTTGCGGGTGAAAAACCTCGCATGACCCGCAGTCCCACTGCGTTCGACTCCAAGCCCAATTCACTCGATCTCCTGGCCAACATTAGTTGACTATTTTCATGTCAATGTTATGTCGTGACCTACTATTCTACTTTATTTAACCCCTTCCCTGCCACCGTACGTACAATGTTGTGTCTGAAATCTTCGTTTATTCAATGACCAAAAGCCAAAACTGTCTACCCTCCCCCCCCCCCCCCCCCAAAAAAAAAAAAAAAAAAAAAAAAAAACCCTAAAAAAACTCACCAGACTTCCTCTTTCACTTCGGGAACTATATCAATAGACTCCAACCTCACTTGACCCTTTATAATCTAGTACGTTCTCATCCGGCTCTCATTCTCGTTCCTACAGTTCGTCAACTGGGACAAGACGATCGAGGTCGACCAGGTGTTCTACACGGCCCCCACCACCATCTGGGAGGTTCGCCGCATCATCCTCGCCGCCTCGCAACTGGGCATGCGCGTGCGGGCCACGGGTGTGGGTCACTCCAGGTCGCCGCTGTACGTGGACGAGGGCAACATCATGATGGACGTGCGCAACCTGCAGAGGCACGACGGTCCCCGCATGGAGATACACCGGCCGGTCAGTGAGACAATCACAGCGAATGTACAGGTCGCTTGACATCGGAGCGCGCAACATTCTTCGCAAATTTCTTCGCGGAAAATTAATTTTCTCTGCCACTATTAGAACAAATATAACTCAGTGCCAGTTCACCAAATACGATCTACATTCCAGAAACTCGTCCATCACCAGAGTTGCCGCTGTACAGTCCTAAAAGGTCGGAAATTGTTCGTGAAATGATTGAAAACTTGGTCAACTTGCGCATTCACGAGAAAGTGGATCTTTGTTGTGCTGGACTGACTATATCTGAGGCACATTTAGGGATGTCAAATCAAAGCGCAGGCATGCATGAAGCTTGACTACGATATTTAAATCTAGCCTTTCCCGCCGGGGCTCTGTGAAGGTTTTGATTCTATAGAAAATGTCTTGTTCTTGACTTTAGACCAAATGTTTACGACTGCACATCATCATCAGCAAATCCACGAAGTTAAATTAAAAATATAACCCACGTTAGGTCAACTGGCGCTAAATGATATTTGCTCTTTACTCATTGTGCCTGAGTTATGAAATACCCACATTTTGGAGTTATCCTCTGAGGACTGCATTACAATTCAGGAGACAGATCGACCTGAGCTCTAATTTCCGAGGTGGGGTCGGTCCGTGGCGCGTGGTAAAGGCGCCTGCCACCAATGCTAAAGGTGCGAGGTTTGATACCGAGTTCCTGCGTCGGACTTTTTCTCCTCTAGTAAGTGTCACCGTTAATTCGGGCGGACCGTCGGGGGTTCTTTCTCCGGGTATTCCGGCTCTTCCTACTTTGGTACCGGTTTCAGGCCACGTCACGTGAGCGTTCGTGTTGAGGCACAGATCCTCAAGAGCGTGGGCAGTTCGCGTGGGCGCAGAAAGATGTATCGCTTTTGAGATCAGTAGCAGTCGAAGTCAGTTCTGACGATTTCTTTCGGCGTTAAAGACGTGTGGGTTACGGGTCTTTTCTTATGAGCGGTATTGTCAGTAGCAGTTAACCCTTTTCATCCTGAAACACTATTGCTTGAAATAAATTTGACTAAGGTAGTTCAAGGGTGGTGCCAGAATAGCTTGGCGCCTGAGGCGCCAAGCTATTCTGGCACCACCCTTGAACTAAAATGGGTTGATCAATCTCGTAGCCTTCATAGCATAGCAGTTTGTTTTGAAAAATCAGCCTCAGGATGAAATTGGTTAAGTGGTTAATACGTTGTGTTGTGTTTTCTTACAGACGCCGCAGAGAAACATCACGACTTTCACTGCCATGACGGGAGTGATCGAGCACGAAATGAACCAGTTTATGACGGAGCAAGGCGTCACAATGTACTCGCAGCCCCTCAATGACGTAGAGTCCTTCGGAGGCATGGTGGCCGCGGCTACACACGTAAGTTGACGTTTTAACGCGACGCGGGTGACGCAACACTGAGATGGGTTTTTTTGGTTATTTTTTTTTAACGATATTGTAGGACGAAGAAGAGGTCATACTAACAACTTCAAGGACCCTCACCCCAGTGACGTAGAGTTCTTTGAAAGCATGGTGCCGCGGCTACTCGCGTAAGCTGACGTTCAAACGCGTCGTAGGTGACGCAACACTGACGGGGATTTTGTTAGGATATGAACCCAATATGTGACGCCCGAAAGATCATACGGACTCACAAACCAGATAGCGATTCCCCTTGGTATAATAATATGTACCATTAGCCTCACCTATCTGGTTAATGAGTATTCTACAACTCGAGGCGAAATGTGTATCGTGACATTGTTGTGTATTGTTTTGTGCGTCTGCTGTGGGTTTTCAGGGTATTTGCCCGACCACATTTAGTAGTGTACCTTCTTGTTTGTGTACGTGTCTTTCTCTTGCCCGCTTCCTAAGTTCCGGAAGAAGACATGGCTTAAATGCTTGACCCGATGCATCCTCAGTTTGGGGATGCATATGATCGTCTTGTTATGTACCTGCATATTTTCAGTGCGCTGGCGATTGGGTGCCCGATGCACTGATAGGAGGGGGCAGGGGATCTAACCGTTTTTATGTCCAGCGCTGAATAATTCCCCTTGGTACGTGTATGTATTGAAGCAATCCTCCCTGTAAAGGCTAAAATAGTAATTACATGTTTGTGTAAAAAACGAGATTTCCATCGCAATACAATGGAAATCTACATGATCTTTAATGTACCTAATACGCAAAAGGCTATGGGGCTGAAGTCGGCGGCAGTGGGCCCGCGCACGACTGTGCGCGGGCCCACTGCGGCCGACTTCGGCCCGAAGGCCTTTGCTAGCTGGGCACCGTCTCTTGGCTTCACACGAAAAAGGTCACTCCAGTAACGTAGAATCCCTTGGAAGCACATTGGCCGCGGCTGCTCGCTGAAGATGCTGCCAAAGTAACCGGGCGCATTAGTGAGGTTTTGTTTGCAACGAACGACGCGCAACAACGAACGAGAGCGAAACCACGGCGGACAGACAACACTCCAGACATTATTATTAAACACGCTTATTATTTATCTTGATTTATCGCAGTCCATGGACCCAGCGATACGTTCATCAGGCACTACCCTTGAAGATAACACGGTGGACGGAACAACCGCTAAACACGTCAGACACTATCCTCAAATTATTACAGATGCACTAAGCACACTTCATGGTTGGACAATTTTTCATCGCTCGTCTTTGGCCTGCCGATGAGAATTAATAAGCCGAAGCGTTAGCGTTCCATAATGACGCAAACTGTTTACCAACGGCGGAACAACATCGCGCAGATTGCAGATTGCAAAACCAGGCAGACAAATAACCATGTTGATCAGTCCGGTGAAGTCCAAAGAGAGTTAGTCCATTGTGTGTGAAAGGCGAGATTTTTATTGTCAAACAATGAAAATCTTGACTTTCACAAAAAATGGACTTACTGTCATTTGCAATTCACAGGACAGATTAATCCTCTCTGTCCTTGACCCAACAGTGAACTAAGCCCCGTTTCTCTCAGGAGCTGTCCTTGCAAGTACAGCACAGCATAATACTGTTCCCGCGGCGCAATGTTGTCCGGGGATTTTCCACAACGAAATTAGTAAAATTCGGATCAAAAAGGTAATTGAAAAAGTGAACTCGTTTTACCCTAAGGCCGCATGTCTGAAGTATTAAGAGGCGTCACTCAGCAACTAGGTAACAGTTCCAGGAAATGGATCGGTCATGATTATTCAAGGGCAGTGCCAGGTTAGCTTGGCGCCTGACTGCTCCAAGCTAATCTGGCACTACCCTTGAATTATCATGGTCGATCCATCACCTACTGTAGGGCGTTGTGGCAAAACAGGTTAAGTAAATGTAGTCTAGTTCTGTATCATGGACGAAACTACACCCAACACCATAGTCGTCTTTACCAGCCATCTTTAGCAGTCCATTTTGCCTGTTTTTACAAAATTGAAATTTAATAAATTGTATTGTTTTCATCCCTACGTCACACGACCAATCCCTTTAGCGCAAACTGTACCACATGACCGAGCTACAAAAACCCTTGTAGTGACAAATGGCGGACTTCTTGTAGCCCTCTTTGTGACGCATCTTGGATGCGAGTTTTCTTATATAAAAGATCACC
Source organism: Semisulcospira habei (assembly GCA_036245525.1). NCBI lineage: Eukaryota > Metazoa > Mollusca > Gastropoda > Semisulcospiridae > Semisulcospira > Semisulcospira habei. The sequence continues at coordinate 160,776,878 of BTPG01000007.1, forward strand.
AAAACGTTCTAAGGTAAAAAGTTACTTAGTGTTGTCATGAAATATTTTAAAATTACGTCATAAGTCTATTATGTATAAATGTATATTCTTTTAACGTCTCCAGTAGTGTGACTGTTGTTTCGAACGTTTCCGTCAGTCATGTCTGGCGTGATCCATGATTGATTGTACATTGCTTAACGTCCCGACAGCAACAAGGCTTTCTCAGGACGTGCCTGCACTGCTTGTGAAAAAAAATAAATAAACAGAACATTGAATGTATGTCGCCAACCGGTCAAATACATTAAATAAACCTAACACATGGGGCCTAAATAAAGCTAAGACCATCTAGCAACACACATCCAATATCAAGAGCTACAGGCAGTGCAGACAGTAGGGAGAGTTTTAAAAAGGCAAATACAGGTGAATGGACAAAGGGTAGACAGAAACACATGCCCCAGAATAGAGAGAAAAACCCACCCTGTGGGGCTGAGCAGGGTGACCCTGGGAACTAAAAAATACCTAACCCCACCCAAGTCCCCCAGGGCAGACCCGGGTGGGGTTGGCGTGATCCAGGTCGGAAGATTTCATTCCACCACTATTTCGTAAAAGAACTCAAGAAGAAAACAGGTACGTTATTGGTAGCAGGGGTTTGCTGCACGGACCCTTGTAAACTATCGGGAGGTCAAAGAAACCATTGTACAATGGTTCTTTTGACCTCCCACAGACCTACAAGGGAAGGGTCCGTGTAGCAAACCCCTGCTACTAATAACTTAAATTGTACTTGTCATTTTAAGTGCTTTCTCTTTCTGGGAATTTCTTTGAAAGACTAGCAACACAGTCATTCATCAGGAATAACCATTACTTAGAAAAGCGGATTTTCTGTGCAAACGATCGAGGTTTTTTGAAAGCAACGCGTATAAAGTGCACGCACACACAAACGTATTGCCCGACAAAACTTCACAATGCTGTTGGTCGCTTTGGCTGCTGCGCCACAGATGTATAAGGACGAGAAAATGTGGGGATCCTGCGCTACGTAAGAAACATGATAATAATAAATAAATCATATTTAATAAATGTTTGTATGTGTGCAGGGCTCCACGTGGTCTGCACCCACATACAGTGGGTACGTGGTGGAGATGAGGGTGATGGACTCGGAAGGCAGACTGCGTCGATTCAGCAAGGAACGTCACCCAGACATCATGCGCGCCGCCATGTGCAACCTCGGAATGTTCGGCATCATGTACGATATCACCATAGAGGTGAGGACAAAAGAGCATCTATGACATCAGCGACGTATAACTGACTCTGGTCAATGAACTATGACATCACTTTCATATATCATAGCTACTTGTAATACCTCTAAAAAAAACATTTACGTCACCTATTACGTCACCCTTTGTTCACATTGTGAAGCTGTGTTTACATCTTGTCACATAACGTTGGCTAAGAAGGCTAGTAAAGCCGACATACTCCCCCAAAAAGGTGCTGACTTTTTCCCCCCGTGATACCGATATCTTGCAGAATCTGTTATGGGGTCGTCACGAGTTCCCGACCTCATCCCGGAGTTTAACCCTTTAGCTGTCGGAAGCGTTCTTTGTCAAAACCTGCTGCCGACAGCCAAAAGATTAAAGACTCCGGGATCATGCTGTGTCATCGCAGGAGCGAGTTTGCGGTTCTGCAGGCAAAATTAAGAATAACTGACTCATTTTTTTTTTAATGGCACGTAATATAATGGATCTAAAGCTGAATTTGTGTTACGTTTGTGGTTGTGTTATTTTGGATAAGAATTACGTACCTTTCTAGTAGGATTCATTTTCTTTTGCTTGGAGAATCGCGGTCGAATTCTATTGTATAGCTAAAGTGACACGTCTTTTCATTACATTGTTGTTATAGTCTGACCTCGTTTGACCTAGAACGTTCTCGAAACGGCGCGATCATTCCAGTGACCTCAATATGACCGTCAAAGTTGTTGGGAACATTTCGTAACATTAGAAGTTACTACAGCTTTCGACTAACGTCTAGGCGTATTCGATACAGAGAGTTCTTTTTTTAATGAATATTAATGAGTTTGGGTTACGTTTTTTTTCTGATTGGTTGTGTTGGGTGAATTTGCTAGATTGTTCTGGAAATCTGTAATAGTATAAAAGACGGTGTTAGCGAATTATGTGCGGTGTAAATTGTATGAGAGATTGATTGTACATTGCTTAACGTCCCGACAGCAACAAGGCTTTCTCAGGACGTGCCTGCACTGCTTGTGAAAAAAAAATAAATAAACAGAACATTGAATGTATGTGGCCATCCGGTCAAATACGTTAAATAAACCTAACACATGGGGCCTAAATAAAGCTAAGACCATTTAGCAACACACATCCAATATCAAGAGCTACAGGCAGTGCAGACAGTAGGGAGAGTTTTAAAAAGGCAAATACAGGTGAATGGACAAAGGGTAGACAGAAACACATGCCCCAGAATAGAGAGAAAAACTCACCCTGTGGGGCTGACCAGGGTGACCCTGGGAACTAAAAAGTACCTAACCCCACCCAGGTCCCCCAGGGCAGACCCGGGTGGGGGAATTGTATGAGAGAAGCAGTGTGTCAAAAGTGTTGATGCATTGTAGAGGAGACAGTGTATCAGTGTTGGTGCATTTGTGGATGCATTGTGTTGAGATCGCATCGCTGCAATAAAATATTGTTGGAACCGTTACTCCAGTGTGGTCTACAACCTTGTGCCACGTGTGACGAGTTGCAGCTGAGTGAAGTTTTTTTTTACAAGAACCCTACGTGCGTGCGTCTGGTGCGAGTCCATCATATTACGACTACGACGTAACAAAATTACTTTGCTTAAAAACAAACTTCAAGTTGGGTCCCCTGGCGTTTTGTTACATCCGAAGTTTACTTTGTGTTTATATAGTAGCTTTTATTATCATTTTATTATCATATTATTATTAGTATTATTAATATTATTATTATTATTTACAGGTCTACGAAACTTTCAAGGCTCGCGTTCGCAACGAGTTCGTGCCCATGAGCCTGATCTACAACAACACGGCGTTGCGACAGACGGTGACCGGCAACTTCCTGACCGAGATCTCTTGGTTCCCCTTTAACTCCATCACGGACCAGGAGGCGGAACAGTACGAGAGAGACGGGCGCGTGCCACCAGCTTGGAACGCGAAGCGCGACTACCTTTGGCTCCGGTGGGTACGGCTGTGTGTGTGCTGCAGGCTGAAAATCCCTCAGCTTAACCCGTCCAGTGGCGAGCAAAATGTGGAAAAACAGCCAACTGCAAGAGGAATAGATCCTCATGAGCCCCCGCAGTTGCGGGGGCTCATGAGAATCTATGCCTCTTGCTGACACCACTTTTAATGTTTGTTCCTGAAAAATCTCTTCTTTTTTTTTTTTTTTTGGGGGGGGGGGTGGCGGGGGGGGGGGGGTGGGGGGGGGGTGGGGGGGGTGGGGGGGGGTGTTGAGTTTACGAAGACTGCATGCAGTAACACAGTCTGCGTCAGTGCCGAGGAAATGTGAAAAAAACAAAAACAACTGCAAGAGGTAAAGATCCCCAAGAGCCCCCGCTGACACCACTTTGAATATGTGTTTCTGAAACATCTACTTTTTGGGGGTTATCTTGAGTTGACGAAGACTGTAACATTGAGACAGTCTCATCAGCATGAGAAAAAGTGGTCAAATGTCGTTAAAGGTCATCATAATGTAACCTGTTATTAAAGACCATCATTTATGTGGATACAGCCACCCAAATGGTGGTCATTAATGACAGGTGATCTCTCATAAGGGTAGTCACTCAAACAGGTTCAACTGTACAATTGTTGTCGTTAAAACGAACAGAAAAAAAGAAAAGACAAATGTAAACGCCGCTAACTGGAACACGGCAAAAGGCAAATACATGCTGTGTAATTTTTTCGTGTGTTCTAATTACAGGGATTTACTATAACGACAACGTCTCTAATAATAATAATAATACAGGTCATTTTATAGGCTCTTCACCCAATTCTGCGAACCGGCTCAAAGTGTTCTGAACTGAACCCAACACGTGAAACATACGCGCTCACTGTGAAGACATAGTACAAGACAAACACAGAACAGTCACGTGGTGCGAAGGGTCAGCTCAGCTATTAAGGTGTCGGACATCTTGATCGCTTGTACTTGAAATAAAAAATAAAGTGGCCTGAAACCGGTATCTAAGCTCTAGCTTCCCCAGTTTAAAAAGAGAAAACCAAAAACCGATTTCAATTGTCGTGGCTGTTGTCCTTTCAGAACCATCAACAAGGCTGACGACGCAGAGGTAGCAGGGAAGACCATGGAGGGGCCTGGCTACCTCCCCACTAACGGGTCCCTGTCCGGCGGTTCTGTCGTCGGCCTGCTGAGAGGAAGGGTAGGTTAATCCCTTAACCCCTTAACTGCCAAGAAAATGTGAACACAATCCAACTTCAAGAGGTACAGATCCTCATGAGCCCACGACTGCTCAGGAACGCCTTGCTTAATGGCGCGCGCAGGGTTTAAACCCACTCGTGCAACTGGCCCTAGGAGCATAGCTTCCTGGCTGTCGGGAGATGAGAAAGTGGATTTGATTTAATGCATTAATTTTTTTTTTTTTTTTCCTGGAAAATAGCACGGAAACTTCAAAGTGCCAGCATAAATGCGAGTAAAGCCTTACTTCGCCTGCTCAAAGTACAAGTCATCATCGCGACAAAAAAAGGCTCTACCGGCAGACGAAGAGTTACGCCCTTCGGGAGCGTCGGAGAGGCCGGTTGTGTCAGGTTGAAGGTCCCACACCAAAAGGTGGACCTCTTCCGCCCCCCCCCACCCCCACCCCCGAGGTAAATGATCCGCTCCTGGAAGGCTTAATACAAAGAAGTCGAGTCGCCTTCCTGTCTCGTTGAATAACAATTATGGCAAGGAACTAATATGATGCACTAATAACCATGCATCCTGCGGACGGAACAGGCTGAAAGAATTGTTTTTCATTCAGCCCCGACACAACAAGAAGACATGGATCGAGCATGATAGTTCAAGGATGGTGCCAGAATAGCTTGGCGCCCATGGCGCCAAGCTATTCTGGCACCATCCTTGAACCATCATGCTCGATCTGCCCCTAGAATTGTAATACAGGCCTTCAGAGGACAACTTCAAAATTGTGGGATTTCTGTCCTGGGGCAGAATGTGTTAATGTCCATTAGAACGGAACATTCACCAAAAGCCATGGTTTGGCTCTTTGACCTGGCTCATGAGAATTCACGCCTTCTACATGCGGAATAGGCGATTTCGGAATTCAGAAATAGGTCGATTAAAGTCTATTACTATATAGTAACAGACTTATGATAGGTCAAAATTCGCACCGACATGTTTCGACGTAAACAGTGGCTTTTAAGCTACTGTTTTCGTCCAAAGGCATCCAATGGCGTCCAATGGTGATCTACGTCTGATGGGACCGCGTGCTTGTCCGGGCTTTTAATCCACAGTTTTCGTCGAAACAGGTGCAGTTTTGACCTACTTCTGATTTTCGAACAACGCCTATTATTTAAAACAGATTTTCAACAACCTCAGTGTGTCTGTCGGTCGATTCTTTGATTTGTGCCAAGGTCTTGTGAGAACTCAGAAATGTGTGTGTGGGTGGGGGGGGGGGGGGGGGGGTGAATTACACATTACCCTGATGAGCGCAAGTGATGAAAAGTAAAAAAATACAAAAAACCCTCAGAGCCATAAGGTTTAAAAACACAAGAAAGATAAACCAAAAAAAAAACGAGCGCGCGTTCTTGATAAACGATTAATCCCTTGGCTGCCAGTGGACGCAAAATATATATATGTTTTTTTGGGTTTTTTTTTTTTAAAACAAGACAAATTCAACAGCCGTCCATCCAAGTGACACGGCCATGAACAGGATCAGCAAGAGGCAAAGAACCTGATGAGCCCCCGCATATGCGGGGGCTCATCAGGTTCTTTGCCTCTTGCGGTCGGGTGATGTTCGCATTTTTCAGGCAGCGAAGGGGTTAAAGAAAAGCAGGTTTTAAAAAGAAAAAACTGTGCGTCCTTTGACGCAAATAGTAGATTTTAAAAGCCCGTAACCCATTACATCCTGAAGCGGTTTTTAAATTGCTTACTGTAATACGAAGACTACATTACAAATCAGGAAATAGATCCACCATTTTAGTCCCAGGGTGGCGTCAGAATGGCACCACCCTTTGAACTATCGTAGTCAAATTAATTTTAATAAGTGGTATATCAGGATGAGAAGGGTTAATCTACTGTTTTCGTTGAGACAGGTGCAGTTTTGACCTACTTCCGATTTCTGAAAAAGATATTTTATCTGTCACAGACGGAAGAAGTAGACTGAAAACTTGACAGTGCGTTAATAATCCTTTTTTGAATGATTGGTCATGGAAGAGGCTGAATAGCCAAGGGGTCCTCGCAGATGGAGCAGGCTCAACGAGCCTGCTCCATCTGCAAGGAACCCCCCCACCCCACCCCCACCCCACCTTTTGACCAGCCTCTTTCATCCGCCGACTGTGTGAGCTTCGTACATTTTTCCGACATGCTGCAGATTTTGGGATAATCTCTAATATCTGTTACAACAGGGAGCTCTGAACATCGCCCGCGCTCTGCCCACCACGTCCTACCACTACCTCGTCAACGCCTTTCCCGTTATCCTCCCGCCAAGATGGGGCACGGAGACTTCCGCTGCCTTCATGCTCAACATCGACAACAGCTTTGACCGCGCGGCCCGGGCCTTGCAGGTAGACTAAACAGATTGACACTTTCAAAATTTAAGACCGTACATAAATAGCAAGCAGATGGTTGTTGTTTTTTTTTTTTAACACAGAGCAAGCTTAACAGCGTGTACACTTTTGGTTGTCGGTAGTGCTTTTGTCGAGAATGACCGACAGAAAAGGGTTAACCCATAGAGTCCTATGATCAAAACGTGGCGTCAAGTGTACAGACCTTTTGATTAACCATTTACCAGTAGTGACCATAAATGAAACCCGTGAAACCCTCGCTGGACTGACATCGCCATCAACGTTCTGCCTCAGAGACAGAGATTTGAATAGATTCAGCGAGAGGCATAGAGGCTCATGAGCCCCACGACCGTGGAAGCTCACGCCAGTCTATGTCACTTGTATCTGGGCAGTGTTTGCGTCACAGCGTTCCGGCAGTGATGAGTTAACATTTTTAGAAGTGCAAAGACTACTGGGGTCAATTGCATGATTGAGCATAGTCCTGCGCCAGCCAATGAGCAAGGTGCTTCGCGACAGCGGAGCACCTTGCTCAGTGGCTGGCGCAGGACTAAGCTCAATCATGTAACTGGCCCCGTACTCCTATTCTTCATCCTGACCACGAAAACAACTGCAATGCCAAAGACTTGTAACTTCAATTGTCTGATCCCTTGGTCTAGTTTATGGTGGAGAGAGCTGAGAGGCAGATCAACGCTAACGGCAGCACCCCCCTCAACGCCCTCCTCCCCCGCTTCTTCGGCAACAGCGACTGCCTTCTGTGCCCGGGCAACGACAACATCAAGATGGCCGATGACTCGGGCCGCACCCTCGTCATCGACTTCCTAGCGCCGCCCGCACAGGAGGGCTTCTACCCTGCTGCCAGAGAGGTAGGCGCGGGCATTCTGCTAGGAATCAAATTAGTCTTACATCCGAATCAGATTCCAGACCAAATTGAAAGAAATCCAATCCCACCACCGCCGAGAAAACGTGAACGCGATTAAACTGCAAGAGGCATAGATCCTCATGAGCCCCCGCCGACTGCGGGGGCTCATGAGGATCTATGCCTCTTGCTGAGATCAATGTGTATGCATCCTCCTTGGTCAGTTGCGGCGTTGAATAAACACGGGTCTCAGGTGACCCCATTTCCTGCTACTGGAGGCGCATTTTGGTCTGGACGGAAACGCGTATAGCTGGAATAGCGAAAGCTACCCGGTGGAGGCGAAAGACAGCAGGTCACGTTATACATTTAAATTCAGGCAGTTCAGGCAGTGCAAGGACCGGTGTTTTTAAAAATAATTTTTGCCTCGTTTGAAAATTTGTAGTAGGGCTAAATGTCGAAATTTGCTGGAAATTTCTAGTTAGATGAGAGGAGACATGTTTGGTGCTTTGATTCATACCATCCTGAGCTTATTCAGTAGAGAATTGTGGACCCATGTTGAGTTGCCGTTGACGTAGTGATTTGAGGGGCACGCTGATTTCAGCTGTGCTTGGGAGTGGGGTTGGTAAGGAATCAGGTCTCATAGCCAAGTGAGACTGTCAATGTCGTGCCGTTTTCATTGTTATTTTGTGCATGGCAAATGTGCAGCTGGTGGGCGGTAGTGTTTTTTAGGCGATTGAAATATTAGGGGATGCCTGGGACTGACTATGGCTAAGAGACTGGACAGTACGGAAACGCGACTGTGTACCGTGGCCAGCACGTCCAGTTCAGTCCGCAGTTGTAAAAAGCGAGATTTTCATTATAATGCAGTGAAAATCTCGCTCTTCAGAAAAATATGGGCATACTGACTTTTGTTTCCACAGAATAGAATAGTAAATTATTTTTATTTTACTGTTAGAATTTACGAGCTGGCTGTGCAGTCGCGCAAATCCACAACTGAAGTACTAAACTAAACTTTCTGGATCGTCTGCTAGTCAGTAAACACAGTTAATGGCCGTCACGTGGAGAATTCCATCCGTCTCACCTTCCCAAGTCCATTTCTCGAAAAGCGCAATTTCACATCAATATTTTATCGAGTTTTGCGGATATTAGGTTAACATTGAACTGAGATAATGTGGGCCGATTCCGCAATTCAATTCAAAGTTCGATTAAAGACTTTTCTTTTTTGTCATGCTTTTTGGCATGTAACTCATTGTTTTTTCCTAGCGAACTGCTGCATGCCTTTTTATTTTGATTCTGGGTCTTTTGTGACAAAGAAGTGGATGTAAGGTGCTGGGAAGGGATGGGGTGGGTGAAAGTAGTGTATAATTGTGCGTGTATCCGAGAGGAGAGAGTGTGCTGTTGTGCATGCGCAGCGAGTCGAGTGTATTCCTGGAGAACAGCGCTAGAACTATTTATTATCATTATTGACATAGTTGCGGATACGCTCCTGCATGTTTTCAAAGAGAGACCTGGCATTCCACTGACTTAACCCCTTGCCTGTCGAGAAAAAGCCAACGCAATCCCACTGCAAGAGGCATAGAGCCTTATGCGCCCCCGCGACCGCTGGGGCGCATAAGGCTCTATGCCTCTTGCATGCTGGGACCGTTTAGGCGTGGAGGTAACACAGATTTCAGATACACAGTCGACACTTATTGACAGTAGAAACCAAACACCTGCCAGAGACGGAGAAAGACGCACCCCTTCACGAGTCCCGGCTCATGAGAATCTACACCTTTCGCGTTGAATCCCTGTTTCTGGGACGGCTGGGGCTCTTTGGCAGTGAAGTGATTAAATGAGCCATGAACTAGACCTGTGTGTAGCGTTTCGTAACCATCTGTTACAGAAGCGTATCATTGAACAGTTGCGGCAGTAGTGGGCTTTTAGATAATCGATTAACCTATTTAACCGCAGGCCGCATTTCCCACATTTTGGAGGCGTCACCTGTCGGCTATGTACCATATGTGAGGAAAAGGATCGACCATGATAATTCAAGAGTAGTGCCAGATTAGCTTGCGCCAAGCTAATCTGGCACTACTCTTGAATTATCCTTTTAGCTCCATCTCCTGCTGTCAGGCGTCGGGGTTAAATGGGTTAATTAGACACTGGGCAATCCAGTTCAGCACACGCCGTTTTGATATCCAGTAATTTGACAATGACTCTACTCCGTTCTATAAACACAACGCTTTCAGAAACAGCTAAAAATAGATTGACGCGCCAAACGCTGGGCAGAACAAATAAGTGCGATCACGCGTGTGCTTTTGCTGCGTGTCCCAATTGCTGTTAACCCTTATTATTCGGAATACACCAGTGTGTGAAATAAGTTTGACTGAAATAGTTTGAGGGTAGTGCCAGAATAGCTTGGTGCCTCTAGGTGCCAAGCTATTCTGGCACTACCCTTGAACTAAAGCCATTGGTCTATATCTTTATCTGTAAGTACTGTAATGTAGCCTGTCATGGCAGTGTACAAATTTGAAGCGTTTAGCCTCAGTAGGATATGGGTTAATGTTCAGTAGGTGTGTCGACAAGGCTAACAAACACAAATAGTGCTGAAATTTTCTTCAAATGTACGCGTAATGGTACTTTAAATGTGCGTTTCTTTTCCGTTGCTTGCAGTTTGTGGAACACTTCCGCAATGAGTCGGTCCGCCCCCACTGGGGCAAGCGTCACGACAACGTGCCCGGCATCATCGACATCATCCACAACGTCTACGGCGATCTCATTCAAGAGTTTTCGCGCATGCGCAGCAAGGCCCGCATCGACCGCTGCGACATGTTCATGAACAGCTATTTACTGAAGATCTTCGGGCGTAGCTCCGATTGTTAATTGCTAACCCGTTCCGTTGGAGAACTGAAAACACATTGTATAGAATATGTTTCCCTTTGATCCACAATACATCTGATTTTAATTCAGAATATAATGGTCAATTTTCTAGAGGTATTGCCTCTGTTGCAATGGCGCCTGTTTTGGCCATCTTGAAATTGCTCGTCTCAATTGACTTTTTTCTGCAGCGCATATCGTTTTAAAACTCATTTAGCCACGACGCACGACAGCAAGCTATGGAGCGAGCTTAATGATTTAAGGGTGGTGCCAGAATAGCTTGGCGCTTGCCGCAGGCGCCAAGCTGTTCTGGCACCAGCCTTGAACCATCCTCATCTGTCTCCTGAACTGACTTGTTAATACAGTCTTCAGAGAACATTTCTAGAATTTGGGATTTGGACTTTTGGGCACAATGGGTTAAATGTTTGCTTTCGTTTAACGCGATTGCCAGATTTTCCCCATCTTCCTCTTGTTGTTGCTGATGTTTTGTTGAGTTTTAGACCTCTAACGGCTGCATAAACTAGTTGCAGGAATAAAACGGGCCGACCAAAATGTTCAAAAGGAAAAGAAGCATAATTTTTTTTTTCCACATGCGTAGCCTTTCTCAAAACAAGTTGTCGGCTCCATCTTGGAGCCTTTCTCAACCGTACCAGATGAGGAAAGCGCCAAGATGGAGCCGAAAACTTCGCAGCCTTCCTCAAGCGCAGCACCTGAAGGCTCCGAAATGGTGCCGAAATAATTGCATCAGCCCGACTACGGATTCCGGAAGTAGCTTCTTTCCTCAGTTCAAAGGAATGCTCCAACCTGATCTGATGTGATACTATCCTAATCTGTTATGGTCGACCGAGGCTCCAGCCTACAGGTCCATTCAGAGGGGCTTTCGTCCAAGGTTCAAAGTGGTAGGGCTAGTTCTAGTTGAGGTCAGTGGATGATTAGACAGCTTTGTGAAGAAGCCTAGCTAATTTGGCACTACATTCGCGTGATCCCAGTATTTCCAAGTCGGTGCATGTACAGCATGTATATATAAAAGAAGATATATGCAGAACAGGCATCACATACGGCAGTGAATAGACTAATTATCATTTAGCAAGTCTGGGAATTTCAATCATTGTTATTTTCACGGAAAATTAATAGCCACCAGCTGCCAAACAGCACGGTAAATGAATGGCCACCAGGTGCCAGATATCGAAGAAAAACTATCTGATCCCATGCCAACAAACAATAATCTTATTAAACCTTCCGGATCGGCCAACATGACTCCCGCAGTTTTCATTCTGATATTCCCTCCTCATCGACAGTAAATGTACCAATTAACGATGACGTCAGTCAGAATGCGAAGATGATACCCGATTTCCCGATGGTCAACACCGCATGTTGCTCAAAGCGAGAATATAAATGTATATAATACACGAGAATAAAAATGTATATAACAGTGCAACGTTAGTGAGGTTACGTTTACTCGGAACGACTCCCAACAACGAACGAGCTCTAGCCAAGACAACAGTGTGTACCACCGAGAAGCACAGACAATACTCCAAACTTCTCCAAGAGGCATAGATCCTCATGAGCCCGGAGGGCTCATGAGGATCTAAGCCTCTTGCAGATGTTTGGAGTGTTGTCAGTGCTTATGGCACAAGCTTTCTTATCTGCCGCGACTTCGTTCTCGTCCGTTGTTGGGGGTCGTTCGCTGCAAAAACGAAACCTACATCGTATAATTATCGCTCTGGTTTTATTGTGTTTTGTGTAGCTGCTTGTAAACGTAGATTGAGCATGAACTATTGCGTATGTTATTACTGTCCAAATTGTGTTGCCGCTTTCTTAAGGATTCAGCAATAACCCCTTTGTGCATGCAGACATCGGTGCTGCATGAGAACAGAACCCGTGGCTGCAAGCACAAGAGAGTTAAACCGTCAGTATACCGCGTAATGGGCGATTATGCCGCTTCCCTGGAATACGCTATGTAAATTGCCATTACACGGTATACGGTAGGCTTACATAGCGGGAGATGGATCAAATACGATAGTGCAAGATTGGCTTGGCGCCTGAAAGGCGCCAAGCTAATCTGGCACTACCCTTTAACGAACATAACCCATATCTATCTCTCAATACTCTATACAGTCCTTAATATAGACGCCTCCTTAAGTTGTGAAAGTCGGCGTTATTTCGTATGAATGGCGTAAGAGCGAAAACCTCTGCGTTAACGACAATTTAGCTGTCGGTAGCGCTTTTGTGACAAAAAACGTTACCGACAGCCAAAGAGTTAAAAATCAACCTAACCACATAATCGTGTCTCATGTTCAGAGTATTTGCCAAATGTCACGACCACACTCATGCCTATAATTAATTATACACCTATTATCTTTTTAACACTTCTATGCACAGCTCGGCTTTTTTCCCCCTCCCCCTTCCGAGAAGGGGCACGCTGCGTACACTTCCCTACTCACCGTCCCTCGTCAGCAGTTGGAGAAAAAATAAAGCGGGGGGGATGTACCCTGAAGTGTTAATTGAATATTCTACAACGCTGTTAATTAATGTGTATTCATCATATGCAATGCCAAAGGTCTTTCATCCATTGTTTGCAGGTTTTCTCAAGCTACGCTGCACGCATGCGTACCAATCATATGTGCTGGTCTGTGATTTTGGACCTTACGGCTGAAAGCCGTAAGGTCCAAAATCACAGGCCAGCACACGCGTATCTGTACAGTCGATCATTTACGCTGTATAGTGTGTTCACTCTGCGCCAAATTTCCCCCCCCCTGTTCGCTTTTGTTGTACTTGGTGATTTTCTCATTTGTAAGACCTTTTTATCGAAATAAAGAAATTCTCAAAATAACCCACTGCTTTTATGACCGCGCGTGTCGACGCTCGTTTGTTGGTCTGTACTGACTTTGTTTAACCCATTCACCCAGGACGCACTAGTTTCAGGAGATGGATCGACCGTGATAATTCAAGGGTAATGCCAGATTAGCTTGGTGCCTGTCGGCGCCAAGCTAATCTGGCGCTACCCTTGTATTATCACGGTCGATCCATCTCCTGCAACTAGCGCATAGTCGTTAGATGACGCCTCCAAAATGGGGGGGGGGGGGGGAAGAAATACGGTCTTGGGGTTGGTTGAAGGAGTTAAAACAGCCGTTTACATATACATAGATGAACATATAAATAAATACACGAACACAAATTGAAAAAAAAAAAAAGTTGAAAGAGTCTCGCACACACACACACACACACGCTGAACAGGTCATCAGCAAAGCAGACTTGAACAGACATTTTGAGAGAGCTTCTGAAAGTGCGAGCAGCAAATTTCTTGCGCAAGGCCGCCGTTGCCTCACCCCAATGCGCACAGGGCCATCGGGCCGAGGTCGGCCGCAGCTGGCCCGCGCACTATTGTGCGCGGGCCAACGGCAGCCGACGTCTGCCCCTGATGGCCTTTGCGCATTGTGTCCGTTGGCAATAAGGCAGGTGGAACATTTTTGTAATAGAACCATTATTCAATTTCCAGGCGATGCGATGCGATCCGATGGCCTGGTGAGCCACATGGTTTGAACAGTTATCAACGTATTGTCTTCCACCTTGATGTTCGTTTCCAAGACCGACACTCAAATAATCATTCGCAACCTTCACAAGTAAATGCACACGCACGCACACAGCGATTTCGCTGTGCGAGTGTGCGGGTGGGCGTGCATGCGCGGCTTTGTTTTGTTATTTTCATACTAAACCTACTTTATTATCGGCCTTCACTGCCCCTTTACTACCGAGGAAAAAAATGAAGACGATCCCACTGCAAGAGACATAGATTCTCATGAGCCTACTGCGACTGTGGGAGCTCAATGAGGATCTAAGCCTCTTGCCGAGACCAATTTGTATGTGGCCCCAGTTTGGTTGTTGACCGCAGACAGATTTTCGAAACAAGAGTCCCAGCGGCAAGGAAGCGCTCACGCTGCTCGGGCGTGCGTAAACGGAAGTAGAGAGACGTATGTGCACTTCTTCTCTCCACCGAAAGGTCCCGGGTTTGAATCCAGCTTGGGTCAAAATTTGTTCAGACCCTATTTCGGTGCCCCGTATTTTGAAATCACCTTTGTGGTGGACAAAGGACGTTAAGCCCTAATTGTTGTGTATGCGCACTTGTGTTGGGCGCCGTATATGACACTTTTAACTCATTCAGCCCGACACGTATTTCCCAAATTTTGGAGGCGTCATCTAACGACTATGCACCTGTTGCAGGAGATGGATCGACCATGATAATTTAAGGGTAGTGCCAGATTAGCTTGTGCCAATTATCTCCTGCTGTAGTGCGTCAGGGCTGAATGGGTTAATATAGCAATTTGACGTCAAAGGCATTGCTGTTACTTATCATCAGTGGTTCTTGTTACAAATTGTACGTTTACAGGCGTGGCAACCGTTATCAAATCGGAACTAAGGCCCCGCGAAACAGGAAATAATAATCCTGGGAGACCTTCTTAGAGATCTACTAACAGGCTAAAGGAAAATAGTTGACCAAATACCCTTATAGTGTAGGCAGTACCGCCATGAAAAGTGCATTATCCTGCAAATTCAACTTACGGGAACCAAATTTCGGACACAGCTAGATGTGAATACCTTGTTGGTAAAACCAATATGGTGTCATCGAGATTTTGCCTAGGAAGCGTTAAAAAAAAAAATCGTTTGTGACGTCATCTCTTGAATGACCATTTTACCACTATTACTTTTTAACCGCAGCTAAATCGTGTCATTTGGAAGTTAGGGACATTTAGTTTTCGCATTTGATTAGTTTGGAGTATAGTGGAATATGACTGCGATTGCTGACATGAATACCAATGACGCATGGCCGCCATTATCAAGATGCCGCCCACACACCATACGTTGTTTTTTTATAGTTTGGGGGTGGTGAACAATATAGAGTAGGGTATATCGGCTGAGGTCAACACAAGCGATAAAATAAAGATATTTGGATAGCCAGATAATTGCTCTTTTCCAAACCAGTAGGATGTCAGAAGGAAAACTGTACACGTTTTACATGAAAATTAATTATTTCTTGTCCACGTTTTCGTCAGTCTCTTTTTTGAAATTATTCATTATTCTGTATTTGAGGTCAAGGTCATAGCTGCCATATTTAATCGAATATGAGTATGTCATGCCTCTCAAATTACTGGGCAAGTCGCTACAAATATTTGATGATATGTATTTAAACAGAAACATAGGAAACGAACGATTCGTTGCTAATGTAATAAAGTTCAAGATAACGGCCATTTAAAAAAATTAAATCTATGTGAACGCGAGAATTTTGAACGACAGAACCAATTTAATCTAAGTTTAAGATGATGATAGTGCTACTCATTGTAGATTGTTTAATGTTTGATGTTAGTATCAGGTTGGCATCTTCAATGTAAAGGCTACGATATTTGTTTGGCACTTACTACAGGCTCCTTCGCTCAAACGACTTGTCCGATACGATTCAAATTCAAGGCGATGATACTCCAAAGAAAGCTAAAATACCGTGAGCAAAAATCCGGTCTAAAAAGCACAAGGTCACAACTATCAGTTATGCTAGAACCTCTGCGCAGTCACTACATCTCGAAACGCCGATCCGACCTTTTCCAAACTTTCATCACCTTGACTCATCGACTATCACCTTGACTCATCGACTCAGGACAATTAAAGTACTGCATACAAAAGAATCGTTACGTCAGTTTATCTTGTTTTGTTGACATTTTTCCCCAATCCTTAACTATCAACCCTTATCCTCTACTTGTTTTATCGTGTCTACCTCATTTACTGCCTGTCTTTATTCTTGCTCTTCTTCTTTTTGTTTTGTTTTTTGGACGCACTATCGGATT
This sequence comes from Semisulcospira habei, assembly GCA_036245525.1. NCBI lineage: Eukaryota > Metazoa > Mollusca > Gastropoda > Semisulcospiridae > Semisulcospira > Semisulcospira habei. Next base: position 160,793,151 of record BTPG01000007.1, read on the forward strand.
TGAAAACAAAACAAGAAGAAAACTACTACAACAGTGTGGTAAGACTTAATATACTAGTCATACCTTATCTGGCAAATTAGGATGAGTATGCTCTCTCATTTAACGACTTCCTTTGACCTCCAGATCTGTAAAATGCCATTTTAAAAATGCACCATTTTCTGTTTTGTTTTGTTTATAGAATTGCGAGATGGAGAACACTGTAGTATGATGAACTGT